>VZRQ01006440.1:1168909-1652305 GCA_013397975.1 Machaerirhynchus nigripectus | reverse complement strand
CAGGACGGCAGAGACGGGTCAGTGCCAGCCGCAGTCGCCTGGGCGGGGGGAGAGGGGGAGCCCCCTTCTCCAGGGGCTTCTGGCGGTAGAGGGGGCCTGGCTTGCAGCGTAGTGCGGAGACGGAGCCCTTCTCTTAGGGGAGACGGGGGGCAGCACCTCTGGCCGAGGGCACTGAGGTGGTGAAGGGAGCGCGGCAGAGGCTCCTGCCCGGGGAGCTTTGACGAGGGGCAAAGCCCCTTCCCTTGGGGGATGAGGAGCGTCTTCCCAGAGACACGGTGGTCGTGGGAAAAGCTCCTTCTGCCAGGGAGAGAGGAAAGAGCCCCCCGCGTTCCAGGCCTACCTAAGGGGGACTGACCCTCGGTGGGGTGGAAGGTGCGAGGGCCAGAGGCCGGCTCACCCGGCCGGCGCTGCGGGCTGAGCCCCGGCGGGGAAGAGGAGGAGGCTGGTGGTGGGGCAGCCCGCACCGTGCTCCATCCTCCCGCACCGTGCTCCATCCTCCCGCGCAGGGGCAAAGGTGGCGGTGGCGAAGAGCAGAGCAAACTGGCGGTGCAGAGGAGCTCCCCTTACACAAGAAACGACGGCCTGCGTGAATTAGCATGAAAAAAATAATGCGTGAAGACACAGGTCTGGAACTGAAACTGCAGCACAAGGCTGGTAGCTTGCGGGTTGACCTGCAGGTTTTGCTTGACCTGTGTGGGAGGTGTGAAGTACTCAGAGGCTGCAGAGGGACAGTGAGCAGCACACCTGACAGCTCCCATCCCTTACACTGTTACTGAGGATTTCTTTAAGGAAGGTGCCAAATGCTATTCTTCCTATTGAGGATGTATTAACAATGGCTTTAACTGTGTATGTGAGATAAGTTTGTCTGTAAAACTGAAGTTTTGTCTCTCCTCACAAATGATAAGAATCCTCTAGGTACAGGGGTCTTTTCTGTTGTAAGAAAACACAGTTAAGGTCTTTTCCCATCCAAGTGAAAACGAAAGTCCCCAAAATATGTTACAAAAATTAGAGATACTAACATTTGGAGGATGGAATGAAGATGACAGTTTTCCTGAATATTTAATCCCCCACAGTACCATACATAAATTATCTGGGTTCCTGAACCAGGAGTTCATTTTCCCAAGCTGCTGTGTTAGCTGCTGTACCTCTGCTTTTCAGCCTCAGAAGTAGCTCCAAGTAAATATGCATTATGCATAGAACTGATTTTAGATTTTTTGGGCCACTTAAAGTGAAAAAAAGTGATAAATATGTCAAATGCTGTTGTGTTCTGGGAAATGATACTACAGTGTCTACATCTAAGTGGATTGTCCATAAGGTTCTTGAATTCCCTGTGTTCAGCCATACTGTTTATGAACCCCTGGAAAAACACTTAAAGTTTATTGTGTGTTGAACTTGTCCATGAGGCAGGTGATTATGTTCATCCTCTGCACTGTGCAACAATGCTAAACACAGTTGATCAGCTCTGCCTGAGCTGTGAATTGGGAAACAGATCTCCAGTGGCCACTTGACTTTGTCAGCTTTCCTGCCTATCCTGTGTGCCCTTGTCAGTAACTTCAACATGGAATGTAACTTTCATACTATTTCCAGATTAATTTACTCTTATATTGTGTTCTCTGCTGTATTACTTAAACCTGCAGCTTTGCAGTATTTGCTTCTTAATTTTAACCTTACCCAGAACTTTTTCCACTGCTGACCATTGCAGCTGACTAATCGATGATTTTCTCATAAATGTTGTGTTTCAGCTTGTGCTGAATTCATGTTTAGTTGCCTGTCCTGATAGATGTCTGCTTGAGTTTTACAATGCTTGTCTGGCCGTTTTTCAAGTTTAATTTGCAGGTCCTTCTGTTTTGGAGAAACCAGATAAGGAATTAAAGATGCAAAGAACCACAAAGATAGGGAAAAGACCCAAAACCTTCAGAGAAAAGGAAGCAAGCTTGTGATCTCGGCCCACTTTTAAGAAAGGTCATGGAAACTAGGCTGTGGGAAAAAAAGGTGGGGTTATTTGGATTTTTTCTGACTGTCAGCTGACACTAAGTCGACAGGCAGGTTCTTTCCTTGGCAAATCCCTCAAAGAATCTCTTTTTTTCCTCCCTTTTACTGCTGGGTGACACTGCCACTGTTGTTGAACGCATAATTGGAGCATGTTCCTGCTGCTTCCTCACTGCTTAGTGTGTCTTCATCATGTGTGACATCTAGAGCAGTCTTGAGGAGATTCAGGAATGTAGCTCTGGAACCTGCATTTTGCACAAATACAAGGAGCATAAAGCCATTACAGAAGGACTGAACAATGTAAATATAAATCAGTTTAGCCAGTATGAGTGTATTATACTTGCTGGGTGTTTGTTTGTTTGGTTATTTTAACAGCAACATCATGATTTTAGTCATGGATCAGAAAACACAAGTAATAAGTCTCATCATCTCATCTGCCATTATTGTTATTTGCAGTTTTTGCGTAAGGAAACTGAGTTACAGAGAAATTAAAGGTAACTTACCCATGCTTTGTAGCAGCACAGATGGCTGTGATGGACCATTCTTTACTGATTTAGTTCAGAACCTGGGTTTGACAAGAGTCGATGTCAGAAAAATTACATTGTGCACTTAGATGTGATTGTAAAAATTAAGTTTCTTCTTAAAAGTTACCTGATAGTCAATTATGCACATCTAGGATGCTTATGGCCCCTCTAAACTCTTAGCTTTGAAAATATAATTTGTCAAGACTTTTTGTACATTAATTATACTTTATGGAAAACATACCTTTCTATAATGTAAGCATTTTTCTTTTCAGTTTTATTCGTATCTCCTTCCATTATAGGGAGGTAAATCTGTTAATCTGTTTTATACTGGTAATTATTCTTACTGTTTTCCTAAATACAAATCTTTTCATATTCCATTCCTTTTCCCTGGATTTTTGTTTCTGTTTTTGCAAATTTTTAAACTTTTTATTTTTTTTATTGGGGAGGGGGATTAGGACACATAGAATTGCACAAAGCATTGCAGAAGAGGGATTTCCATCAGCTTTTATTACACTGTTAGGCTCAGCATTATTTTCTGTATCATGGTTTCAGCCAATCTGTGTATTTCAAGTAAAATTGAGACTTAATATGGAAGGTAGATTATCTTACATGTGTCTAGTACGGAGTTCATATTCTGCTGCTATCCTCGCTGGACTAGGCAGACATCTGCTCTAATCCATTAAAATAGTTTATGTATTCTGATGTTTGGTTAGAATGCTGCAAATCAGCTCACTTTACTCTGAATTAATCATTTTCCCATTCTAGTTGGCTCCTTAGTCCTCCCTGCTTTCTTCAAAGTGTTTAAATGAGCTTTTTGCAGTAAACTCTAAATTTGTATGCTTTCCTGTTTGGTTTTCCAGGCTGAAACCTTCATGTCTCAAGCTGGGAATCCAACTTAAAAACAACATAAATTTTCACAAATGAAGTCTGCAGGAGGATGAAAGTGATTGAGTCTAGTTAGTTACTCTCAGGAGCTTCTTGGTTTCACTTTCAGTTGTTCTGCTCAGCTGACCTTGGTGTCATAAACCCCTGGAAGATACGGAATATGGGAAGACAGCCAGTTTAGTTAAGTTTCATAAAAACCCAGATGAATGTTATTTTTCTAGTTCTCTAGCAAAGAGAACATTTTAGCTTCACCAAGGAAGGCTTAGGAGTCGGTCAAAGTGAGGACAGAATGCCTGTATTTGCTAAATTTTTTGACCCATGAACCAGATGAAAGTATTTTCCAATTTAGAATTTCACTAGTTATCTCGTTCTCCCCAGGTTTCTGTTCTAGGCCTCTGTATTGCCTTCAGAGGACTTGCATCTGGAGACCTGAATGATCAAAGGGTGCAGGTTATCTGAGTTCTGTAATAGTTTTCTCTCTGAGGCAACTGCATATTAGCCTGGATTGACAGTTCTAATATGTGTTATTCCACAGTTGCTAGTAATTTTGTGGATATTAGTGTTTCTGGTATTTCATTGTGTCATCATCACTGAAATCATAGTGAAAGCAAGAAAAGGCATTTACTCACAGTACTGGACAGGATATAAATAAATGTCTTTAGACCAAAATTCCTTGTTATTGCAATAAACAGGCTTCCCAGCTGAATGTGGAGTTTTTTAATGTTTATTTACATGTCATCGTCGGTACATTGCAGAGTGGTGTTGAGTCTCATTTCATGTCAAGAATGGTTGGAATCTTCAAAGTGTTCACAGCCGGGCTGTGACCTGGCTTCAGGGAGGAAAGCTGCAAACCACTGTTGAATGCTCAAGCCCCACCCACAGTTTGTGAAGTAATCAGTGTTCCTGAAACACTTAGTGCTGAGATCATTATTTCAGAGATCTGCAAGTGAAGGGGCCAGTAGAACAGCTCTGTAAATTCTGCAGTGTTTTCTAGTTGATTTTAATATGATAGTGCTGAGTTGGTTTGTTTTGAAGATAGCTTTTGATTATTCTTTCAAAAAAGAGTTGTTATTCTTTTAAAAATATTTAATCACATATGGTATGACAACATTCTAACATCAGGAACATACTGCTTTTTTTTCAGTGGCCTTAATTATTAAATAAAAGCCAAACTAAATAAGAACATAATTATTTGTCTTTAAATACAGGCTTTTTTGATAACTGGAACTTCTAATTCACTGGCTTTATCATGAGGAAATTTAAAATAGGAGAGATCAGCTAATTACTTTAACAGTATTATTTAATCTTGGTCATTAAAATAACACTGTACATCAGCGGTACTTCTGATTGTCCAGGTAAACTTAATTTCTTCAGTTGAATTAACCTTACCTAAATGATTTCTGAATTTTAAAGTGTATGCAAACAGCAGAGCTTGTTTTGTAATATACACCACTAGCCTGTAAACATAGCTGAATTCCGGTGTTTGGGAAAAGATGTTGCAGCCTTCATGCTGAAAGGGATCTGCCCATAGCATCCTCCTATCAACGCGAGGAGGCTACAAACGTCAGTGGAAAACTGTGTGGGGACTGGGCCCAGCCTTGCAGATGTTCACACAGCAGAAAGAGCTGTTTGCAGTTGTTTATAAAATGCTGCAGGATGGATTTGTAAACAAATCTAAAATGGGTTTTGCTCAATAAAGACATTTGCCAGAACTTAGTAATAGCATTGGTACATTTCAGCCAGAGCAGCTGGACATCCAGGGGACATTAAAAAAAGGTTTCTAAGTAAATCTGAGGCACTTTGTAAGACCATTAACTATTTCAGTTTTTAATGCCTAAGTTGAAATATTCATTGAAGTTCTATATAGAAATTAACTCTAGTCACTGCAGAAAGATATTACAGTGATCATTAGACTCTGTTGCCAGTAGGTTGATATTCAACTAATTTCCAGCATTTTTCAGTTATCCAGTGGAAACAATCCCCACTAGAAAAATTCATCGAAGAAGAGCTGCTAATATATTTTTGGTACTTAAAGCTTTGATCATATTTTTGTTACGTAATTTGCCATACAAGGAGACCTGAGAAATATTAATGAAGGCCTTATACAGCCAGAAGATATAATTTCATAAAGAGAAAGAAACAGGAATGTTTCTTGGATGTTCCAGTAGCCATTTTTGAATGGTTTACTATTTCCTAGCCATATTTCATACATTTTTTTCATTGACGAATAATCAAAGCTTTGAAAAGTTACTTACCTCAAGCCTCCCAACGTTTTTTCTTTCAGTGAAGTTCAAAGCACCCTATTAATTACTAGCACTTGTGAGAGGAGGCTTTTGAATTTGTAAGAAGTAAAATGAGACATATTGAGAATTTTAATAGGTTTTATACTGAAATTTGTAAAACAGAAGTTTCTGCAAGTTTCTTTAGTGTGGCTGCCACTGCTTTTAGTAGGCAAAACTCTCATGCAAAAAAACCAGATTAACCTCAGAATGCATTTATGTGGCCTACATAGCTTTTCTGTTTTTGGAAGTTGAGCTATATAGATTTAATGTTCAATAAAATAGGTTTTTAAAGTCCTCTCCCTGTGTTACAATGGAACCAGCTTGATCTCCACATGGGGCCACTAACAGGACTGGGACACTCAGATCTGCAGCACCAGCCTGTCCTCCAGGTGGGACACGTCACACAGTAGCTGTCAGCTGCCACAGAAGAGATGGACAACTTGTCTACGCTGGGAAATATTTCTTCCTCCTCTTCCTCTTTCCTCCGCAACACCTGCTTAGGGACAGAAGTCACAGAGGGAAATGGCTGAATAGTCATTGTTACCTTTTAAAAATGTTTTTAAATAAAGACCTCTGATACCCTGGTAGCAGGAAGCAACAACCCCTGGATAAACGAGGTGCTGGAGGACGTGGAGAGGAGATTGTGCAGCTATTTCCTGCTGATGTCACTGAGATGCAGCCGCATTGCTTGGTGCTGCTGGATGCAGACACCCAGCTGGGTGTGTGTATCATGCCACATCACTCTTGTTTCTGGAGGACTGATCGTGCTGCCCCTTTTCCAGAACGATGTGAATCTATAGAAGCCAGCTTAGGTTTCTCAAGTGATTCCCCAAGGTAGCTGGCATGCAGAACCTTGGTGCAGAATTGCCATGTTTAGGTTGCATTGTACCTGAGATAATAAGTCCTTCTAGGCTCGAGCTGTGTCTGCCATTAATCTATAATAGAGGTAAACCAACTTAAAATTAATTGAGAGTTGGTTATGGGTACACATCAATGTACCCCATATTCCAGCCTCCTTGTCACATTGTCCCCACAACTCATTTTCTTGACTTTGCCACAGAGGCCAAGCCTGCCAGTTAAGAAGTGCTATATTTGTTAATTTAGGATTTTTTACATATGTTTTTTCAAGTAATTTTACTATTTGTATGTTGAAATGGTTTGGAAAACTGCTCTACCAAAATAATAATGACTTCCATTTCATTTTGTCACAGGCTCTCAAACTCAGGATGTGGGCTTTAGTATTAAATCTAGGGCTCTCATCCTGCAAATGCTGGGCAATGAATTTGATGTATTTGTGTATAGTAAAAGCTTTTCGTGATTGGTTCTATTTTAGGAGAAGTAATGTATAAAGGTTAGAGATGAAAACTTATATGTTCTGATACATATATTTTCTAATATATGTATATATGCCTATTCTCTCAGTATGGTAAACTGGCTGATTTCATAGTTTCATTGTGTCAAAAATCAAGCATAGAAAAGGGGATGGGAGGAAAAAGTAGTTGTCTTAAATTATGATTACTAGATGAATAAGCTCTAATGATTTAACTTACCTACTCACTTGTAGACCTGTTTACTTAGCAACGGATCTCACAATCATGAGTGAAAACTGGCAAGATTTTCCTTTTGCATTTTGATTCATAAGCACCTTGAAAAATGTGTTGAATTTCAATCTCCACTAAAGCAAGTGGAACATCAGTTCCCGTGAATCACCAGAGCAGAGCAGCAGGAATCCATTGCAAAGAGAGCCCGTTTGGATTCATTGCAGCTCTGCTGATGTGTTTTCATTTGCAATAAGCAGCAGAGTCACTGCGCTATTACAGTGAACTTCAGCGCTGGGAACCTGGCAAGTGACTATCAGGTTTTCATGCATATAAAATGCAGATGAGGTAGTATGATGCATTTGATTAATAAAAAATTCCTCAAATAACCTATACAAATCCAAAGGCAGCAGCATTATTTCATGGGAGCTGTCCATGTGAAATAGGATTGTGAGATAAAGTTGCCTCTGTACTACTTACCTGCACCCAAAACCTGTGGTGCTCCAGAATAGCAGATGTTTTGTAACTAGGTACAATACCACTATATTTGCTGGTTATTTTATTTCTGAGCAGTACAAATAATCAGTAATTTGATCTCAGAGCTTTCTCTGTGTAAGCCTTCTTGAAGGTGGAATTTTGGCTTGTGTTCTGAATATTTGAAATATTTTGTATGCATTTCATATTCCCATAAATATTGTATCAACCTAGTATTTGCTTAGTTAAAAAACTGCTGAATATGCTGTATTAGTTAGTAGTGTTCTCTGTAGTTTCATTCCTGTTAAGTTGCTGATGCAAGACAGTTAATAGATCGTTTGTTTTTGCTGATATTTTTTATGTTAGAAAATGGGAATTCGGAAACAATATTTAACTTATTTTTCCTATACAGTACTTAGTGAATAAAATAAAACTGCAATGATCTAATTATGTGAACTGAAGTACTAGCTTATGTTCTTAAATAAAGGCATGTGAGTGGGCAAGGCTTGGATCAAAGAAATAATGGTTTGAAATACTACTTTTTGGAACGGACTGTTTTGGAAAGTAGGGAGAAATGCTATTCTAAACGAAGGAGTTAAAGGAGTTTCAATGAGTAATTATAACTATGGCAGTAATTAATAGTGTAATTGATTTCAGCAACCCGGGGGAACAAATTATTCCAGAAGTAGTACTAAAATCCTCAAATTATTTTAAATATGCAATAGTGAAGAAGAGTGTAGCTTGAAAGTGAAGAAACTGTGGCTGCAACGACTGCTGGCTTAAGTTAACTGGCAGAAGACATCCCTACATCCCTAAACAACAGGGGAATAGGAAGCAAGAGCCAAGGAAAATAGCAGTTTAACCCAAAGAAGGATACCTGAGTTATGGTACGTAATAACCAGGATGGAAGTTGTCCGTGCACTGAGGTTGCCCAGTTTTCGGTTACCGCACTCATGGTGAAAGCCCCAGCAGCTGCATCGACCACCTTTCTTCCAGTCACTTGGGAAATACAGGGTCTTGAAGAGAGAGATGGTGCTTCACAAAACTGCTGATGTGTTTCCCCACAGGATTTTGTGCCTGCCCTGGAGCCCTATTGGAAGGCCCATTTTCCCATGGATAAAGATTCATTACCACCATAATGATGTTAGTGGTTGAGTCAGGAATTGAATGGAAGTCTCCTGAATTAGTGACACTTGAATTAGTGATAATCAAATAATTTTTTTTAAATTTGGACAGGAGCATCTGCAAGAAATTTATGGTAGTCGCACTTTAGGTACCAAAAAATCAAAATAGCTGTTAATAGTGCGTTTGTTGTAGTGCCACAGCTGACCTGTGTTGAGGCTCACCAGGGTGATTGCTTTTGAAGAATAGCTGAGAATGAGATAAAAGCCCTATCCAAATTAGAAAGCACAGCTGTATTCCCTCCATGCTAACCCTGGAATGAGAAGGCACAGCTGTATTCCCTGAGTGCTCGCCCTGGAATAATGTCCATGATACAGCTTGCTAGCTCATAGCATCACAGCTATGCTGTCTCCCTTTGGCCTTCCAGGGATTCAGCAGGTAAGCGCATGCTTCCAAAGTATGGCGTAGACATCTCTTTAAATACAAATTTGGAAAGTTCCTGTTCAATCAGCAGACATAGTAGGACATGAAAAGTGCTAGGAATTTGGCATGAACAGGCAAATTTTCATAAACAGAAAAAGTGCTGTTTATATGTTCCATACTTGACCTTGCTGGTATTCTTGAAAGACTTCTATAGTACCTCATATTTGGTATTTTCAGGAGATGACTTTTGTGGACAAACATTTTGAATGTGATAGTCAGGGCTGAGGAGTCTGAAAACTAGGACAAGAAATAAAGCCTTGGCCTTTTGCAAAAGCTGAAATCAACATACTTCTCTGTGTTATCAGGAGTATTTATTACCTATTGAGTCTTTCCTCAGTTTCCCAGCTGAGAATCAGCTGGTCCCAAAGAAAGGAGACACACAAAGTTGTTAACTTGGAGAGATTAAACTTTGTTAGTCACTGACGGCTATATAATCTTGGGTCAGGGTCATTGCATTGATTGCTACATATATAAGATGTTTTAGTTACATTTAGCTTGCCTCAATGTGAGTTATCTTTAGTTTAGAAATTTATCTTGGCATGACTTCTTCCAGTTACGCTGTCAAGTTTAAGCGAGATAACACGCTTTTGTTAAATCAATGCCTCTCACCTAGGACAGCTGTTGAAACATGGGTATGTACATATCATCCAGGAGTATATATGGATATAATCATGGAAAATAACTATGAAACTCTCCCTTTCCTTCCACTTCCTCTATCCTCCCTCACATATAACACAAACCCAGGTATATAAAAACTGATTGGTTTCGGTATTAAATAGCATGGGAAATATTTACAGCATTTTAGGATGGTATCAGCAAATACTAGTGAGTAACTTCAACCACCACCATCTTTTTCCAGTTTTGTGAGTAATACCAGGTTTTGCCCTTACCTGAAATTTCCTCCACTACAATTCCAAACCCTGCAATTGCCTGCCTGCTTGAGTTGGTATTTTTTGCAGGTCACATGCCCTCCTTGTCTTTGGGAAATCAGTTGCATACAAATTTTGGAAAGACATGGGATGCTACAGAAGAGTTTCACTTCTTGAAGTTCTGTAGTATCACACAAGGCATTGGCTTTAACTCATCAATTCTTTTCCTGCCTCAGACTCCCTCGACACAGAATTTTCCCTGGAATGGTAGCAAAACCCCCAACATTTTTTTTTCTTGACCCAGAACTTGAATTCCTGTGCACTCTTCAACTGGTGTTTCAGCAACTCCTCTCATTCACATGCAGAGATAGTTCTCTGAGCCATGCCTTATTTCCCAGAAAGGGTGGATTTGCTGATAGTTTTAATTTTTTGCAGATGCAGCTCAGAGGACTAGTTCCGCCCAATAGCTATTATTTTCTTTTTTCTCTTCTAGCTGGGGTTGCATATTATGTACTATATTTTTGTTTACTGTTTATATGTCTTATGCTTTTGTTTGATGTGGTTTTTTACTTAAGTATTGCTACTATAGCAACTGTTGCATCATGTGATACCTTTGATATTATCAAGGTACCAAATACTTGTTAAAAAATAAATTACATACTGTTACATTCACTGATCCTTATAATGTTTTGAAATAAACATCTTTTCAGTTAATGTATTTGGTACAACTGTATTTTTCAGTTTTTTGTTTTGTTGTTCATTTATGGTAGAACTTTAGGTTAGAGCTTATAAGTGCAGTAAAAAGAGTAATGGGTTTTTTTTTCTTGCTTATTGAGTTCAAAGCATTAATTGCTTTTTAAAATTTTCATTAGAAAAATCTGTTCATACCTTCTTGGACACTTTGGATTTCACTAAAGGGGTACAAAAAATTCCATTGCCGTTTGTCTCTAACAAAAAGGTATATCCTTGGGGATAGCCCACACTGAGATAATAAATGAGTAGTCTTGAAGTAAAGCTTCTATGTTGAAGATTGGAAACAAACATCACGTATGAAACAAGTGCAAGTCCACACAAACTGACTTTTCTTGTTTTTCTATAAACTCATAAGACAATGCCAACCGCTGGGAGTGAGGAGTCATTGTGCAGAGCAGTATCAGTCTGCCAGCTACCTTCAGCTGAACGTTCTTCACTGGATTTTGGACAGGAGCTATGGTTGACCTTGGATTGATAGTTGTATCTCTGTGTGGATCTGGTCTTTTTGAACAGACTACGTAATGAAGATTTCCCATCACCTTTTCACACTTGACCAGCCTGCTGGTTGATGCTTTGTTTTGGGCTAAGCACCTCATGTACCTTTTTGTCCCTACTTGCCCTGGGCTTTCTTCTCATATATTGCAGGCAAAGTCCTCTTTGTGGTGCCACTGAGCCTTTTGTAGGCACCCCACGTGTCACCAGTTTTAGTGACACATTTTGCTTTTCATATTTGCATATAAGAACAAGACTTTTTCCACTCTGATCTTTGACTCAGACGGCTATTCCACACCTTCTGCTAGAGTAAAGCAGTTTGGGTATGTGTATCTAAAGAAGCATGAGGTATTTAGATCTACTTATGCTTCTAACCCAAAATAAAAACTAATGGTGGAGTAGCTAAGGAGTTGTGTTTGGAAGGGTGAAAGGTAATGTTTTCTGGTAGCCTCTGTAGAAAGAGTAACTTGTGCAATGAAATTAAAGACCCAAACAATAAATTACATTTCCTTCCTATTATGCAACCAACCGCAAGCTCAAGTCTTGGGCACTAAGATTGCAGTTATTTCTCCTGACTACTTTCAGAACCTATGTAAAGCTCAGAATTTGCCTGATAGTCTCTGCTAAACTACAATTCATCTTTACTTTGCTTGTTTCTTTGAGTATGAATATCCTCTCAGTTTGGAGACAGACTTGACAAGCAGTCTGTTGGTCAAACCGTAGGAGGAAAGTAATTGAAGAGACAATTGCTGTAAAGCTGCTATATCTCAAATTTGGTTTTTAAATGACAACACAATGTTACTATTTTTTAGAACTAGACCAAGCTGTATGACAATGCCTTCTTGTGGTACCTTTTCCTTCTTCTGCTGGACCTTTAAAATAAGTAATGGTGACAGAATGTGACCAGTACCCCAATGTAAGGCAGCAGGTGTGGCTGCTGCCATGCCAGGAATTGTCTCAAACCCTGGAATTTGTAGTCTAAACATATTTTTTTCTCTTTCTTTTCAGATCACAGAGCCTGTGATTTAAGTACATTTCAGATTGACAGCACTCTGCAGTATGTTTAGATTCTCCGGGTCATGCCCAAGCCTTGCTTTGGGATACATGGATGTGAAGATCAAAATGACAGTTGTGTTTTCTTCTTTTTTTTTTAGCATTTTTAAGTCAGTGGAGCTGGAATTCCAAGTTCCTGACTGCTGCTGCCTGTAGGATTTTTAGAATGGCCACAGAGCATTCAGAAGTCATAGTGGAAATAGCTGGTCTTCCTGAACATCACTGTTTCTGAAGCCTAGGGACAATGATATAAAAGCTTTTATTTAAAAAAAAAGGTCAAAGTATAAGAGAACATAATCAGCTATTAAGACTATAGACTTATAGTAAATGCTATAACTTACAATAATTTTGGTAAAATGACCTTGTTTTCAGGTTTGTGGGGCAGACACTGTTATAGGCATAACCTCCATAAATGCTACTTAGCCAAAGTGTGAGTTGAGCAGTGTTCATCTGGAGACTTGGTATGTTTTGGAGCTAATGGGAGTTGCTGTTGGTGATCTGAATGAATTCTTTTTTTGGTAAACTGTACTGAGAGTTCAGATTCACTTCTTTGTATAGGTTTCTATTTACAGTACTGCTCAAGGCTGGTGGAGCTTTTCACTGGGATACCTGGAAACTTTTCTTGGCCCCTGGATGATAGGAATCTGGCTGTTACATCTTTACACCATTGATGTTTTCAGCAGAAAAATGTATTCTAATTTTATTCTAAAATAAGGACTTCATAAGAGAATATAGGGGTATCTTGATGACATTTGTAATATTTAAAGAATGACTTTTACAAAGCTCCCTCGCAGTTTTTGTAGGTTTTTGTGTTACCTCACCTTTCTAATTGGCTGTTGTTAGTCAGTGTGATTAGAAGAATGATGCAGGTTTTCCAGGCAAATGACTTCTATATTTTTCCATGTCTGTTTTCATGTAGCTGTGCTCACCTACCTAATGTAGCACAAGGGTAGCTGCTGGCTGCTAACTCTGTGGGTTCTCAGCTTTGGCACATCTGGAAGCTGGGCTTGTTGTTTACCCAATTCAAAGAGTCACTGTTACTTTTTAAAGAGGTACCTTCCTCTAGAAACTACAGTTTTTAAAGAAAATATACTTAAATTTGCATGATGTTTATTGTAGCAAATACTGATTTCATCTTTTCCTACATAAAAAAAAATGTTGGCTTTACCCTTTGAATTTAAGAAGGGCAAAGAAGCTCAGGAAATTTCCAAACTCTCCCTCCCATGAATCCCAGTCTCCTGGAACCGATTCTATTCATTTTCACTAGTTTGATGTGAAATATATCCACAATGACAATAGTGATGAATGCAGATACCAGAAGACTCTGTCCAGGTTTTATTTTAAAACCTTATATACTTAGAGAGATTTCAGGCACCTACAGATTTTATACCTGATAGAAAATTACCATTAAAGTTTAATACTGTGGTAAAAGTAAATCCTAGGGATTTGCTGGAGCCTCCTGGAGTTTAAGCTATGAAGAATTAGAATAAAATAGCTATGTGTCTTACAAACTATAAGAAAAATAATTGACAAAATAAGAACTACATTCTGAGACAGTTTCTTTGCTGGGTTTTGCTTTTGCTTGTCTTATCTAACCTTTTTTTCAAAGGAGAATCTGGTCTCCTTAAGTGGAATGTGCAGGATGTACTTCAGTTAATTCTCCTCTTTCCCTTTCAGTTTGTTTCACATTGAAGAACTATTTCCCTTCCCCACAAGGTTCTGTCATACATCTTTGCCTCCAGCCAGGAAAATCTGCTTAGGGCTCCCCAGTTGTGAGGACAGGATCTCTTTATTGGCCAGAGGACTGGAGCCCAGGGTAGCTGTTCTCTCCATCTGAGGGTGGTAATGTGTTCCCAGCACCACTCTCTGCGTCTGCTGAACAGACAGGCGTGAACCCAGGTTTTATAATCAAGTGCTGCAGCAGTGCAGGCTCCTTTTTGGGCAGTGGTCTGGCCTTTTCTTTATCACCCAAGGAGAACGTGCCAGAAGGGACGTGGTGCTGTTGTGCTGTTTAATAACGTGAAGTTCAAAGACAGCAGTTTTGCATGTTTAGAGATTAAAGATAATATAACTCAAAATATAGCAACAGTGCGTTCTGAATATTCTAAGTACTGTGGAATAAAGAACATGCTAGGAGAGCAATTGTTAAATGACTATGAATTACAGGCTATTTGATGATTTTATTCTCATTCCTGGAGGGCTACATTAGGTCGGGAGGAGCAGATGGAAACTTTTTGCTGGGACACAGTTACTTGACAGCTTCCTTCTGCATTGTGTAAAGACTCCATTGGCAGATTTTCTAATTTGCCAGGGAGATGTAACTCTCTCTTCTGCCTGCTTTTCCTACATTGTCTTACGGTGGCAGTGCTATGAATATAATCCTTTCCAGTTTCTTAATCTTTTAGTGGTGTTTCCCAGTTATCTTCTATAATTTCTAAGAGGCCTATTACTTCTAGCTGAGAGTTAAAAGGGAACGTGTACCAGGAGGAGTTCAGTCTTCAAACTGCTCTACTCAGTGACTCCCTGCGTCCCATTCTTTCACTTTGGTCCCTGGCAGCTCAGGCACTCAAGGCGATTTCCAGGTTTTCCATTATTTTTCCTTTGTATCCTTGATTCCACAATGTTGGATTGCAAATGACCCACTTGACTCAACTGCAACAGGTGTATATTAATCAAAGGGGCACTCAGGTGAAACTGAGGAAGGGGTTTTCCTCTGGCTGCTGCTCTGCACTACAGCTTGCACAATGCAGAGGGGTGAATTTTATCAAGGGACAGGATCACAGATGTGCAGATGCATAGATACCCCATCCAGGCCTAAGTTTGCCTCTGGCATTACCAGGCTTTAAGCAAATTGTATCAGCACCCTGGTAAAAAACATTCAGCTAAAATAGCCTAAGTAGCAATTATACACTTAAAGAAAACAATTTAAGTGCCACAGATTGCTGTCTGTGGGTAATTATTCAGTCTAAAACAACGCAGAGGTTACAAATAATCATTTTGCTAAAAAATACTATCATGCATTATTCAATATCTACATTTTTAGATTATGATAAAGTAAGAAAAGGTCTAAATTCTGTTTGTTCTGTTGTAGTACTTCCCAAAGAGAGTAAGTTTCAAATTTCTTCCTGAGGAACACTGGGGATTCATATGCCAAATGCTGATCTGGATATGCATATTTTTTTAATATGGGATTTATATACCTGTGAAAATATGGGTATATAATAGAAAACCTGACAGACCCTTTAAATATGGTGTCACTAATACAATGATATAATTTGTTGCCTCAGCTAAGGTGTTTTGCCTCAAGAGGTGGAATACTTTTATGTGTGAAAAGGTCACTTTTAATTAATAAGCTGTTTTCATCATTCAGGGACAATATGAATTGCTTGTAACATTTGTGTGAAATAGTTTTCAATATAAAAATAAAACAAATTGAGCTTTATGTCACATTTATCATCCCCCATAACCCATTTAAATGTCAAAAAAATCAGTACAGACCAAAAGTCTATTTCTGGAAGCCTTAGTAGCCCTATTTATCAGAGTGAAATAAGATATTATCATCCCATTATCCCATCACATGCCTTCTGCACTTGAAGCCATACCATTTCTTCATGTTCTGTAACACAGAATATAGTTTTGCTATTGTTAAATATTTCTTGTCCAAGCTGTAAGTAGTGAAGAAAGTGCTGAATGTTTCTTTCACTATAATATAAATGTATAATATAATATACAATTATTTACTTACTTTCTTGTACATTTCTCAAATGGAAACAAAAATTAGTGTTCTTCCATCTTTATTTGGAAACAAGTATTTTGCAGACTGCCATTTGTTAGTATAATTTTACTGTAAGGATAAAGCTTTCAATGTATTCACTACTGATGTATCTTGACAGAATCATGCCATTGTGTGGAAAATTTATGTACTTATATATTTTACCATGAAATAAATGCTGCATTAAAAGAAAATAAATTCTTTATTCAAGTTCTATTTCTGAGTTTTGTAGGAAGCTTGTAGGAGCCCTAACACGGAGGGCTCAGATAGTCACATGGCTCCATGGGTGTATGTCTCTTCCTTCTAATAATTTTAAAATTTCAAATATGAGTGGGACTGAACAGTCTCAAAGGTTCTAAGTTTATTTGAGATGCACGAAAATAGCCAGCAGGATAGAGGAGAAAGATCCCATTAATGCCGATAGTGAGGAAGATGCTTCTGAAGGTTGTGATAAAGTAAGAAGCTGATGAGGAGTTCAATTCCAGGGAATCCACGCAGGATCTACATCTAGAGAGCTCCTGTCAAAAGAAGTGGGTCCAGCTGAACATCAGACTAATGCATACAAAGGGGATCATCCACAGGTTATAAACGTGCAAGAAACCAGGCCTGGTGGTTTGTTCCTTAGAGAGGCTTTAACAGATGATGCCATTATTATACCCAAATTCTTAAGTGAACTCTGAAAAGAAAGAGTTCATTTACTGGTGGAGATGTTACATGGTGCAAATTTTATGTTATGCAGAAATGCGTGGAGGAGTACCCTTCTACTGGCTTTTAGACATTATATATATGTTGTTTTATGCTCATGGGTTTTTTTTCACTTTTACTGCAACAGGCAGGGCCATTGGAAGTGATGATATCATAGCAGGGAACGTCAGCAAGTACATCGTTCTCCCAGCTGGTTACTGTGGACAGCCTAAAAAAGGACATCTTATATTTGATGCCTGTTTTGAAAGTGGTGAGTATTTTCAGCATTATGTTACCTAGTTGTCAATGTATTAACACTTTTAACTACCACTCGTCTTTTTATAAAGTGTCTTAATTCTAAGGAAGACTTAAATGCTACTTAACAAAGTTTGCTGATTCCCTTCAGTCCAGTATGACTTCAAATCAGGCTGTTCAAATGTCAGAAGGGTTGTGAATTTGCTGTTGCCTACAGTAAACATTTTATCAGGTCCATCTTTAACCACATGTGGATACATAACTGGATTTTATTCTGTCGTTATTGTCAGTAGTTGTAGACCACTAGTCCAAGATGTAGTATTTAAAGTATGGTATTTAAAAATTTACTTTAGAAGTTTACTGGGGAAGTTAACCCAGTAAAGGGCCAAGCCCTTCCTTTCATAATTAGAGAATTTTTAAAATGTGTATGTGCTGTCTTTAAATATGTTGCTTTGGGTTTCTTGTGACGTGATCCTGTACTGCTGAGGTTAATGGAAGTTCTGCCTCTGATGTCAATAGGAGAATTAAACTTTAGGAAGCTACTGGAAACTGAAAGGTAACATTTTTACAAGAGTTATAGTTAGCCTATTAATTTAAAGATTAATTTTAATTGCTTATATGCATGTGGGGTATGCAGGTAAATATATACATGAAAATATAGCATTGTTTAAATTTTTGTGTTACATACATGTGTGCTTCCAGATTTTTAGCTTAAATCTATTATTACTGGCTTTCAGACCTACAGAGCACTGTTAAACACCATATGTAGAAAAGGCATTTGGCAGGATAAACTATAGTTTTCAGCATGGTTTATGTGAGAGGTGCTGGTAATGCCAAAACTGCTCCAGTGTCTTGTAAAATGAGCTTTTTATGAAGAGTTACGTCCCTCAGGGTAGAATATTGGCTGCCAGTTCCTGGATAAATATTAAATTGAGTTATTTAAATCCTGTGATTGCATTATGTAAAAAGTGCAAATGATGCAGTGAATAATAAAGAGTGTCTTTTTTTTAAGGTGTGTCTCTGAAGGTTCAGACAATAGTTATGTATTTTTGAAGGTACTTTGGGTGCTATTTCTTAATAGTTATATGGGTTTTTTGCATTTTTGTATCAGAAAATGGCTTATGAAATGAATCATGGCCAAGCTGGGAAATTTACTTTATTGTGCTAAGCTTCTCTGCAATGAAAAAGATCAGTAGCAGTCATCAAATTATTTGTGAAGCATTGTGAGTCATCACATGATGGTTTAATTCCAGTTTTTGAACAGTGGAATTAATTATATTTTTAAATTAAAACATTTATTCACTTCAAAGGTAATGTTCATACTTTACATACTTCGGTAATAATAGAATGTGTTAGAAGCAGGTGCTATTTGAAATACTGTGTTTATTTACATTGTAGCATGATGAGGCTGCGATGTTGCTTTGCATATTCAGACACTTCCAAAACACAAATATGAATGAAATTAATACCTTCATTTACTTTCTCATGATGATGACGATGTATTAGCAAGAATGAGAGTAATATTGGGTACACTTCATATGTAAATTCACTTTATCTTTTGTTCTATGTCAGCCAAGTGATTGCTTAGAGTACCTTTAGTGGTCAAAACAAATTAACTGATATTGGCTAACTTAGAAAATCGTTATTAATGTTGAAATCTATCCCACCCTCTTGTCCAAACAGTAGGATACAACATTTATAAGATTGTATTGATGCTCTTTGAGTACCACCTTAAAATGTTAATATCCTATTGAAATTGCCTTTTTCAAAGAACAGATGGTAAAACTGACCCCACCTGCAGTACTGCCCCCAGCTCTGGGGTCCCCACTAGAAGAAATACATGGATCTGCTGGAGGGGTCCAGAGGAGGCCACGAAGATGCTCCGAGGGCTGGAGCAGCGCTCCTGTGGAGACAGGCTGGGAATACTGGGCTTGTTCAGCCTGGAGAAGAGAAGGCTCCGAGGAGACCTTGTTGTGGCCTCTCAGTATGCAAAGGGGGCCTATAAAAAAGGTGGAGAAAAACTTTTTCCCAAGGCCTGTGGGGACAAGGCAAGGAGAAATGGGTTTAAACTGAGAGAGGGTAGATTGAGGTAGGATATGAGGAAGAAATTGTTTACAATGAGGCTGGTGAGGCACAGGTTGCCCAGAAAAGCTGTGGATGCCCCGTCCGTGGAGGTGCTCAAGGTCAAGTTGGATGGGGCTTTGAGCACCCTGGTCTAGTGGAAGATGTCTCTGCCCCAGACAGGGGGGTTTGAACAAAATGATATTTAAGATCCCTTCCAACCCAAGCCATTCAATGATTCTAAAATAGAAGTTGTGTTAAATGTAATTCCATAAGTGGCTTTTCTTTCTTTGGCTGCATTCTCTATTTTCTTGAAAGATCTGGTTGATAGGACTGAAAGTTTCCTACTAGACCTGTTTTCAATGACTATGTTTTGTATTGCAGAAATGGAAGTAAACATATTTCAGAATAGAGAAAGGGTATTAAACTTGTAGAAATCTGGAAAAATATTAATACATACAGAAGAAATGCTACTCAATGTGGTTTCGTTTTTGTTATTGCTATCATTATTGTATTAAATAGCAATGAAAAGTATGAATTTTTTTGAGACAGAGGTGTGTTTTTATGTAGTCTGAAAACCAATGTCCAGCTTGCTGTTTTGAAGTGCTGTGCTTTCAAAAAATCATAAAAAAAAGAATTGAAATGGGCATGGGGATTTCTTTTTAGTCCATTCTGTTGTTGAGAGGCAAAATACACTATTTTTGCTGTTCCTGAGAGATGTTTATCTTTTTCAGAGACTTTCAGTGAGTTTCAAAAAGCAGCAATCCATTCTAACACTGCAATTTGCTCAATATAGGAAACATTTTCTTTCTATGTAGAAATGTTCTTACCAAAAAGGCATTAATTCTTGTCCAATCCTATAGGCACAGAAAGCAGATTATTCCTTTCTTCTTTGACTTAATGGAAAGCTGCTATCATATCTTTCCTTGGCCTTTCCCTCCTAAGGTTAAATAACTGCTATTTTTTTCAATGGTTCCTTAGTGCTCACATTTCCCAAATTTTCTCTCATTCTTTATTTCCTCTGGCCTATCTCCAGCTGTTTTGTGCCTTTCTTGATTGGCAGTGGTCCAAGGTGAGCATGATACTCAGATAAGCTGGTGCCAATCCTATGTAGAGTTTATTACATGCCATGCCTTGCAATCTATTTACTTCTGCTGTGTGACAGTCCAATCTTTTTCACAATAGCATGGTACTGTTGACTTCTATAAAACTTGTGAACCCTTGTACTGTCCAGGTCCTTTTCAGGAGGAGAGCTCCTAAACCAGCTGGTGGCTTGAACTTTACTTACCCTTAATGAATTTATTATAGAGAAAAAATCATTGCTGTAAAATAAATGCAATTACTGAAAATGAAGAATGGTGCCTGAGCCCTTTATCATATTAATAACAGACAGAGGAGTAAAGTAAAGAGAATTCTCAGTAAAGAAGAGAGAATTATCAGCTTGCAAGTATGTCAGGAATTTGTGTTTCCCATAGTTCAAGCTAGTGTTCTGCCTGGAATCTTTCTTATTTTATTAATATTTAAGAATATATACAGCCAAAAGAAACTTTTTACATTCACTTATCATTAGAGTAAAAAAAATGGATGAAAATTCAGACTTCTTGCATACTACAACATACTTCTTGGATAATGTCAGTTTTCACAAGAAACATGAGTTTGTTACAGGGAAAAATGGAAGCACAGGTACCTATGCACAGAACAAATATAAAGGAAATAAATGCCCTGTCTGAAATGTATACATTTGGTCAGTTGTAATTCTGTTTCCTAATATTCATTAATGCATTAAATTATTAGCACAGTTTCAGTTTAGCAGCAATGTACAACTGTACAAATGTTCACCTCTCATCCTACCTACTGTTCTCTCAAAATGGGAATTTTGCAGAATATAGTGCTCTGGGTAAAAGGATGTATTCACTTCTGCTATGCAAATAAGTCCTTCCTGATTGAGGAAGGCCCAGATTTTGATGAACATGAAAATGTTCTTCAGGGAATCTGGCATTTCGTACTCAAGGTGAGTTGGTATTTCAGACATTTTATCTAAAGAACTTAATAATTTAGTTTAGCCAGCTGGCCCTACTGTCTTGTGTTGCTTAGTGCATGTGATTTCTGATGGCATCCATTAAGCCAGCAGCCTATTCTGTGTTGTGGCTAAGAGCTGTTTTATTTGCTTAGTCATTTTAACTGTATGAGATGTTTTTGGAGATGATACCTCCAGTGCTGGAAGCCTATTGTTTTTCTGGGAGCTTACATATCTGCAGCTGCATTGCTTCTGCATGAGGTCACAGATTTTTAGTTAATTTAGCATGATACATGAGAAGCTTTTTACGCGTATTTTGCAAAGTGAACAAAGAAAACATAAACCAAATTATTCAGCCCATAAAAAACCCCACCTTTTTTCTCATTGTGCAAAGCCTGTTTGCTGGGTGTAGCCACAAGTTGCCTTCCTGGCTCCATCACAGAGGGATTCCGAGGTGGGCTCTGGTTGTTCCCCAGCTTTTGCCTCCCAGGGCTCTCCATGAAGAGAACTGGCAGATGAAAAACTTGGAATGACACTGCCAGGTGTGGCTTTGCTGCAGAAAAATTCCAGGGAAGTTCAAATGTTGGTCCTTTTGCCTGGTGTCAGCTGGGTTGCCATCCCCAGGGATGTGTTGGCCGGTGGCTCTGGCCTGTGCATGCTCCTGGGTGCACCCCAGTCCTCCTGCCTGGCCTGCTGGGATGTCTCAGGGAATACAGGAGGGAGCTGGAGCTGGGCTGCAGACCGTGATGTGTTGTGAGGATGGTTAAAAACCCCGAGCTCGACAGTTTCTGCTGCTTGTGGCTCAAATTGTTTGTTTTATAATTACTTTTGAGAATTGAAGGAGCAGTGTTGGCTCACAGAGGTTTGTAAATCTCAGCATTCACACTGTTAAATACAGGGGCTTTTAATAAGGCTTGAAAATATATATTTTGGCTTGTTAGTCAAATATAATGCTGTTTAACTGTTAAAAAATACTGTGTTTCTTGAAATTAGAAATGAAGCTGCTGTCTGCTTTTATTCTCATTTCAACCAAAAAGTGGAACTCCGCCAAGAGTCATTAAATCTTCTATCCTTTGGATGAATTCTTATTTTTTTATGAAAAAATGTTATGATTGGGTAATTTCTGTATTGTGGTTTATGTTCAAAAGGTTGTAATTAAAGTTTTGTAAAATTTTAGATTCAATCTCAATTACTGTAAGCCTCAAATTATGTTAACTGCTGTACCACCACCTTGCAATGAAAATGATTCACAAACATTAGTTTGTCTTTTCCTACAGCAGGTTCGTAAAATATTTTGCATTAGAAACCTGATAAAAAATTCATTGCTGATGGATTGCAAATGATATTAATCAGTTGGAAAAAGTTAAAACTTACAATGTATTAAGAGATCTCATGTGACTGAGAAGTACCCTCCTATCATTTTTGTTAAGGTTTTAAATATCTTTCTATATTTCAAAAATAGGATAATGTACTTATAAAACACTTTGCACAACACTCAAAATTGCAGTAAGTGATTGTAATTCCGCTGATCTCATTGTAACCACTTACAGGCGTGAAATAGGCCATTGAGCTTTACCATGAAAGATATCTTCTGAACAAAAGCACAGACAATATAGGATGGATTGCCCTTTGGGGGTGCTTGTGTCCCAGTTGTTAAGACTTGACATGTAACTTTAGACAGCTAAAATTAGGGGCGATTAATCTTAGTTGTGATTAGTAAAATAGTGTAAAATTTGATTTGCAAAACATTTTCTGAAGTGGACATCTTTGTTTGTAAAAAATTTCAAAATGAAAACTAAGGCAACCTAGATGATGACACTTAGCATTATGTTAAAAGAAAAATTGAAATCCAGCCTAGGAAATAGTTGTATTTTTGCTGTCTAATATAGAATTGTAATGTGCTTCCACAATTATTAAACAATCTGACCCTCTGTGTGTTTATGTTTAAATGAACAGAAAAACCCTTCTTCCCCTTAATTGCAGTAGCACTTCAATGATATCCTGGAACAGGAATAAAGCAATACAGGCAAATGTCAAAATGGCACATCAGTAGAAATAGAAAGTGCAAAAGCTGTGCAAGGATAGTTTCTTCCAGTGCAAACACTTTTAGTAGTAGGCTAAACTGTGTTTTGGAGCAAAAGCTAGTTGTTATTCCAAATTTCCTGTATTGTAATCTCTCATGTATATCTAGAATCACTAAGTCAGGCGGAATTGTTTTGGCTTTCACTTCTACCAAGGGTGCTCATCTGTAAAGTAGAAACAAAGGAATGAAAGTCGCTGTGTTATTTCAGTAATGATGTCTGTTTTCAGCCTGCTTTTGGGGCTTCAAGGTGTGTCTGATTAATGAAACATTTTAGTTATTTTTAGACAGTAATTTATGCCACATTTCACAGTAAGACATGAAGTGGTTATTGCTGCTAGTGGGGATAATTTAGCAAATGTTTCCCATTTCTGGACATGTCTGTTCCCAGTTCAAAGCAGTGTTACTCTGTCAGAGTATCAATACCCTTGGACTACTGCAAGTTAAAAGTCAGAAAACAAGTAAAAGCAAAAGATTGATTTTAATTTTTTTGTGTGTTTTAATGATGACACTAGGCATAGATTAATGGGTGTAGCATGCACAGAGTGCTATCAGTTAACATATATGACATTACTCAGATGTCTCAAACTCCGGAAAAAGCATGTGAATGATTTATGGAATTGATATTAATCTCTTTCCAGTAAATGCATTACTAAAGTTCCATGGGAAATTGATGTTACTGCTGTAATGCCAAATTAATTTCTTTCTTGCTAGGTCAGCATTGCAAATGGAACTAAATATTAACCTTTTAAATATCTAAACAGATATAGTATGGAAGACATTTTTACAAATGGGGAGTGCTCAGTGTCAATGTGATACCAGCCAACACATATGGCATTAGTCAGATAGCATAACTTGTGGAAAATAGATATTAATGACCTATGGAACTAATGAAAATGCAGGAAGTATTAGTGTAATAGCAAGAGTAAAGAATTAGGATGTTAATGGCAGTTGTTGTGCCAATTATGATTTTCATGGTCAGTTTACCATCTGATTCTCAGACTACCTTCTTCATGACCAATCCTTTCCTCCAGCCTCTTACCACGTGTTTGCATCTCCTCAGCTGTTATAAAAGCACATGTGTTGATTTGCTCTTTGATTGACCCAAAAGGTACCAGAATAAGCAACTGGAAATGAAAGCAGCAGTGTCTGTGATCAGTTATAGTAAGCTCAGAGCAGATTTTCAAAAGCCTCAGTATAAGAAACAACCAAATACGCTATGGATCCCCAGTCTGGAAAAGAGGCAACTGCGGAATAATATATTAAAGGTCTGCAAAATCATGATTCCTAATTAAAATATCAGTGTTTCCCTGTCTGTTCTCTTTGTACAAAAACTAAGGGCCGTCAAATGAAACTAGCAGTTAATATGTTGAAAGCAAACAAAGGAGAATGGTTCCTTACATGTTTAATTAAGCTGTGGAACTTCTTCCTGCAGGACACTGTGGATGCTAAAACCTCATGTGTCATGCTTTCAATAAAAAACCCAGGAAAGCCCAGGAAAGAAAAATCAGTTGAGAGCTACCAAACAGTGACACCATTTCTGGCTCAGAAGATTCATAAACTCTACATTGTAAATTAGGGAATTACACTGGGAGGTTTCTTCAAATGATTGATTTTTTTCTTACGCTGTTCTCTAGGGATCCGTTCTGGCAGTTACTGAGCTGGACCCTGATGTCACCTGATAGATACATCTGATGTACTGGTTAATCACTGTTAGTACATATAATAATATTCTATTGTTTTCTAAAAACAGATTAGAGGTTATAGTTGCAAGCCAGAATTAACATTGTGCAAAACTGTACTTTGATCAAATAATAAGGAAAATCTTACAGTTCTTGTTTCCATTCAAATTATTTTCTTAGGAGGACAGTGGCTGAAGATGGTGTTGTCCAGAAACAGACCTCATACAGATCCACTCTTAAGATTTTGCACATTCCTGGTACTGACATTTCCATCAGATTTAAAAGTTTACATGGGATTTTTGTAAGGTTCTTCTTTGACAGAGAGGGAATTAAAAAGGACCCTCAACAACAAAGATACTTTATAAAGACGGCTAAGTAATTTTTGAGAATAAGCAAAGGGATTTTCCTACATATCAGGTTCTGAGATAAATTTTCCAGTTTCCATTTTTCTGGCTCTGCTCAAAATTTTCCATCTGGAAAAATGATAGAGGGAAATGCAAGAAAGAATAGCAATGTCCCTGCCAGTGTGAAGGAACATTACATTACACTGAACAAATATCCTTATCTGAATGTACAATCACTGAAATAAATGCAGCTGTGTTTATTTCAGCATAATCAGATATATTTGAATATAAAATCATTGACATAAATGCAGCTGTGTTTATTTTGAACTGCACATGTTAATATGAACATGAATGTGACATCAGTTAATCACTCAGGAATGTATAGAGGTATGTATCTATAGTGACACAATAGAAGCCTGGGACAGTTGGAAGTGTGAAGGAAAAAAAATCTAGATGAGTTTGTTCTGTACCTAAAGATTTTTTGACACCATTGGAAGTCACTAATGAGGAGATGCAAAATTCTTCCCATGTACAGTCCCTGGATTTGAATAAATCTGTGGTTACTCTATAGAATAACAGGTGACCTCTGCCTCAGTTACTGACTAAGGAAATAATTGCTTTGAATAATTGCTTCTTAAAATAGAGAAGCGTGTTAGTTTTGAGTGATTGGTAGGTCCAGGTCAATCTCTTCTGATGGGCACAGTGCAGACCTTACCTGTACCTTAGGTTTTTGTATGATTTTGAGCCTTTAAAAGAACTGCCAACCACCCTTCCAGAGTTTCATCTTGCTGGATTCTCAAACCCAGGGAAAATACAGTGTAGAGCAGTGCCAGTGGAAAAATTTTGGCATTGTTTATTTTGCCAGGAATGCTTCTCCTTGCTATTTCCTGAAAGTAGTACTCTGCTTTCCCTGTCCTGTTTATATGCTTGACCTCTGTCTTTTGAAATCAGAGCCCTTCATGACTAGAAGAAATTGAAGTGTTCTTTACTCTGCTTATGCAGATGGTGCTATATAGGCTATCACAAGGAATGGCTGTACTCAGAATAAAAGAGAAAGTGGCATCAGAACAGTAAATATTTGGGAGCTAAGAGGTATTGGAAAGGCTTTATTTTCATCTGGGAGAACATTGAAATATTCTGCTAGACTAAATGGTGGTATTTTGTTCAGTTAGTTCAGTAACCTGTAATATTATCCCTGTTTTGCAAAAGACAGGAGCACAAAAGCCCCAGTTCTCGACTGCCTAGTGCCTTTTGTAGTGGATTTCAGCTGTGTGAAATGAGTGCAAAATGGCTGAGGAATGTTAAGAGTGCTTTGCATCAGATCCATGTGAGCCAAATTCAGGTTGAAATGTAGGAAATTTCATATATTGTATTATGTCTACTAGATTTGATCAAATAGTGATGCTATAAAGAATAGGGGAACAGAAGGAAAGGGACTAAGCAGAGAAAAACCATTTGAAACGTTCATGTGAGCTCCTGCCCTGGAAGGGCCGCTGGCTGTGGGCACAGCGGTGCTGAGCTGCTGCTTCTCTGTCACTGTGTGACCAGAACATGTGGTGCTGCTGTTTGCTCAGGACAGGGCTCAGGGAGAACAGTGTTCCTTGTGCTTCCTTCTCAGCTCCAGATACAGCAATGCCTTTCACAGAATCACAGGATGGTTGGAAGGGACCACAGTGGGTCACCTTGTCCCACTGTCCTGCTCAAGCACATGGCACAGGGTTGTCTCCAGACAGTTCTGGAATATTTCCAGTGAGGGAGACTCTGCACCCTGTATGGGTATCCTGTTCCACTGCTCAGTCACTGCACAGGAAAATTCTTCCTCATGTCCAGGTGGAATTTCCTGTGCATCAGTTTCTGCCCATTCCTCTTGCGCCATTGCTGGGCCCACTGAGCAGAGCCTGGGCCCTGCTCTGACCCCTCCCTGCAGACACTGACAGACATGGGTGAGGGCCCCTCTCAGTCACCTCTTCCCAGGGGTGAACAGGCCCAGCTCCCTCATCCTTTCCTCATGAATCTTATCCTTTGTGTGGTCGTGTTTGATTTTTTTCCTCAGGGGGCTGAAGACACGGGCACAGGCTGCCCAGAGGGGCTGTGGAGTCTCCATCCGCAGAGGTGTTCAAAACCTGGGCAGATGCAGTACAGAGCAGCCTGCTCATGCTGACCCTTTTTTAGGACTAGTCAATCTCCAGAGAGAACACTTACAAGATTAATACTTTCTCTTTTTATTTTGCCCTGAAATTAGAATACACTTCAGATAGATTCTGTTCTTGTTCTTTAAATCACTTAAAATTCTCAACTGCCTGCTGTTCCAAAGTTAACAAGCCAAATTAAGATCTTTGCTTGTTTGAGCTGCCACTCTAATGCAAGAAGAGACAAAACACTGTGAAATAAACAGTGGTCTGTACTTTTGAAAGAATACTGGTTGGAAAACATACTTCAGAAGAGGTGTTTCTGCATAAACAAAAAGTATTTTTATTCTTGGATTGATACTATCTGATTTCAGGAGAAAATATTTTAGAATATTTTGCTCAGCCTAACAGGAATTTGGATACAAGTTATTAGGTGGGAAACACCTTATTTTGGATACATGCAGAGCTTCGTTTTGCATTTATTGATGCTATTTAGTAACCTAATTGCCTTCTAGGTTCAGCCTTTAGCATGGTAATTTTGATTTAGTGTTTGTATTTCTGAAAACAAACTGGGAACAAACCATAAATTATCACTGTGTGTTCTTTAGACAGCTACTGGAATTCCAGTATCTACTACAGTAACATAATGTAAATTACCATAATATATTAAGGGTTATTATTATATTTTAACAGTTTCTTCTAGAATCACGTCTCTGTTTCTCTCATCTGAAACTGTAGCTTTTTCATAAGAAGTATAATTAATTCTGTTTTAAAAAAAAATGGGTTTGAATGTTTATTGTTGCTACTGTACTACATTATGAATAATTCATTTTTAGTAGCCTTTTTTAAGATTGTAAATGAATCATATTTCTGATATGAAAAACTTTTAAGACTTTTTCATGAATGCAATATAAAATATAGAGAGCTAAGGAATAATACATCTAGGGCTTTTTCTTTTTCCTTTTAGCATTTTGGTGGTCAGCTTAGGAAATTATGTTCACAGTGAGTTTTTTGAATGATTGACTAAGAATTTTTTTGACACTTGTGTTCCTTTTTTGGTCTTCTTACTTGCAGTTTTTATTATATTAGGCTCCAATTATATAGGACTTTACGTATATATTTCATATTACTGTTAAGTTGTATAATGAAATTCCTTCAATGCAACATAAAACTGCTATGTACCTGCGCTGGGCTGATGGCCACTTGTGTAGGCACAGTCAAATTAGATTGTTTAGCAGTGTTAGCACAGCCCAAAATGTCTTGAGACTGGATAAATGCTGAGAGGGTGAGTTCACTCTGGAATTTTGTGCTGTTACAGATCCATTGCTGTCAGAATACCAGAGCTTTGTGCCTGGGCTGGTTGGGGTGATGGATTGTAGATGTTCTCCTTCCTAAAAGTAAAGTTAAGATGAGGAATGGAGCAGCAATCTTGGAATTATTTTATGCTTTTTTCTGAAAAATAAAAGCTGATAGCAAGTTGGAGCTTGACTTTTGTTTATTACAGCATGTATTTTCTGTGGTCCTTCTGATTCAGTCGTTTCAGGACCATTCTCTATCATCACAAACACTTGTCATCCTCTTACTTGGTTACCACTATGCTATCTTGCCTGGTATTTCTCTTTCCTCTCTGCATTTTTGTAAATGTTATTGCTGAGGTATCTTCTTCTGTGTGTTGAGAGAATGTTGAGCCTCACTTCTTTAGCCTGTACACTAAATGCTATATCAAATTAAGCCTTGTTATTATCACCTCTAGGACTCCATGTCTAGGTCTACCATTAGCATTTGTTTTGTTTTTCATTATTACTGTCTGTGTGCTCTTCTTTATCCCTTTGGATTTAGTGATCCTTTTATTTCCTTCCCTCATATTTGTGTTTTGTTTCCATCAGTAAATATTTTGTCTGTTTTATTTTAGTCAAGGTTTCCCATTTTCACATGATTTCCTCGACCACTACCCCTTCCTTGAAAGATTTTCTTCAATCTGCCTTTCCAAAATGCTTCCTGTTTTTTTCTTTTTAAATGTTTTAATTTGTATTTATATATATTTAAAATTTAAAGGAACTGGGATCCAGAGCTATTGTCCTGATGTTTGGTTATCATTTGTCCTTATTCAGTCTGTGTATTCTTTTGGATGGGAAATGTTTCTTACCCAAAACAACTTCAGCTGTGCACTCTAAATACTTTCTCTAGCACGAGGTATCTATGTTGACAGATGCCAAATCTTCAGTGCCTGGTCCAGGGCAGAAATCAGTGGAAAAATCTCTGCATAACTACAATTTCTATTGGTTTTGGGTCAGACCATAAGCTCTTGAAACTTTCTAAGAGTGGTCATGGGGCAAGTGGGCAAATGTTCTGTCCCTCAATGGGCCGGAGGTCAGTGAGAGGGAATGCCAGAGGAGACAGAACTGATTGGATGGCAGGAAAAGAAGAACATTCTCAGTGATTACGAGAAGTTCTATTAAAAGTTTCTGTCCCATTTGTCTGCAGTGTCACAATGACATCTAGATACTTCTTAGGATGTGAATACATGACTTTCAAGACCTCTGATTTTATTTTCTATTTAGAATGTTAGCCTAGTTAATAATAACTGATGCTTATAGTCTTTTACTGCAGGAGATCACTGTGTGCTTTACAAGGTACTTTTGTTTTCATTTTATGCTTCCAGAAATCTGAGGCTCCCAGAAGTTCAGAGCTTCAGTGTTACACAGTAGAATCACCATTTGAAGCATTTTGACATTATCTTCTTTGAAGCACGCTAATTGGATTTAAGCCCACACCTTTGATTACTTTTTAAAACTGAACAAAGCATGTGTCATCCTGAATCACGGTGGATAAGACGGACTTTCCTTTGTAGGGATGCTATTTTATAGTCTGCCATGCTTCAACAGGTATTAGGAATAATAGATACTATTTCAGATAGAATGTAACAATAACTGATATTATTTCAGCAGTACGGGGAACCTTAAATATTGTTGGAAAAATTGTGTTAGGTTATCTCCTCTGACTCAGACTAATGAAGAATGAACCAGCTGAGTAAAGAAAGACGAGGGAGAACAAGCATTATCTTTTGCAACCTATTCAGTTTTGGCAGATTTAACCTAGATGAGGAGAAAAGCAATATTGTGTTCTTTGACAGTACTGTAACAAGCTTTGCTAACTGATAATAATAACTGGAAGACATAGGTTAAATTGTTGGTTCTTCTGAGAAAGGAAGAATGCTGAAATCAGAAATGCTGTATTATTATTATTTGATAATTGTGATTTGGTCTTTTTTATCTTCGTGAATCCATAGTGAGAGTAAATATAGGCTAGCATATTTTAACAAAATAAAATTCCACAGTGTGTGAACTAAAAAATGTGGAGAAAATTCAGTGTTGGCTGATTAATATGCAATCCACTGTCATTTTACTGTGGATGTTACATTGGAAAGATAATGTTTGTGAATTATTTCAAATCCTGCAGAAAGACTTCAACACCAAGAAAATCTAACCAAATAAAATAAACTTATTTATTAGCAGTATTCTTAATTAACCTGTCTAGTCCTACAAAATGATGTTGTCTTGCAGTAATAGAGCCCCCTAAAAATTGTTGGCCGGTCATTCCTGCATGTTTATTATTATTCTTTGCTGGAGGATAGTGGGAGAATGCCCTGATGTGGTTTGGTGTCAAATGCCTTGCAGAGGAACGTGGAGGCTCAGTGTCACTGCCCTGTGCTGTGACACACATGGGCGGTGCCACCTTGGACCACACTCTTGTAATTTGGTGTGCTCAGGGTGAGGTCTGGTGTGGGTTCCATTCCGGGGTGGGTCCGAGGCCTTGAGGAGCAGCAAAATGTAGCAGCAAATGCAAAAATAATGAGAGAAAGGGGAAAAAAGAGACTCTAATACCCATGTGACTCTGGAATCCCCAGTTCTGTGCACTGAGGCCAACTCCCTCAGCCTGTATAGAACTGATTTTTGCAGTGAAGTTTTATATGAGCTTAACAAAATCACTTTGCTGACTACAAAAGGTTAGTTTTTAAAAAAATGAAACTATAGCTGCTAGCCCTTCAGGTTTCCTGATATCCCCTATTTATATTCTTGTTTGTGAAGGAGTTTATAAATTGATGCTTACAACACCCCTGCCATCCTAGTAGCTATCAGAAGCTGCCCACCTGTTCAGAATTGGAAATCTTCTAAATTCTCATTATAATTGCCAAAGTATAAACTATTTCCATCTTTAGAGGGGACAGTGGGACTGCCATGTTTCTTGTGAGTCTGGGGTGTTCTAAAGCCAAAGGTCCTTCTGTTGCTGACTGCCTTTCACATCAGCAGTGTGACAGAAAGTCATCTTTCAGGCACAGAGATAATGTTTTCCTGTCAGTGTGGTAAAAATATGAAAATGAATACATAGACTTTATAAAACTTTCTGGTTTTGAAGAATGGCTTTTGAAAAAGCAGGTCTAATTGGTTAAAGCTAGTGACATTTGTTAACTTTGTTATTTTAAAAAGTTTTTCACTATTGATAGTAACACGTAAAAATTTTTTTACTAAGACATTAAATATCTGATTTTTTACTTCCAAGTAAATAAAGAAATACATTTTTTTGAGGTCAAAGTACTAGAATATTATTAAAATTAGGAACCAAAAATATTTACTTCTCAAGGTGATAATTGTTTTGTTAACTGCTTGCCCTCTGTTCCATAATGTATTAGAACTTTCCAATGCATTTAATAAGAAAGAGAATTTTGTATGTCATAATAAATGAATGTGTTGTAGAGCCCATACATATTGATTCAAACTGAAAATTGAAATCAACCATGGATATATTTAAGGAAGTAATTTTAATTAATCCCTTTATCTCACAGTTGATGTGCATTATGTTCTAAAGAGCTCATATTATCTCAGCAGCTTCTTATATTGTCAGGGTGTATTATTAGAAGTAAAATACAGTATGTAACAAATGTAGTTGTTATTTTTAACTGAAAAGTTTTGATATTCCTTTGGATTCCTACATAAATTGGCAACTCTCTTTAGAAATCCAGCCTAATTTTGAATAGAAATAATACTGCAAATTGTGTGTATGTCCCTGCCTTTGAAGAATCAAAAGCAACACTGGATCTATGTAATTGATCAAGGTCACTTCATGTCCATGAGAAAAAATAATACAGCCCAACAATCACTGAAAGGTTATTTAAGTACTAACTGCTTTAGAAATACTGATTTGTTTTCTGGGTCCATAAAATAATTTACAAGAAAATTTTCTCTATTTTGAAAATCTGTAACTTTCCTTTTTTTAGATTTATTTTTCTTTCTTTTTGGAGAAATATGTTCCTACCAAACAGAAACCCAGTGAGAAAAAATTTGGAGATACAGTCAAATAAAAGAAAATTTAATTTTTATCCACTTAATTAAAATCCTAAATCAAGCTTAAGTGGGCGTCTTGGTAGGCTAGAAACTTCTGGATATCAAAGAATTATTAGAAGAGCAGAAAAAGTCAGTGTGTGATGTGATCAGCTTTAAAATCATAGTTTCCTCCACGATTTGTGAGATTCAGATAAAGGTGAAAAGTAAGAGCAGGAGCACAGTGGGCAAGGGAGTTCTGGTTTGATTTTTGTTCCTTCATACTTAGTAATTTTGAGTTTTCTGCATTTAAAAGCCAATTAAACTAGTTTATTATATCGTAAAAAAGCCTGCTTTTTGTTTAAAAGCTTTATTGGCTTTTTGGAATACTCACTTATAAGAAAAAGATCTAGGCAGTTCAATTTCAATAATATGTCTGCCTCAGATTCTCATCCCATCCATCTTAAATCCATTTTCTTTCTCTAATCAGCTGCACGCCCTCGTCACAGTTCCCAGGCTTGCTTTGCTTGTATGGGAGTTTGCAAATTGCACTTTTTAGATACCTGTATGTCTGAGACACAAGGGAAATTACATTTCTTTTGTGCCTCGAGCACGGGGGGCTGTGTCCTGGAGGAAACCTGAGTGCTCACTACCTGGGCCAACGTGAGAGGCTCAATGCTAGCGAACTAAAGCGTGAGGTTGTAGGAGGATGGAGGAAGGCAGTGCTCTCTTTTTGTCACACCAATACTCTTCAGTCTGTTGCTTAGCAGGCCAATTGCACCTGTCTCCAAATATGTGGAACTGGATTACTTGTGATCATTATATAATTACTGTAATGTGAAATTTCGGGAACATGATAGATATGTAAGCAACCACGCCCTCCAAACAAGCCGTTCCTTTGACAGTAGTTTGGTGTTTGCATGGTTAGAGACAGGACATCAACAGCTTGGTTCTGCAGAGAAAATATTGTTAAAACCCAAAACCTCATAAAGGAAAGTTGCACAATTTTAATGTACATAGCGTTGTATTTGAAGGTAGAGATATACAAATACAAATGTCTACACACATATGTATAATTTATAGATGTGAATGTGCATTTTCATGAAGATTCCTGTTTGGATGGATGTAGCTACTTTAAAAATACCCTCACCTGAATAAAATTTAAGCTTAGCATTTAGTGTTAGCATAATACATGGCATTGTAAAAGGTATATCTATTGCAGAATACAGATTTCATTGCTGGCTGCCACTTTATAACAGCCATCCCCTCAACTTCCTCCCTCGCCCTCTCCTTGCTCTCCTCTTTCCCCATGTTTTAGGCATCATTTTCTGATGAAATCCTCATTTTGTGTTAACATGCAGAGTAAAATAACATATTGATGGCTTGGATATCTGTTGGTGTTCTGATGATCCCCGAGTAGAGAGAGTGATGTGCTGTCACTCTCTCCATAACTGTCCAAGGTTGAGAATCGTACTACATCTTTCAAAATGTCTTTTTGCTTTCCTCTGAAACTGAAAATAAGTTGAATAAAATCCAGTTTACATTTGAGATGGGCTGCATACTCACTCTGTGTATAAAATTAAACTTGATTTCCTAGGGAGTTTTTTCTGTTAATACAACTTTTGTTCCTGCTTTATGACAATTATCATATATGGCATTTTTTTTGTTTTACTGCCACAGTTTGAAGTGAGAGCATTAAGTTAAATTAATTTGACTTTGCTTGGCAAATGGCGATAGTAGCACTTTAACAGCTGTTTGCTTTCCTGGATTGTCCTTGGTGCTGAAATTGCTTTTGTATCTAAACAGCAAAATGTGTTTATAGGGCTACAGAATATGGAGATAAATTTAGCCTGTCAAACAGATATTATTTGGGCTTTTTTTGTGCTGTGTTTCTGGGAGTGGATCCTGACTACAGTGCTTTAATTCCAAGCTGTGTGTGCCTTTGGACATCTTACAGGACTGTTGTGGAGCTTTTCTCTTTGATTTATGACCTTGCCTGTATGGACTTCTGATCAGATTTTATTCTCATTTAGTGCAAGAGGGGCTAATTATGAAAGTGACAAAGATTCTTTCGTTGTGCTAAAGCTTTTTGAATGACAAAAGGGGGCTTTAAATTAAAATGAACTTTAACAAGGCATTTTCACATTGAAGTGATACACACTCTACCACTGATAGAGTAATTCATTTTCAACCCTTTCTGATTCTATAAACACATTGTCTCACAAGATCAGTAATTTTTTACCTCTCAGGCTAATGAAGAGTGGATGGTAGACCAATGAATTCTCTTTTTGCAGAACTGTTTTGACATTCTTAATTTTTTCTTAAATATCAAAGAAAGGACAAAGAGCTGTGATTTTATTGCATTAATATTAATAATCATTTATCTGCCAGAAAAACATTTAAATATCACTTGACATTTGCAGAGAAAGATTAATGTTTAATTTACTACAAACATAGAAATACTTTGAAATAAAAGGAAACACTTCTGGATTCAGCAAAATAAAAAAAAACAAAAAACCACCAAAACCCCAAGAAAATTAAGACAGACATTCAGATATAAAAAACATTGTAACCATAGCAGGAATCAAAAACATGTTGGTGCCATCTAAAATGTCAATATTTAAATTATCACTTCTGATTGAAAAAATAACAACTAGATGGTTTTTTAAGGTCTAATTTAAGCTTTAACTAAAAGATAAATGAGGGTAAGCAGTTTTCTGTAACATCCATGTGGGTACAGTTACAAAGGCCTGTATAAACTCTAGCAGCATTATAAAATCAAACCAACATAATGTGGTTAGGATATGAACAGTATTGGCATTTCATAAATATTTGTAGGTCTGCAAATCAAGGGGGGCTTCCAGAACAGGCTGGTATCTGGAGGAAAGGAAAATAGCAAGACACAGGAGTCAGAAAATTATATAAGTGAAAATACAGGAGCAAGTCCCATTACCTACAGAAGGATCAAAATGCTGTATAATAAAGAGAAAAGTAGCGAAATCACCTTGTTCTACAAAAGAATGTCAGAGTAGGAGCTACAGAGGAGGAGGAGATGAGCAGAAAAGTTGTGTATCAGTCTAATCTGATGAAATGGCTAAAAATGCACCCAGACTGCAGGGAAGTCTATCTGTAAATTTTATCATGGAGATTATATGGTAAGATACCACTTTTAGGCAAAGAAATGATGGGATTAATGTATTGAATGAGAATAACATTTCTAGCCCCCAAACTGTTTTTGTGACTAGATTGACAATGGCATAGAGAATCGAAATCAGTCTTTTAATAAACGAAAGTAAGACTGTTTCTTCTGCAGAAGCTGTATGTAGGACAGAGGTTATTCAGATTCAGTATTTATATGGGAAGTCTATCCTTACAGTACCTTTTTCAAGGATTTTTTTTATAAGATAAAGAAAGTTATAGCTATAAACCCAGTATCTTATTAGTTAAAGAAGGTTCTTATCCAGGATCCATCTCAAAAAGCAAGATTCTTTTATAAGGCAATACCTGGAATCTTTTTATTAATACTCTTTAATAAAAACCCTCTGATTTTATTTACAGCTCTGGTGACTTTTGAGAGGTCCTTGAGAATATAAGATAACTAGGTCTCCAAACTGATTAAGATTTCCATCTATTCATTTATATTCAAGTGTCAGTCTGTAGTTATACTTTGGAAGGATTCCCCTGGAAAAAAATGGTGATTCTGTGTATGAGGCACCAAACTAGGCCAAATGCAGAATTACTGCATTACTGTGCAGTAATAAATCAACAGGAATATCCTCCCTTGTAGGATGAAAGAACTTTCTTCTCTTTTGCGTTACAAGAATTCTCAGGGTCTTTGCAAAATGATTAATATATTGAGTAGGAAGCATTACATAAGTAGGACTGCTGTGATGTACCTAAGAATAAAGAATATGCAGCTTTTAACATTTTTAACCATTTTTAATACATTTTCTTGCACACCTGCGCTGTCTAGGCAGCAGGTAAATATGAGAATGTTTTACGTCAGAGGCTATAGAGAGCAACAGATTTCCGTGGTGTACACGGAGCATCAGGCCCCACCAAGTCAGCATTTAGAACATGTTTCTGACTGTGACACACCCGTGATGGTACATCCCACGGTGGTACCGCAGTTCCTAGTCCCTCATCTGCCTTGGTGGTTGCTTCCGTGGTTAAGGCTGCAGACGTTGTTATAATTTATTTATTAACTTATCAATTATTCACTTAGGATAGCACCCATTATATGCTAAGTGACTTCCAAACAGAAATTTCCCCAAATGCTTTTCCTTTAAGAGCTCTGCTCTGAAAGATGTGGTACAAGCACGGCCGTGAGAGACCCATTTTGGGAGCACACGCTTTGTTAAAGAAAGCTGAGTTTCGTGACACTAATGCAAAACCTCTTTGTATTCTGATTTTCCTTTAACAAAGGTTGGCTGCCGTGGATAAATAACTGCCCATCTGTCATTGGAGGCCTTTGGGGAATTGATAAAGAGGGAGCAGAGAAATCTGTTTTTCTGGGGATTTGGTGGATTTGTTGTAGTGGGTGTGCAATGGCCATCTTAGGGCACAGGCCTCTGATTCTTAAGCACTCTTGACACTCCCTACTAAGTTGATGCTTTGCTGCTTTACCACTTTCAGTTTGTGTATTTACATGATTTTGTGACTTTTTGGAGCATTTGTCCTGCAGTCTTGGGCTCTGCTGATATTTCTGAAATTCATAAAACTCTGACAGATGTAGGAGAAGGAGTCAAGAGACTGACTCCATTTTATCCATCCTTTACAATTTTCCTACACGATGAACATTGACATTTTATTCTTTGCAGCACCAGGTTTTTTAGGTCCTTTAACTGAAAGCATTAGTTTTTATTGAAAAGGGCAATTTTGAAATAAGGCTCTTTGGTTGCAAGTGATTAAATATCAATCTCATTTGATCAAAACTATCTCATTCTTTCAGCAAGATTGTACTGTATAATTTCTTAATACATATGTAAGCCTGCTGTTTACACAATGGTCTTTGTAGTATTTTGGGATATCTGTTACTTGTGTATTGTGCTATTTTGCTCATAGTGGTTGTTGAGCAATCATGAGCACTAAATATTCAGGAATACTTGTTGCTGTTTTTCATTGTGCTCTAAACTGGGATCACCATTAAGACTGCTCTACTTAATGGACACAAAAAGACAGAAAATATTCCAGTTCTAGCTGCTTATGTTGTCTTTCTAAATGTCATTGTTTACTGTCCTGGACTATAAAAGAAAGTTGCAAGTGATGTCAGTATGTGGCCTTTGGGATTAACACATGCTAGAACTTTACAGTTATTTATAATGTGAAATCTCTGTAATGATATCCTCATTGCACGAGGCAGATCAAATCTACTTAATAAATTTCAACTCCGCTGTTCTCCCTTTCCCTTTGCACAGAAAACATTCAAACACCTGTGACCAAGAAAAGTATTTTTTTCTGAAAGGAATAACTCATCCTAAAGCTGTCCATTGGCAGAACTGTCCAGACTCCTAAAATATGAGAATCTTTTTGTAACTGTTTTTAATAAAATAAATCACAGCATTGCCCACTCCGCCCCTGTTTCTTTTATATTCAGCTAATAGATTTAAGATCGTTTATGATTCTCTCCTTTTTCAACCAGTCCTTCTTTCTTAAAGGTTTTCAATTCCCTTAATTTTCTGTGTGGAAGAAAATTCCACCTCCTACTCTAATTCAGATAAAAGTTTTAATTTATAAAACTCCTGTGGGTGTTTTAGTCTAGGCCACACATCATTAATATTTCTGCAATTTAACTCAATACAAAGGAATTAAAGATTTATTCATTACACTTGTTTAGGACCACTGAGAAGCAGTAACTGTGTTCCCAGGGCCTATGGGCAGAATGCCCCCAGGAAATGGACCTAGTGCACCTTACTTAGATCACTTGGGAAGAAAAGTATTGGAGAGAGTGGAACTCAGACTGTGATCCTCAAAAGATGTGGAAAATCAGGTCAGGCTCTCCTTGGTATGAATTAAGATCAGCACCAAAAGAAACAAATAAATGAATAGAGATCCATAACTTACATATACCCCCAAAACCAATACAATTTATTATAATGCTTACATAGATAAACAAGAAAAGTGTAGAGCTAGCATTTTCATGTGCTGTCAGTCACAATTAGATTTTATCACATTGTCTGCTTACAGTAAAAGCTCAGTCAGAATTCTCAGCCTCTGTGAGCTCTACATCCTGATTTACCTTTCGCAGAGATGGGACCTGGCTTTTTACTAACTGCTGCTAAGACCTAAGTCATTGTTCCTATACAATTCTTTTCACAAAAACTATGGATTTACTGTTATTTGGATGCCACTTTTGATAAAAACTTAAAACATAATGGAAACAACAATTTCAACTTGCTTAACTGAGGAGGGAAGATAGAAAAGAGACTGCAAATCAAGACTGAAGCATCAAGACTTTGCAATGTAGTTTTTGAAATTCTTTGCCTATTTGATAGTCCTGACCGTTTTTCAAAGGCAGTCTGGATTTTGACCAAAAGTGGAGTCATGAGTATTGCTATGGTTTTAACTGAAACATCAGGTTTTAAAAGAATACTATATTGGTGAAGAGTACCGACGGTTTTTCTGCAGAACACTGATTTAACTGTGGCAGTGTAGATATTACTTTGTGTTGCAGAGCTTGATATGTGCAATTTTAATTATAATTTATAGGTGTTACATATGTTTCTTTTATGGTATGGTCTTTTTTCAAATCAGGTGCTTTGTGGTGTCAGGTATGGAGCTGACATATGCTCTGGGCAGGAATCTAGGAGATGATGCAAAAACTGTTGTGGGTTTTCAGAGATCATCACTATTTAATTAGATTTTTCTTTTCCTATTTAGAAATCAACTGCTATTTAGAAGTTCTTTAGGACTTATTGCCAAACTATTTTTAATGAATTCTTTTCACAGACTAAGAGCATAAAGCAAGTGGGAATTTACATCTGATGTTCCTAGATGCACTCCTTTCAGAAGATATCTTTCATTTGAGAGAAGTTTTTACAGATCTCAGTCCCTGTAGTTCCTGTTCCATTTAGAACATATCGATGAAATTTCTTGCATTATCATCTCAATGTGTTATGATCTATAAGAATAAATTCCATTGAGGGTATTCCATATTCAACATTTTACCTTATTTTGTCAAATATAGAGTTGCATGAAATATAGATTAATACTGTTTGGCTATCTTGGACTTGATCCCAGGTTCAACTGGTGAAAATGATGTATATTCCAATCTGTTCCTTGGTTGTTTTTGTTTAAAGAATTTGTATAGATTGAAATGCAGCTGCAAGTGTATTAGTGATTTTCTATTGCTTACTTGTCAAGATTTTTATTGTGTGGATGAAAAATAGCATTTCAAAACCTGGCAGCGTATTGACAAAAACAGAAGAGCACTTTGTGTAATTCTCTTTTGAAAAACTACCTCTTTTAGAGACAGAGATTGCCTCAGCTACTTCCATTCATATGTATCTTGATCAATAGATTTATTGATAGCTTTTAGCCAAGATTTAATTCTTTTTTTCTCCCCAGTTCACCATGGTGCTCACTTTTCTGAATTAAGAAACCAGAATTAGGCTCCTATAAGCAAGGCATACAATATGCAAGTGCTCTAGGTGTAAAAGGAGGCATTTGACCTTTTGTTGCTAATCTGTGACAGGTGCAGGCTATTTTCTTCCAAATGGTGTTAATTTTCATGTGCAAATCCACCCCCTGAAACCTGCATTCTATATATCCACCACAGGGGAATTGGTGGTCATCATGAGTACTGTAATGGACAGCTGAGAGGGATAATCACTGATATTTCAGCACATTTATGCTCGCGACTCAGCCGGGTTTAGTGCACTTCTGTTTTCACTGCTTATTAGGGAGGCTGAAGTTAGTTATTCATGGCCGGACAAAAAAAAAGTGTCTGAGAAAGTTCATGTGCCGGGAACAGCACATTGTTACAAATTAGTTTCCTTTACCATTTCTGGCAAACTCATTACAAAGTAATCGCGCCCTGCGCTGAAGTGCACTTCCTCTGGGACCAATAACTGTAAATAAGCAGGGCTGCAAGCTGGCTGATAAGTTGTTGTTCTGAAGATAACGGTCCTTTTTAGCAGAGTGTTTGACCTTTTTCTTTATATTGCCTCAGGCTTGTCTAAGACCCTCAAGGTCTATTTTTCATCTTAAAAATTCTCTGTAGGCAAGCACAATGTGCAGTTTAAGAAGATTTTAGGATTGCTTAACATATCTATATTTTCTTTTCTAGCATTTTTATGATAATTGTTAGAATGTTTAGTAACTTTAGCTAGCATTTTCTTAAGCAGGTTTTCTTTCTTTGAGTAAAGTACACTTTTTATTGATGTAGGAAGCAATATACATTAATATTTTATGAGGACTAAGTGTATGTTGCATGATTAATAAAATAGTATCATTGGGCTTTTTTCTGACTTTTAAAGAAACTTGAAACATGCTATTGACCCCTTTCACTATTCACATTTTGAGACCATTGCACTAAACATTACTCTGTAAAGCAATTTAAGCAAATATAATTAAGAATTTCAGCTTGAACGATTAAAGGAAAGTATGTCTCCTCTTTTCTCAGTATGCTAAGACTATTGAACAGAACTGTGACTGAAAATTGAGCGTGTCTTAAAAACAAACCCCAAGGCTAAGTGAAAGTCAGTTTATAGACATTTGGGAATTTGATTTGTTCACATCTTCCCATCAGTTTAAAAAGATCCGAAATATTTCTGTGAAGTAAAATAATAATAGAAAAAAACCCTGCAACTAATTTCAGAGTGCATACGAGAGAAAATCCAAAATGTTTTGCAAAATGCAGGCTACTCTAATAAATTACTTGTTTTACTTTTAAGATACAGTCAGACAGTTATTTGACATCCAGATGTGCGCCCAAATTATTAAAAAAAAAGTTAAACAAGAATTGTCTTAGAATGCCAACCGGTTCTGATTTTATTGCTCATAATGTTGTAGGGTTTTTTCCCTTGCAGGTCACATTACTCAGTCAGTTCATTAATCATACATGTACCTTCAATAACATTAATATCTTGTGTTTTATAATGTTAACCCCCAAATATAGTGCTAAGCACAAGACATGGAGTGATGACGCTTTGGAAAATGCTGTATAATCTCCTAGATGCAACTTGTGTATTTATGGAATGGAGTGATGATGGCTTCATGTGGGCATGAACTCAACGTGAAGTAAAGCAAAGCTGATGTTTTAGTAGTGTGAGACTTTTTTTCTCTGATTTTAGAAGAATATACTTAACCAGTGTGGTTGTGAAGAGACTCCCTTACTGATATCACAAATTCCCAGACTAGCAACATACACAGAATAAGAACTGTGCACATGAAGGGTCGTACAGTAGCTGTATCATGACTGAAAACAGTTGGTAGGTACATTACACAAAATTGGTGCTATCTGGCTTTCTCTCACATTTGTCATCATTTCAGCACAGAAGCTGTTGGCTGCAGGTAGTGCAAAGCACAGTGTATGCATTATGGATTTGCACAGAGATTCCTGGGACACCGGAGGAACTTGCTGTCTACCCACTTATTAAAGAGTTTTCTCTCTTGCTATATATTTAGCAAAAAGGCAAGAAAAAAAATTTGTGGAACCTCTTACAGATATTAAAAACCATCAGTTTAGAGGTGGTTTGCATTTAAGAAAAAATGTTTATTTTCAGTGTTAAAGTGGCTTAATATCTAAATGGAATGCTGTAATCAATGTTTTAATTCCCGTTTTATAGTTTCTAATGCATGTCACTGTGTTACCTGTGGTATTGGAATATAATTCTCATCCATTAGAATAAATCTAGTTCCTGTGATTACAGCACTGTGAAAGCAGTACAAAAAACTGTTCAGTTTGTTTATGAGATTAACATTGGGAAGTCTATATCCTTTCTTGGACACCAAAAAATGTCTTTTGGTGGCATTATCAGTTTTCTACAAAGCATCTCTTAAAGTGAGGAGGTGTTTTGTTCCTACAGTTCTTGGCTTCTTTGTACCAAAACTGCTGTCTTGTTTAATGACATTGCTATGTGGGTTGAAATTAGGCTGACAGATTGTGAGCAAAGGCTGATATTACAAACAATAGTCTATTGAGCATGAGGAACTTGTTGAATTAGTTACCGAAGGCATTAGTGCTCAGTCCAGCCTCTTTAGCATCTGGAAGACAGAGAAGAAATAGTGGGCTAATGAAATGTCCAAATGACACCAAACTGCAAAGGGCTGCAGGTGACGATGGCAGCTGACGTGTGCCATGAAGGACCGGGGTAAGATGCAGTTCTGTTGGCAGAAATTAATAATAAACTAAGAAACCCATGAAAGGAAAAAATACTGCATTAGGAGGGAAGGGAGTATTCAAATCAAGAGAGAAAACAATGTTGGGGTTCCTGAGGAATCGAGCACACAAATTATTAAATTTTAAGGCCTCTGCTGGATTCCAGATGGGTTTTCCAGAGCAGACTGGATGGCTCCAGCACACCAGCTTTTAACCATGCGTGATTCCCCGGACATCAGTACAATTCTCCAGTGCTAATTTAGGGATCCTGTGGACTCTGTAAAGCAGTTCTGAGTGGGTCATCTGTTCCCCATCCAGTTCAGGTTAGCTTGATGTTGAAAAAGGAGCTGAAATGTGCGAAAGGTCAAAATCAAGGTCTCATTTTGTTCTGTTTTAATTATTCACTTAATAATCTTTTAGTTTCTTATGCCTTGCAGTACAAGTTTTTAATGGTCTTTGAACTTTAAATATGAATTTAATTGCTTCTGTGTCCTTCTTTGGGAGTAATTCCATCAAAATTTGTACCTCTGCTCTGTGCTGCAGATAATCCTTATCTGGAATTGCTGGGATTGCTGGGAGGCATGTATACATATTAGTTTACAAAATGGACCTAGTCCACCATCTGTGTTCATCCAGTCTGCTGCCTTAACCCGAGAGAATCTGCCAGGATCACGTGCACAGCTCAGGCTGAAGTGACTCAGGGCATCCACACATCAAACTTTGTCCAGAGAGAGCTTAATCTGTCATCTGTGAGGCAACTGGACTCTAACCTTTCGGGATGAATACCTTGGACCACCTAAATCCTGAAATATCCAAGGAATATTACTATCCCAGCTATGTCATTTACACATGACATTTAACGAAAAATACAGCAAAACAAAGTCACTTAATTAAAGGTATTACAATGCAATAGCTTGGTTTTTTTACCATTCTTATTACTTTGGATAATAATCTGTAGGAAATCATAGTTTACATTAAGGTTTGAGTTTGGTTGTCAATAAGTGATGGGTCTGACCCCTGTGGCAGGACGTGCACTTAGATGTGTCAGGGACTTCAGCTAAAGCCAGGAGCTGTGGTGGGTTGGCCTTGCCACACTCCTCACCAGGACAGGGGTGAAAATTAGGTGAAAAAGGTCATGGGTCGAGGTGCAGACAGGGAGGGCGCTCACCAATGGCCTCCAGAGGCAAAACAGACTCTGCTGTGGGGAGACTATTTCATTGCCAGTAAAAACAGGTTTGCATAGTGAAAACCAAAGAGAAATTAAAGCAATGCCTTCTCCCTGCCCTTCCCTGTTTCCCAGGTTCAACTTCCCCACACAAGGAGCAGTGCAAAGGGCTGAGGGCTGGGGTCAGTGCTCTGCTGCTGGTCCTTCCTCGCTCCCCTGCTCCACCCTGGGCCCTTCCCTTCCCTTCCCAGGGCTGCAGTCCTGTCAGGAGCACCTGCTCCAGCCTGGGTGCTCTGTGGGTCACTGCTCCTCCAGGAGACATCCACCTGCTCCAGCCTCTGCCCACAGGACACAGGGGAGTCCCTGTCCTGGCTCCCAGAGCACCCCCTTCCCTCCTCCTCCTCCTCAAGCCCCGGTTCTCCTCATGCTCCCTCGCCCTTCTGCCTGTGTAGGATTTTGCCCTTCACTGGACACATTTTCACCCCCTGGGCTGAGGGGCTGGGCTGGGCCATGGGTGAGGCCATTCTGGAGCGGGCTGGGAGCATCAGGAACAGGCTGGAATGGGCAGGGGCAGCGCAGCCCCTCCGAGAGCTGGGCCCACAGCCCCACTGCCAGCACTTGGGCACCAACGCCCGCCACGGCAGGTGACGTTATTTTTGTTTGGCAGAGGCATTCTGGCTCTGCAAAAGAGCTGGTTTTTCCAATATTTCCAATGCCAAGTGTCTCCTTGAGGCGAACCCTCAGGAACAGATTGAGAGTGTGGAGTGAATCTCTGCAGAGGGAAGCAGTGGAGAGAATTTTCTTGTGAAAAGAAGGGTGTGGGTAGGAAAGTAGAGGATAACATTAAAAATAGGGGAGATTAAACATGTTCCATTAGTAAAGCCAGAAAGAATTTAGGATAAGGTAGAAATCCTGGAAATATATTGAGAAACAGAATTAAAAATGCCTTTTTCCTGCTTCTTTTGCAGCTCAGAGCAGCAGACCAGCTGAATTTTGCTGCTTGTGCTGGTATTGAGCAGCGTGTTACCAGAGAACAGTCCTATTGACTGTAGTGGGACTTGCTGAGGAGGGAATTGTTTAGCTCAAATAGCCCTATAAATACACATTAGAACATGACAGTATATTTCCAACCCAAAAATATATATCTAACCCCCAAAATATATTTGAAACTGTAAACCCAGGTTTTCAGTGCTACTTTTTAGAAAGAAATTTAATTTAGCGTGTGAGCTAAAACATGGCCCTGTCTTACAAGACCTGATGAGATGGGTTTTGGATTGGATCAGGAAAATGTAAAGTCTTATTTTTGTAGTGTATAAATGAAATGGACAGTCTAAACCCTGTGTCTAAAAATCTTGGCACACTTCAAAGGAAAAATGCCATTTTAGCAATTTAAAAGCACTTAGTAGGTTTTCCCAGTGCTGAACTTCATTTCTATAGCCAGTGTGGTTGCCTGCTGAATAATGCCATAGGGGACAATGTAGCTCTCACTATATTTAAAAATACTATTCCATGAAATTCACTAGGAACAAGCTGAGGCAAAATCTCATTTGTGTCTTTGGAAGGAGGTGACAGTGGCTGTAAATGGTAAAGAAAAAGGATTGAGATGGTTTTTGAATCACAGAGGAGATGAAGGCTGGACCATCTGTGTGGAGAGAGGGATGCTCAGAGCAACAGCCAGAGGGGCCGGGGGAAATCTGGGGACTCTTTAATGTTACAGGGTCTTGAACAAGAGCAGCAATTGGAAAGAAATAAATCTGTACAGGTGGGGGCTAAAAGAGGTGCAGAGACATCATTAGAAAAGTGAAAAAAAGAAAAAGGAAAAAATTAAAAGGATATTAGGGCACATAATTGGAATATTCAGATAACGGAAGACAAAAGGTCAATTTGATTGAATAATAAAAATCTGTGTTATCTTCTTTTTGGTGTATTCATGTGCATGTAGCTTACTGCTATATATTTTATGACTACAATTAGGCCTTTAAAAAAAATTCTGAACTGCCTTTAAAAAATATTTCTGAACTGTTGTAAGGCCTATTATACTTGTATATTTAACCAACAGAGGTAGAAGTTTTTAAAACTTTTGTCAGTGTAGTTTCTGGAGAGTTGATCAGCCATTCATTAAAACACATCCTTGTTTTATCTGTTCTTGGTAGGGAACCTTGGCCGGGTGGACCATGTCACAGAGTTTGAGTATGACCTCTTCATTAGGCCAGATACCTGCAACCCACGCTTCCGAGTCTGGTTCAACTTCACTGTGGAGAACGTGAAAGAATCGCAGGTAAGTGATAATAAATTAGGTGGTATGACAGCTTCAAAAATTGCTTACTCCAGAATACGTTTTCGTTAACAAAAAAATGACACCCAGGGTTTGCAACTAAAAATTGCTCTGAAATGAAATGAAATCTTTATTTTTGAATTTTTACAAATAAAAGCAGGTGTCAGTAGGAGCGGGTATGGGCATGCTTTTCAGCTATCCAAGACAGGAGCCAACTGCAAAGACAGTATAAGGTTTGCCACCTAACAGAAATTGTATTAATAATGGCTGCCATGTATTTGTGGTTTTGCATTCCAGCCGAATATGTGTGCTAATATATGAAAAGGAAGTCCATCATAGCTGTTCAAATATTATCACTCAAGCCTTCATTTAATACATGTAGAACAATGAGGTAGCTTTGCAAACATGCATTTCCCTAGTGACATGTAGCAGAGGAGTTGCTTGCCAACGTGTCCCTTGTGAAAGAAGAGGTTTAAATGTGAAGCAAATTGATAGGCAACTGTTTCACTTAGTTTTAAATAATGTTCTTTTGCAGTAAAAATGCCCCTTGAGAAAGAAACTTCCTTACTCTGTTTTCTCACTTGTATACTTATAAAAGTTATATACTAACTTTCACACTGAAAAATAAAAAAAAGATTTCGTTTCACTTTTCACATGCACCTTGCATTTTGTTCTGGTGGCCTGCCTTAGTTTATCAGAATCAGTCTGTCATTTTTACTTAATTGAAATAAAACATATTTAGTAGGAGAAAAAACCTGCAAGCTTGATATTTGTGTTCCTACGAGACTAATATCTTAATATCCACCACGGTACCATTCCTGTTACAACTGGAAATCATGAAATTGTTTATCTGTCATCCTGGAGCCTGATAGTTTATCAGACAGACCCTTTCCCCTGCTGTGCCTTACTCAACTATGATCAAATTATATAGTCATGAGATGAATGGGAATCTGTCTCAAGGAGGCAAAGAGATCGGGTAGAAAGATACAATATATATCTAGTGCTCACAGGATATTTGTTTTCATGGTTGTCTACATGAAAGAGGATGGTTCCACTATTAAGTTTGACTTGTGAGGTCTGTTTTTATAATGTGTGCTCATATAATCTTTTTCTCATCTCTCCAATTTCCGTTAAAATGAGACCTGCCTGGACGTAATCTAGTCTGGAACCCTTTTTAGGTCTTTGTACTGCAGGCCATGGGCAGCATTAGTCATTGCAGCTCAGCTATATTAAATGAAAGTTAGAAGTTGCTACATCAAACATTCTGTGTGATGTAATCTGTTTTCTGCCTTTTGATTATTTTATGTTTTACTAGAAACAGTAACAAGGAAACCCAAACTATTCAGTATTGCTTAAAAATGTTGCACTAATGCAAATACAGAGTACCTTTGATCACATGTAGAAGTAGATATTTTAGTAGCTCTCTATAAACCATTACCTGTATAATATTGTATTTATTTTTGATGTATCATATAGGTAATGTGTGAGGAAGGCACGTCTATACATTTATATTAGGTCTGGTTTTAGCCATTCGGATGAGGACTCACAAAGAGTTGCTACTTTTGTTTGGTTTACATATTGTCTATTAGTGCAGCATTTTGTGTTTTTAATCTAAACAAATAAACTGATAAATGAAAAGAAAGACCAGTTAAACATTCCAGCCAGTCTTACCATCCATGCATTATTGTTCTGTAGAGAATGGGTTCTTTGCATTCTGGTTTTAATTTTCTTAAGTCATGGAGCTTCCATTTCCTATCTCTCAAAACTGTTTTATAGACTCTTCTCACTTACAGTGTTGCTTGATTTTTAGCCTAAAGCTTTCCTTTATTTAATCCCACAATTCCCAGTTGCAATTCTGCTTAGTAATAACTCCTCTTGGTACAAATAAATCCTCATCATCCCTGGCTAACATTTATATTTCTGTAAATTATAACATTCCTCATCATTTGTGTCTCAACCTAGCTATCATGTTTGGTTCTTTCAGCCCTATATCCAATAGACCACTTTACCTTTTAAGTGTTTTTCCGCTTTGGGGCCTTTGGACTTTCATCATAAGTGAATCTTTCAGTCCTCTGATAATTAACCCAGTTTCCCAAGGAAGCAAAGCTTATATGATCACACTGTCTACCTGCTAAACTAGGTTTTTGTATGGCTGCTGATCCCTCTCCTCTCTTTTCTCCCTCAATAGCTTCTTAACTCTTGGCCAGTTTCAGCACCACTGGACAGGAATTCCTGTAAGTTTTGGGAAAACAGGCTGCCAGATGGGCAAGAGACCCATTAGTGTTCCCACTGGCAGACAGGCTATAGTATGAGATCATTTCTTATTAAACATCAGAGAATCCACAGAGGAGATGAATAGGAGAAAGTACTCATTGGAATTTGCATTTTTAAGATACCAGAGAATCCAACCATGAAATCCAAATCCATAGCATTTAGTAATTTTGCTTCTTTCAGAACTTGTTTTTATTATTATTCTTCCTCTTCCAGTTCCTTCAATATTTTCTTTATAGTGCGGAACTAAAATTTAATGGATAATTCTGAGTGTGCTAATCCCAATTTACAGAGAAGGGGCTCTAGTCCCTTTGCTCTGTTACTGCCTCGCTATAGACAGCTGGAAATTGCAGCAGCCTTTTGTTGCTGTATCACTATGGAAACTCAGGCCTAATTTGTTTTTCCCTATCATACAGAAGTCTTTTTCAGAGTGATTGCTTCCTTGCTCCTCTTACGTATGTCTGAGGTTACTGTTGTGCTTCATGGGTAATAGAGCTAAGTTCTATACCATGCCAGTGACAGCCCTAATATTTCCAGAATTACTTTTAGAATTTTATTATGAACTTGGTTTATTTGATGTTCACTTCCCTACGCTGAAGTAGAACCAACAGATTTTTTTTTTTTAATTTGGAAGTTGGTAAATTAATTTCTTCCTTCTTATGACTTGGACTTCTACATAAGAAATTGTATGTTATCAGTTTTATTTTATACTTTTTTTAACAAAGAAAAAAGGTAAAAAAAATAGTTAATTCCTTATATTTATGAGGGGAAAGAACCATCGTGTAAGATACCTGCAAGATGTAAAATGTGGTCCTTTGGTCTACTTATATGGTTTCTGACTTGCAAGTCAGTTGGTCTGAAAAGATCTGAGCTAAGATTTTTTTGTTACTTGTTTGGTGAATTCAATTAACACCAATATTGGAAAAGAAAAAAAGAAACTAATATGTTACATGTAAGGAAAACACATAGACTTTATGATTTATACATATCCATGAAAGGGAGAGTGAAAGGAATAGGATTTGCTGTGCAACCCATGGTCTCATGGGCAAAGCCTCCAATTTCTCTAATTATATACGTGTCACAGGCTGCTCTCTGTTCCTGATAATGCTCTTTACTGGGCAGGGTTTGCTTCCTATTCACTTCAGCCACGGCCCTTAAAACACCATCTACGATTTTGCTAAATTTCTTCTCTGTGCAGCCGGAAATTGGATGAACAAATTTCATCTCCCAATTGCATTTCAAGTATTTTAAATACGCAGTGCTTCAGGTGCAAGATTACCTCTGAGCTAGAATGGCTTTAATGCTATTACTAGCAACAGTGATTCATTTGAGCTTTTTGGGAAAAAAAAGAAATGTGTGTACGTGTGATAAATTACAAAAAATATGCTGGTATACCAATATGGGAGGATTTTACAGGTGAAAAGAATGATTATTGTTCTTGAGGGCCATAGACAGAAATTCTTCTCAAGTGGTTGACAGCCACCACTCCAGACCCTGTAACCACACCAAAAAAAGATGATCTCTGTCCTGGAAAATTTACTTTTGAGCAATTTGAGAAGAGGTAAGAGTTAAATACAAGAAAGCGATGAAAGGATTAAAAATATTTGAGGATTTTTGATTTAACACACAGCAGCCATATTATACCACTAAGCAATGCACATCTAGGCCTCATGACAAATTCCGTGTGTGTGTACCCTGAGCAGCTCTGCTGTCTAATGAATCATCTTGAGAAATGGTATTTTCACTGAGATTAAAAAAAGAATTTCCAACAGAAGGGGTTTCCTAATAGTGCCAAATTTTGTTCTGTAAGTGTTGATAAACACATTTGGAGTTCTTCATCACAAAGGTACTGACAAAATATACCAAGAAGGATAGAGGAGAAGAATGGATATTTGGCAGCTAGGACTTGATCATTTCTTACTGTTAATAAATCAATCCAGATTGAGGTTAAAATCAAAGAACCAAATGTTATTTACTTCAAAGGCATTCTCTCTATTACTTCAGTTGCAGTTGGACTGAAACGAGAATTTTGACTCATGAATTTTTTTGGTTGTTTTGTTATGTATGAGTATGGATCAGGAAAAAGGATAGCCTGTTCTTCAGAACTTTAAACAGGATGCCCAGGTAAGACAGAGATTATCATAGCTGGACATTATTGTGAATGCATGGAGCTGTCATTGTAGAATTTTCTGGTTTCTTTTCCTACACTGTTTTGTAAAATAGAAAAAGCTGTAAGATCTCTGTTGTCTTTAATTGATTAGATTTTCAGGAAATATTTATTATTGACAGTGGATTTTATAATATGTTCAGGCCTCTTCTTACTGTCCTAAAACAACTCAATGGTCCTTCCCAGACGACTGCTTCTTTGTGATGTTACAGCTGTGATTGTTTAAAGGGATGGGTGATGCGTGTATAGGGAGAGGAGATGTCTCTCTTTATACCAACACGTTTTGGAGAAGCAGGGGGAAAGAAAGAAAAGCAAGCATGATTTGAGGTACTCAACCTCTTTTCCTGACCTAAGAGCTCAGTCTGTGCAGTTAATTCCTGCAGAGGCTGCATCCAAAATAAGATGGAGTGAAGATGACATCAAAAGCAGGCTAAAGTTGGGAACAGGCTACCTTTCTACTTTCTTCTCCTTAAGCAGACATACTTTGCTCTACTGTCATTTGGGGATTTAAGTTACTGGTATCAAGATGCTTTATAATGTCTTATAGTCTTTCCAGCTTCTCATTTGAGAAGGCAGGTACTTTCTTTGCTGTGCATTAAAGGCTATATTGAATTTACCTAGCTTTGAAAAATGCGTATGTAAAAGGGCATGTTTATATGAAAGAGCACAGATCTGAAATTGTGAAGTGAATACATTTGAAGTGTATGAATAAAGCATTTTTTGCAACAATTCCTAACCAATCTTAAATGCATAATTTCTTTAGTGTGATTCATTGCAGATACCTTCTTAATAAATTAGGTATATATCCTCATTTATTAATAATTTACATTAATAATTTATTAATCCTCTTCTGGTCAGCTCCTGTAATCTCTCTAAATAGCTGTTTATAATATTTTGCATGGAGAATCACTAGATTATTTGAATTTTGCCTGTTTAGGAAGCCCCCAGCTGTTATCCGTCTTTATCTACTCTTACGTGAATTTTTAGCACTCTAGAAAGAGACACCCAACTCTTCCTGTATTTTGGTATTTTAGTCACTGCTTACACAGGTAGGCAAAACCTGATCTTTTTCATGTCCCAGTTTTGTTTTGTCATATAAATTAATTTTGTTTCCTTGCTTCTGATACTTTTCTTGTAAACCATCTGTATTTAGGAGTTTAAATGGGTATCAGTAACCCAGCTCACACTACCAGCTCAGATTGCCATTTTGACTTTAAGATGAAACTGTGAGTAGCATCACTGCTATAACTTTTCATTCACTGCTTACTGTAGTTTTAGTATTGATTTACTTAGAGCAATATCAAATTTTTATTTGTTTCATATGTGAGTGAAGTTTTTCTTTTTCTCTTAGCTATCAAATGGTGGATTTCAGTTCTTGTGGCTGAACTTGGTCAAGATTTAAACTTTTGACATGCACCTAAGGTTTCTGGGTTTGTCAGTCATTATCATTCATCATTATCATGTCATATCATATCATGATTTATTTTCCCTTGGAGAAAGGCAAATACTGCATAAAGGTTGAAATTATGATAATTTTTCCAAGCAAGATTGAAAAGGAGGCAAAGCTGTCTTGAAATATTTTCATCAGGAAAAATCAAGTAGAAAAAAATTGATCTGAATTAGAGAATGGTTTCACTGAAAATTCTCTGGTGTTCACTAGCAAATATGACAACAGTTGAGCAAAATAAGAGTTATGTGTTTGCATCCTTTGGGATTACTTTCAGAATTTAGAAGCAGCAGAAGTCTGGACTTTGGGTTGTTTTTTGTTTAGTCCAATGGTATCCCTGTATAGTACAGTGTTGCACTGCATATCCTGCCCTGGCCAAGTTCCTTACAGCTGTATTTGAGTGCATGTGTATATTTGATGTATGAATACATGCATATGTATCTGTCTGGCTACCTTGAAAACGTGAGAGGCTGAGGTGAGTGCATTTGGACAATATCTTTTTAGCAACAGCTTTACCACAGGGTAAGCAGAGTATTTCTTGGAGTGGCACATGCCCTTCAACCTGAAAAAAAATGGGAAAAGAAGGATGGAGGCAGAATCAGGATGCAAATTTTGTAAGACGTATGGTGGTACCATAGCCCCTGGTAATATGAGTCTGTTACTTTTGGTAAGAGAAGGGCTTGAATTATATGACGTTTGTATTATAAAGCAAAATGGATTATTTCAAAGGAGCCTTTTTTAAAAATTATTTTTACTGATCCCTGTGTTCGAAAGTGGTACAATTTTATTGTAAGTCAAAAGTGCATAGGGTTAGATGATACCTATAGCAGTTGAGGTAATCACTGACTTACTTAGGAAGCCACATGAAATGATAATTAAATAAGAAACAAAGTGATGACATTTAAAATAGATTGCATGTGCGTCTCAACATTTAAAAAAAGAAAAATCAATGAAACCTACTGCAGTTTTGAAGAAAAATAATGTAACCATTTTGGAAACTTGTGCCTATATTGGTCATGTATAAAATTAGATTTATAAATGATGATCCTTTCAAGTACGTATAATATTATTTTGGATCAATAATTCAGTTGTGCTCGGAATAGATGGAGGGAAACTTTGGAAAGTGCAATATAGTGTGCATCTCCATGAAATTATCCGAAGCTCTCATGACAGGTATCATCCTTTGAAAAGTAATGGATGGAGGTAGGTTGGTAAACACAGACAATATTCAGCATTACCAGAACAAGGTCTGTCCTGGTGAAATATTCACTCTTGGCAAGACAGTGTTAAATTTGTAAACTTTTTCTATTCCAGGTGTCTGTAAGAACATTTCAGATGCCAGTGTTCAGTAATTATTGCACACATACTGTATGCTTCTGATTTAACAGTGCCTTTGCCTACAGGAAACTAATGGCCAGGTGTGTTTAATTTCCTATGATGGTGGCATCTGTCATTCAAAGTGTCAAAAATACATTATAGATGTCATAAACAAAATCAGTGCTGTGATGATCTCGATGTCAGTGATGTGACATGCTTACTTTTCTTTCAATTTAAGGCCTTTTTGATTTCTGATTAAATACTCCCTTTTTTAGTTCCAGAGTGAATTGTCTTCCATGCAAATTTGGTTTTATTTTCCTTTTATTACTCAATAGTCTCCACATCAGAATGTGGAAGCATATGTTGAAGAAGTGAAGATGAAATGTTTTAAACTTTTGTGGTTTTAGATTTTCTTATCTTTTAATTTCAGAATAATTTTAAATTTTTAAAATTCAGAATAATCTGTGTCTCCCAATGATCTCAGAAGGAGCAAAGTTCCTGCAATGTTAAAAGCTGCAGAAAAATCCCATCTTGATCTCAGTTAAATATTTTGTTCCTTTGCTATACTGCTTGTAAGTATATGCTTGGTTTATAAAACTCTGGAGCTATCAAGTATTAAGATATGCACTTACAATTTTTTTAGGAAGAAAATAGAATTAAAATGCCATGATTTGTAGCTTTTTGTTTGTTTGTTTGTTTGTACTGTTAATTGAAACTGGAAAACTGGATAGGTTACCCGAGATACTACATTCCATGTAGTTAAATTATTATGTTTCTTCCAGCAAAATATATTTTAGTTTATCTATGGAAGAATAATGTGAAATACTCTGTAAAATGATTGTGCCATTTTTTGCTTTGAGAAACTAAGGAAAATTAACACTGGATTTATAAACTGACTCTCAAAAGAGCTGCCTTATTTTTTATATGTAACACAGAATAATAAGCTGAGTGATTCTGATGATTGAGTACAGTTCCCCCAGTTTAGGATCTGACCTGTACGCCCTGGATAGGCAACATCTGCTGTTACCAGCTCAGGATGGCTCTGGTAATTTTTTTTGTGAATTGAGAAGCTCCATGGAAGCTTCTAATTTTCATAGTAGCACTACCATGATGAACTGTGGCTCATTACTGTAAACTGATGGCAGCTGTTAATACTATTACAGGCAGAGACTTTTTATTTAAGGGAAACATTAGCCAGTAACTGGTAGATTTCTGACACAGTATTACATAAGGCTTCCTGTTAGGAAGGAGAGCAAAGAGAAATGGATTTGAACCCATTAGTATCAGAATTACGTGTCAAAAAGCTAGAGCAGAGTTCAATTTATTTCTGCAATAAAATGTAAGCTGGAGATTGACTTGACAATTATTTTACCTTACATTGCTCTGGTTGTTCTGAGATGACTATTCCAACATCAAATCATCTTGTTTGGACATCTTTTACAGAATAACATGATAGTCTAAATATGCGTTATGTTATGTAAGAACTAAAACTAGGCAGGTTTTTTCAAGTAGAAATGAGTTTTTTATTACTCCTTTTACTGGAGGATGTATATACGGTGGAACACATTCAGCATAGATTTAAAACAACTGCATGTGTTTCTGCTAAATCTAGTGCATGTTGCTGAATGGCGTTTACATTGTAATAGAAAGGATAATCTTTCTGAAGCTTTTAGTAGCTTGGCATAAGGAATACAAATAATCTGCCCCAAAACATTTGTTTTCTCTAAGCCAGTCACTGAGCAGGGTTTTGGCTTCTGTTTGCTGGTCTCTTTTTTTCCTAATAATTTTCCAAGATAAGAAAAAACAAATTGAACAACCACTTTCTTATTGTATTTTCAACTTGAGAAGAGCATTGTTACCAAAATTTTTGCCCATTTAATATATATATGGTCCTACTGAACACCAAAGTCCGTGAATTCCGAGCCTTAACCTTGAACATTGTAACAAGCTTTTATTGGAATGGCAATTTTTCTTGTCTTGAACTGATGGTCCTCTACAGAATACCTATTTAATTTTCTAGATGCATAGCATAATTTTTGAAGGGTGTCGTGTTCATTGTCCCTCTGAAAATTCACATGAAGCTTCACAGAAGATGTTTATTAAAACTTCAATAAAAGAAACATGTTACACCAATGTGCAGGTTCTCCTAGCAGGTTTTCCATTCCCTTTGCATGGTTTCACGCAGGACCATGTCACACTCGGGGGTGATGCAGGGAAGCAGAATTGCAGCTTTGCAGCTTGCTGTGTGTTCGTGTTCTGATCTTCTGTGAACTCTGTGGGCAAAGCTAATCCCACAGTCAGAGGACTACAGAGGATTGTGGGGCCCATGGCAGGGCATTGCCTGGCCCTGCAAATTCGACAGTGATGCTGAGTACCTCCAATGTTAGGTTTAGAATCGCCTCAATAGCCAGATTAAACTGAATATCCTTCCTGGCAGGCATGTGGAATGGCAATTCCATGGCTTTGGAATATCCAGGATGAAACTACAATAGCTGTTCCTTGTGGGTTGTCTCTTCCCTATGGCTGCAGAAGGATTTCTTTGAAGCAGAGGTTAATATAGTTACCTACCTAGGTCAATTGTTATTTTGCATGGAGTTATATATATTTATTTTATTGATTTAAAGCCTATTCATTATAAAAACCAGCCTATAAAAAGCGATGGCATGTATGCAGGGAGATGATTTCTTTTTTTTTTTGCCAGGCATTTCTCATGCATAGATACAAATGAATTTTCTAAATGTAAATGTTTGGCTAGATTATTCTTCAGAGACACATATTGATTTCTGTTGTCACCCTCCAGTGAGATTTAGTGTAGGTTACTGGGAAATCCTTTCCAAGCACACACTGAAAAAAAAATCTAAAATATGATTTCCTTGACAGTTAGTGAAAAGAGACAGAGTAGACGTTAACAAATTAACTGTGTTTACTCCATCTTCACCAGTTTAAGAGTCTTTCAGCTTCTAAAAAATCAGCTCCTTTGATGCTTATAGAACACGGGTCCATATTGCACTGGGTGAGCTCGAAAGCACGTTTTGAAATTCATAACTTAGCAGAAGTGAAGCTTTGCATTTCCTGATTTTCCTTTGCAGATCTAAATGTAGAGTTGTGGCTCTCTCACCAGAGTGGGAAGTACTGTATAATTTTGCAGTTTAGGCTCTTCTATAATGCAAGTAGTATGAGTCTCATGGAAAACTGTGTGTGATGGCCAAGCTTAGTCCTAAAATGTGTTTCATTCAGCTTTCTAATAAACCTGAAATTCATAAATTTCTGTATGTTATAGTGGGTTTGGTAATTATGGATTATAATAATTTTACACTTCAGTGCTTAAAACCAAATATTGTTCTAAAGATACTTTTTCTTTTTTCTTTTTTCTTTTCCTTTTTTTCTTTGTTACTTAGAGAGTACAAAAATGCCTTTAGGAATACCAGAGTGTAACCTACGAAAAATTTGTTTTTACAACACTATCACTTTATATCTATCTAAACAAGTTATTTTAAAAATTACATAATATTTTTATGTCTTGCAAGGTCTGTTATAATATAACAGATATAAGTGTAGAACAGCTTGTTATAGTTCAGTGATGATAAATATCAAGTTCACCTAAAAATTAATAAAAAATTACATTCAACAGCTACAAATCTGATAAACTTCTGCTTTCTTGGCATTGTGGTATTGTTAACCTGCATGAATTTTCTTTGTAAATGGTTTAGAAACTATTAGTGTCATGTCAGTTATAAAGTACGGTCAATAAATGTTTGGTTTAACAAATACATTTTAATATAGAGGTGATGAGACTACAGTGTTGCAGTACATTACTGTATTTTAATAAGATTTAAATAATAATTTCTATGCATTCCTTTGCCCGTTTTGTAGATAATAATAAATGTACAGACTTGGAAGGAAAATTCAGCTTGTGTTGTTTCAAGGGAACAGTGATGCTTGGGATCGTGTATGATTAGCAGTGAGGCTACAAATATTAAAATTATGCAATGCTGTATTTATATTTTCTCAAAACATTTGGGAGCATTTTGAATTCAGAGGTTTTTTTATGATCTCTCTCTGATGCACTTCAAGGAAGAAAAGCAGGAAGAATTTTGGAAAAATATTAATCTTTGTGGTAAAACTGGCTTTATAAAAAGCCAAACAAGCAGAGGCATTTTAACATAATTTTCTCCTGACTTAAACAGTCTTAATTTTATCACTTTGCCAATCTGTGTTCCTTTGCATGAAGTATGTGCAGGAGATACTTCTGAATTTGCATTTTCATTAGATTTAGCATTCAGCACCTAATGCCATAAATTTGTTTTTGAAACTCTTTAATTCCCCTGAGTGTTCCAACATATTGAATGCTATTTGCTTTGTATTATGTTGGCAGCAAATCTGCAGTGAAAATGCTGTCAATATATATTCATAGCTAACATTGTTAACTAAAAGCAATATTGTTTTTCTATTGTAAGCTGTCACAAATGTTTGGCACCCTGTTGTGTAAGCCAAAAAAATGTCAAAGAAAGAAAAGAATATTTTTGAAGAAAAGTGCAGTGATAGTGTCAAGTTTTCTGTATTAAAATACATTCCTGTTTGTACAGACCTTTACAATTTATGAAATTGTGTTTCGTAGTAAAGTTAGAATATTGTGAGAAGATGCAGGCTGTTACAGATATTACATTAAATGAGAGGAGCATAGTAAATGATGCAGCCATTTTACTTTGTGTGTAATGCAATGCTTATCAGGCTGTAAAATGTATTCTACTAAACCCAAAGATTATTTTATTAATATATGTGGTATATATATGTGGAAAATGAATGAAAAATACTTTTTGTTTTTTCCTGGGTTTGAAGATGAAGTGTGTAATTAACAAGAACAAATGCAAAGTTTTGAACATTCTCCTGGGGAGTATCCTATCTTTGTGTAAGACACGCTGATTTTGTTTATTTAAATTGTGTATTCCTGTTCCCAATCATTCATTCTTTTCTAATGAAACTTATATTTTTTGTATCTGCATGCTATCATAAGAATGTCTTAGAACAAAGTATTTAGAGAACTTCTGTGAGGAGAAATGAAAAAAGAAAAAATCTGTCTGCCATGCTTATAACCACGTTAGCAGTGATACATATTAACACCCGTAAGTTAAAATAAGACAAGTGGCATCTTTAGTGCTGCTCTTGCAAGTGTGTTAACCCAGAGAACTTGTAGCCTAAGCCATGTACATGGAAACTTGTAGATGAGGTAGTTGAGGCACAACCAAGTTCCCTGACCACAGGCTGTTTACTCTGCAGTCAGCAGAGTTCAGCCGGTGAAGATGGAGAGCACTGAGAACAAGGGCTGTTTCAGCCCCGTGCAGGGCTCTCACTGAGGTAGCAGGGCTTCACAAAGACACAGATTTCCAGTACTCTCATCTGTCCAAGGTAACATTTTTCTGTATTCACCTAGGTGAAAATATTAATCCATGCATAGTGAGATACTGGCAGCCCCAGGAATGTTGTCATTCATGACGCTTCGTGTCATTCTGTAGAAAACTTCTTTTCTTACTGAATCATAATGTGTTGAATTTGGGAAACTTTTTTGGTTAACCTTTAATACGTTTGGACATTGGTCAATGTAATTTAGAAAACCCCGAACCTTAAATATTCTGATCTACTGTTCAAGAACAGTCATTGGTAAATTTGTTTGAACACTATTTTTCATACAGCAATATATTGGTGACACATGTTAACGTGTGCTGTCTTCACAGATTGTGAATACATACTGCCTGATCATGCTACATGGTGCCAATAATAATTCCTCTTTTTCCTTGCAGCTGATTTCACCACTCTACTTCAAAATAACCTCTGCTTTCTGCACTGATATTTGCTCTGCTAGGGGAATACAGGTGCCACAAGTGATTTCACAAGGTCCCTGTTATGGACTCGCTATTTTCAAACATTTTCTAAGAAGTGCAAAATAACCTGAGTTTCCATTGACTTTAGTGACATTTCAGTACTATTAGCACCTTGGAATATTGGTCTTTATATTCCTTGGCACCAATCTCTATAAATTCTCTCATGTGCTTTCAAGTAGGATTGCATACCTTCAGAACTGCCTCCCATTACTGTCCAAATTAATTTGTTCTTGCTTTTTAACTCCCAATCTTCTTTCCTAATTTTCACAAATAAAAAGAAACCAAACATAAACCTCTGAAATACAGTTGATGTATGGAATCGGTCTCTGAGTCTTTGACTGGCATTATATAACAAGGTCAGGGATATTTATAAATGCTCTAGGTGAATGTCCAGCACATTCAAGTCTAAGGGAGAACGTGTCTCGCCCCTCTACTCATTCTTTTCCAGATTATTCCAAGAACTTGCAGACACAGAGTCTAATGTGTATCTGGAGAGGCAATATACTTGGACAATTACATTCACAGGTGAATAATATTTTTTAAACACAATAAAAAACTTGAACAATTTCTTAAATGGCTCACTAGATAGGGATTGCTGTTACAGAACAGGAGACAGTACTGCGTCCTGCAGACAATTGACAAAATGGACTAGCAGTTTTCATCCTTAATTTGATTCTTTTTCCTCAGTGGCAGAGAGATGCACGCTCTTTCTAACGTTGTTTATCTTATTTTGGCATAACAGATTTAATCATGACTATATCCATTTTCCAGAAAGTGGCTTGTATCTTGAATCATAGAATGTTTAAATCTTTTACAGGTGTGGGATAACGGTGCAGCTCGTCCTACTGGAAAGCTTTGGATTTGTGTGCATTGTGGAAGAATGTACGTTTCCCCAGTTTTCAGAAATGTTTATGAAGCTTTAGAAAGCACTGTGTCTTTTATCTGGCAGTTAGATTTCTATCACTTCTTGCTATTGTTAGGGTTCTTTTTATTACTTACTTTATTATAAATTGTACAGGGGGACCTGCTTTGCCATTTTACTTTTTTTACTGTTGCTTTGTTAGGCATGAATTTGGTGCTGCAGGAGCAATGAAGATGTGCAAACACAGCTGTTAATCATGCTCAAATCTTTTCCATACGTGTCTGTTTAAACATTTTTTTCCCTTCTATTACCCTTATAGGAAATAAAATTGTATCTTTTTTATGCTTGAGAGTTTTGACTTGATAAAAATGAAGGCTGTTGCTTGCTCCCCTTTGCAGAAGTGATGTCACAGAAAGAGCAGAACATTCCTAACTTTTTCTCTTAGCCCGAATTGTGCTCATCCCTGCTGAGGAATTTAGGTGGAGGAATCCTCCAAGATGTGTTACCTGCTTTTTCTTCTAGCAGGAGTGACTCAGAATTCTCTAGTGGGTGGCTATTGCAACAACAGTGGAGCACAAAGACAGAGAAATTAATAAAGTAAATAGGAAAGACAGTAAATATAGACCAGACCATCCTCATTTACTGTTAGAAATAAGAGAGGAACAGTATTGAGGTACATAGATGAGACAAACCAGCACTTATCCATGGTGAAATCTATAAAATGTCTTCGATTGCTCAAGGGATCTTTAGATATAGCATTATTTTCTCTATCTTATGGATGGCTTGACCACCTTCACTATGAATTTTTCATGATTTTCCTGACCCAGCAGCTCTTGCCTGTGGAGAGAGTAATACAGTATTGATTTGGGTGTTAGGTTTCTGCCTTTTTTGCCATAACAGGATTTTTGTAGCCTAGAAACCTCAATCCCTGATTACTCATTAGAGACTTGAACAACTTTTCTTAGATCGGGAGTGTAAAAGAAGAATCACTTGGTTACTTTTGTCATAGGTAGCCCTTGTAGTGGAATTTCAGCTCATCTTGGTAATGAGTGCTGTTATTAAGATTTCCTGATTGAATGGGCACTACTGGGCCTTCAGACTGCAAAAATACTGTTGCCTGTTAACAATTAGTGTGTTTGCAGCAGAATTACACTGGTGAATGTGTTTATTTAGCAGCATACTGCAAACCAGTGGAATAAGTAGGGGTCTGTCCTCCTGCATTCATCCTGGCATTGATGTCTTGGTGACTTATTTTCTGTGCCTCTTGGGCATATTAGAAAATTGAAAAGAGGCCATGATGTTGCTATTTCTCATTTAAACTGTTGTGGTTTTTTTTTTTTTAAATAAAAAATCCATATCTTACATCCTCTGAAAACTTACTCTCAGCATTGCCATGGAAACAAGATTTTTAAAAGGGACTTAACTGAAATTTAGCAGCAGTTTTTATTTCTTTGTGATTCATACTTCATAAAAATGCAAATGTCACACTAATACATGTTTTACCTTAATATTTTATACTACCATTTTGTCTTAATTGGTCCAATGTTTTTCTTAATTAAATTTTGAGCTTCTTTGAATGATTTTAAAACTGTGCTGTGGACCTATCAAGCTTTAAATTTTGACTATGTGACACACAATTTAAGACACTGTCATAGAGGAAAATCAATCATTTCAACCTGTAGTCACAGGCACAACAAAAGATTTAAAAGATTTAAAAAGCCTTTTGTCCTGACTGGAAATTTCTTGCCCTCTATAATCTTCATTTCTAGTGAAGTATCACAGCAAATAGCTTTTAATCATTTATGTTCCTTTGTTTTTCACTTTACTCCCTCTAACTGAGTGAAGTTGTTTAGAGGATAAATTACTGCTGTGCTAAATAAAGCTTTTATTCATAGTTCTCTTAAGAGGAGTTTTTTGTTTATGCAAAGCTACTGTGTGTGCACTGGTTTACATACATACTTGCATCAACATGTGTAAATAAACTAAATTAATGTAACATTTTATTTGTGTGTAAACATGCGGCAGTTGATAATGTTAGTTCAAACATGAGAAGGTATCTGGCATTTTCTTCTGCGTTCCTGTTTGGTCAGGCCTCACACAACATACACCATTTTGACTTTTAAAAATGAAAGTTAATATGATTAGAGCAGGGACCCTGCTGATCAAGTCTGAAATCACAGAATTATGGAATCGTTTAGGTTGGAAAAGACCTTTAGTATCATCAAGTCCAACCATTAAACCAGCACTTCCAAGCCCACAACTAAATCATGTCTGTGAGCACCACATCTACACCTCTTTTGAGGAACTCCACGGATGGTGACTCACCACTTTCCTGGGTAGCCAGTTCCAGGGTTTGACAATCCCTTCAGGGAAGAATTTTCTTTCTAATATCCAATCTGAACCTCCCTGGTGCAATCTGAGTGTTCTGTCACTTGTTATGGGGGGAAGAGACCAACCTGCACCTGGCTACAACCTCCTTCCAGGGAGCTGTGGGCAGTGGTAAGGTCTCCCCTGAGCCTCCTTTTCTCCAGGGTGAGCCCCTGCCTCCCTAGTCCCTTAGCTTCTCCTCACCAGAATTTTGCTCCAGACCTCTCCTCAGCTTCGTTTCCCTTCCCTGGACTCACTCCAGCCCCTCAATGTCTGTCTTTTCATGGGGAGCCCAGAACTGGACCCAGCACTCGAGGTGTGGCCTCACCAGTGCCAGGTGCAGAGGGACAGTCACTGCCCTGGTCCTGCTGGCCACACTATTGATGGTACAAGCCAGGTGCCATTGACCTTCTTGGCCACCTGGGCACAGCTGGCTCATGTTCAGCTGCTGTCACCAGCACCCTCAGGGCTTCTGCCCCTGGGCACTGTCCAGCTGTTCTGCCCCCAGCCTGTAGCGCTGCCGGGAGTTGTTGGGATCCAAGTGCAGGATCCGACACTTCATCTTGTTGAACCTCACACAATTGCCCTCATCCCATCAATCCAGCCTGTCCAGATCCCTCTGCAGAGCCTTCCTGCCCTCCAGCAGATCAACACTCCTGCCTGACTTGGTGTCGCCTGAGAACTGACTGAGGGTGCACCCAATCCCCTTGTCCAGATCGTCAGGAAGAGATGAAACAAAACCATCTCAACACTGACCCTTGGGGAAAACCACTTGTGAACTGGATGTAACCCCATTCACCACCACCCTCTGGGCTTTAAACTGGGATATCCAGTTAAAGCCAGTGTGTTTTTCACCACAGTTCTCTCATCTGTGAAGACTCTGTAGCTTGTGACTTTAGAAAGAAAAGAAAATGGTGTGCACCATGTACACTATTGGCCTCACTCAGAAATTGTTACTGCTCACAGCTCGAGCAATATGGATCATAGATCCCTCACTACTGTAAACGAACTGCATTTCCTCCTTTTACTGCATTTTTATGAATGTTTTCAACAGGTACACCAAGCAGAAGCAGATTAATGGGAAGTTATGCTTTGCTGTGGGAAAAAAAGTGTAGTCACAGAGAAAATACAGAAACATAGGAAGGCTAAAAAACTATTGTTAAATGAAAAACTATTAAATATTTTTACACCCTTTATCCTAAGATTTGCATTGTACATGCTCAAGACTTATAGGCATATATATTGTCCACACTCTGCAAGCACCTTATTCTGATTAAAGGCATCATGGATGCATGTTGAGTGTAGAAAAGAGTCTCAAACTGTATTTGAAGCTCAATTGCAAATTTTCACTGAGATTAAACAATACTAAGTATTTATAATGAAGTTCTGGGTAAGAGGTAAGTTATCTCATCAGACAATGGTTAGAAAATTATTTTAGATATATTTGTAGTGCTTAGAGGAAGTGAAAAATAAGTATTTTTATCACTGATATTGTCAATTGTATAAATATATTAACCTATTAAATAAATGTATCATCATTGCCTATACTACAAATGCATTTAAAAGCCTAGAAATATGTTGGTCAGGTTCCCAGGGCTGCCCACTCAGATTTAGCTGAGTGTGTATAAAAGCTTTCTTTTGTAAACATAGCGAGTCCTGCAGCTTGAGCAGTGTGTTTGCCCATTTCTGCATGCTCAGCTCCCGTGCAGCCTTCTGAAGAATAATGCTAGACATTCTGGATAGGTGGTACTTAACAGGAGAAAATACAAAATTCTTCAAAGTATCACAATATTGAGGGGCATGCAGACACACGCATGTACTCACAGAAACAGTAGTGGAGAGTCAAACGAATGCATTTGAAAAGTAATTACGTCTGACTTTTATACCAAAACAAAAAACCACAATTGTTCAACAACGTCTTTCTCCACAGACTGTTGCCAGTGTATTAATAATCCCACCTAATTGACACGATCTCTATTTATATTATGTGCACTGTACTGTTTGCAATCTTCAGTTTTTCCTTTTTTAAGTAACTGTTGTTTCTGCCTCTTTCTGAAGATGAGCAACATCTTTTTCAAGTTAATGAGATTCCTATTTTGCTTAAACAAGATGCATATTCACTGTCTTTTGGTTGTTTTAAAATATAATTGCTATGAATGTGTTCAACAGTTTGACTTGGTTTCTTCAAATTGAGTGAATTAATTAAAAATTGGTGTTTGCCCATAAAAGAGTGAATGAGCACATTCAGTGCTTGATGTCAGAAATCAGACTGTAAATGAACATAATTATGTTTCACCTTCCTATTTAGTCATTTGTGTGGGCATAAGCATTTAGTTGTTTGCAGTATTATTTCTTAAACAGTTTCATTTACACTTCTTTTTTTTTAAGAAGAGAGGGAAGGTAAAAGAAAAGTTAATGACTAAATAATGATTTCTTTCTGAAAGGCTGAGCATCACTTCTAATATTCAATTTGCAGAACATCAGGGTAGAAAATACTTCTCTGATGGTTTTTGGCTAACTGTATTTTATTTAGAAAGAAATTCTCACCACAGAAAGTGAGAGATCATTTTGGCTCCAGGTGCTGGGGTGTTATCCCCACACACATTTATGGTATGGTGCAAGCAACATGATGTGCAAAGGTGTTCTCTGTATTGTACAATGTACTTCTTTAAAGCAACAGACACTGATGATGGCTACCATTTTGTTTAAAATAATCCATATTATAGAGTCAAAACAGCATGGCTTTTGTCCTTAAATTTACATATCCAAGACAATAGTCTTTCTATTTTGACTGCTTACTGAATGGAAAATGAAATGCAGTTCAACCAGCACATTGCTTGTTATAATTTTGCTTTTTGTAGGATTGTTTTTCTTTTCCCTAGAGAAACCCAGCATTATATTCATGATTTGGATAGGCTTATTTAACAGTAAGCAGTTGCTTTGTCTCCATGAAAGATTCCATGACCCAACAGCTCAATCAGATAGGAGAATAATTTGGCATTTCTATACAGGAACATTGTCTTGCTGCTGAATCAAAAAACCCCTGTGATTATTATGTGTTTTTTGATGTACATCAAATAAAAAAGTCCTAAATGTGGAGAAGAATGTTGTATTAGTTCATTCTGAGCTGAAACAAATTAAATAGGATGATGAACAAAAAAATGTGCAACTGAAGATTTTGATTTTAAAAGGATAAAATTGGAGAAAGGGGGCAATGTGTGACATAATGAGAACTTAGAGGCCAGTGGTTGAATATCCCTCTTCCATCCTGCCTGCTGCATCAAATATACAGAAATAATACAATGCTGGACAGGAAGAGAGTTTCTATTGTATACAGTTGAATTCCCTGCTATTATAAATACCTAAATTTGGCCAGCTATCCTTTAAAATGAAGTATTCCTTTAGCAAACCTGTTGGAGATGTTAGTCCTCTGAAAGTTTGAGGCCCTCTAATTTCTTAACTAAAACTAAGTTTTGTTCAGAACAATACTAATTTTTTCTTTAGGCAGTATTATTCTTAAGATCAACCGAAAATTCTGCTTCCCTACTGTTTCTTCCTGTTACAACTTATGGAGAACACTCAAATCCATTTCTGTCTCAAAGTGAGGGATATTTGTGAGGGAGTACCCGCATAGTCACACGAGTCTGCCAGTTGGAGTTTGTGTGCCTGCATTTACTGGCTCACATAAAACACCAGGTGCAAATTTTCAGTTTCTTTTAGAGCACTGGAATTCTACCTCGAGGTTGAAATCACAGTGTCAGGACTGCACAACGAATTCTCTGCGCCAAACACGCTCTTTGATCAATACATTAATTCTCTACTTCCATTAATATCAACTGTAATCTCAAAATCGTGAGATATAAATAAGAAAATAATGAGCATAAATTGTGACCTCTTATTTTCCTTGGATAGCCCCTGAGCAGTAAAGCACTGGAAGAAATAGATCTGTAAGGCTGGTTACCACAGAACTGTTGTTTCAGGTTATTACTCAGCAGGAATTTTATCAGATATGGGAAACCTGTGGAATGTTTTTTTTTCTCATATTACTGTTTCAATTGACAGCACAGATTTTAATACATTTTAAGCATTACCAGTTATTCTTAATCTTCTACTAAAATTGCTGAAAGTCTCCCTTTTACACTGTGGTGCAACGCAATTCACTAGCAGCATTTTGTTCCTGCAGAAAGATGACCTCAGTGACTCATAAAAGGTTGAGTGTGATAATTTTATAACGACTACCAGAATTTTCCATTTACTGGTTAACAGCTTGTCATGGATTAATAAGTAGAATATGGATAGTTAGACGTGAATATGGTAGGATATGTATCCATATTAAATATAAATAGTCCAGTGCTTGTTTAGCTGCCATGTTAGACAATGAAATGTTATTTTTTTAACGACATGAGACACAAATCACAAAATATAAGATACCACAGTCTGAAAACTGATATTTCTGTCCACCTTGCAATCATGAAGGCTGTATGACCTCACGATCTTTAGTTCTAAAGGTAATTTACAGAGTTTCAGAAGATAGATACCTTGTGAATATCTGTACTGCTGCCCAAGGATACGATTTAATGTTCAATTTGTATATATGGTGTGCTTGGGAAAAGGTGTATCAAAAATGTGCTAAAGGAAAGAACTTGACTGCCCAAAATTGTTGGCTAAATTTTACCAGTGTTCTAGTAATAAAGAAAATTTAAAATTTTGGTATAAATGCAGCTGTTATTGACATGACCTTCAAGGCTTTTATAGAAATATAATAACCAAAGATGCAAATGTCAGAGCCAGACAGACCTATAACAAAATAGATTCAGAACTAGGGAGAAAACTCCAGTTTGTGCAGCAGCTGATCTATTATAATAGAGCTGGAAAATAGCATTTGGTAATGTTAATCCTAGCTTGATAATAACAAGTAATATCTTATACCATGAAATGCTACAAATTTCTGGTATCATTCATCCTTTTTCCTCCAAGACTGAAATTCAGTTTCTTAATGATAGTGTGAAGTGATTTAGTGATGATTATTTTGCCATATTTTGCCAGTTTTTTTTTTTTTTGTTAGTGGTAGAAGTCAGAAATTCCACAATTTGCACAGCAAAGGAAAGTATTATTTTAGCTAGAACTTCAGAGGTGAAAAATAGGTGTTCTACAATAATGAATTGTACTGAGATGATTTAAAATCTACATTCTTGCTTATTTTAAATAATTCCTTTGATGTAATATCGAATGATTTACTCTGAAATAAATGTCTTTTGCAATGTTAATGGTGGGAATTTCCTCCAATTCACAGGATCTTGATAATTTTAGCCCATAGAAATTGGTCAGATCTCATTTTGTCATATGAAAAGTGTGCCCTGTAATGGTTACAGACTTTCCATTTAGAAGAAAGGGATTTTTCAGGAATACACAAGTAGATTTTATTGCAGGCTATCATTTCTTCAGGAAGCAGGTCCTTAGAATTTTGGAATAGGTGGATTTTAAACATAAAGAACTTAATCATGGACCAGTGGCACCTAAAGCCTTTCACAGGGACGCAGGCCTGTGTTACAAAAAAAGCAAATTAACCCTCTTATTGGGGAAATATGTAGATCAATTTCATCCTCTTAAAAAGGCTGACTTTATTTTTTCTGGCTTAATCAGCTGTAAGTGGAAAAACGAAGTACTGTTTTTTCATAAAACCCTTTGCAAAATCTTTACTTAAATCCAGAAGTTTATGCTAGTTGGATATGACACTATTAATGGCAGTTAATAAATATATTTTTGAAAATGTCCCGACTGTCAGGAAAGTACCAGAAAATATGAAAAAACAAACTCTGTAAATAGAATAATAAAGTAAGGCTAAGAGAATTACCTTGGTAAGCATCCTGGAAAGCCCTATGAAATAATGGGACAAAGTCTAAGGAGACAGTGAGGAAACAGGGACCAGCAGGCAGCAGTGATTTATGCACTTCCTGGTGAACATGTGTAACTACCACTGAGTTCCTGTTAGAATAATTAGCAGCAAAAACAGCAACACCAGCAAGAACTAAACAGCAAGAAAATGCAGCAGCACACCCTACTAGGTGGCTTCCTAATATTAGTTATTTCTTCAAATTTTTATATAAGGTGTAAAGCAATGTGTGTAATGTAGTACATAGAAATTCCAAAGCAAAAATGGAAAAAAATTATGATTTCCATTGGGAAAAATGTAAAAGTTAATATAATTTGTGGGATGTAGAATGAAAAATCACTGAATATACCCAAACAAAAAATAATTACAACCAAGATGAAACTGCTCATTAAAGAACTGCCAGGTTTGGTGATAAGTCTAATTTTATTTGACAATTTTATAAATGATGTGGGGGAGGAATAGACCTTGAATTACATTCTTAGATTGTACTAAATTGGAAAGTTCTGTATATTAATGAGGACAATAATACTTCAAAGGTACTGGAAGGTTTTAGAAATGTGAATATAAGGTAATAACATTATTTCAGTTCGGGTAGAAAATGAGAGTATAAAAAGAAGAAGCCCTTAAAAGAAAATTAAACCATAAAGAAAATGTTGACCATATTTGTAAAAACTGAAAAATAGCGACTTTAGAAACAAACATCAAGTGATGCTTTTGCCGAACTAAAGCTATTGGTGATTTAAAAGAGAGGATTTTATTACTTTTCAAGATTGCATTCCTTTTGAAAGTCTTGCAATGTAAAAATATTTACTTAGATAACTCTCCTTGTCTTTCATGATGTAAATTAGAAATATATATATATATACATACGTGTATGACATTACACAGTGATTTTTTTCTCCAAATTTGAGGGGCTGTTTATATCTGCAGAAATATATTCCCAGACATGATGCTACCCTGACTTTCATTCTGTGGAGATTTGTACCTTGATAAATTTTACAATGAATAAGTCTACTCCGGGTAAATAATACAAAGTTATGAAGTATGTATGCCATTGCAGGATTGTCTGCAGACTACTGTCTGCAAAAATAGGCTGATAATTTCTCTGCAAATATATTAATGGAGAGTTTTAACTATTAATGCCTTCATGCTTGAACTTTTCCAGTCTTTCTTTTAGAAAGTTTAAAAAGAGTGGGCAGACTATGGCATGGCATTGTAGAATCCTATAACACCCTTGTAATAAGAAATAGAGCAATTTTTATTATGATATGAGCTGATTTGTGAAGCTTGCATTTCAGTCCTATGGTACATAAGTAATAATTTAAGAAATCATTATAAATTTAAAAAAATTAAAGAAACTTAGCTAAAGGATTAAATAATACCAAATTGCACACTGCATTTCAATTTACTCACTTAAAATAGAGTATCACATTCTGCTTTTATTAAAGGAACACATATATTATGTTTACTTCTTTTATTGTCCTGAACACTTCCCTAAAAACATTATCTTACTAAAAATTATTCTCTTAAATCTGTTCCTCATTTTATTGTTATATTTTGCTGCTCCTAAGTTCCTATTTGCCACTTCTCAACATTGTTATGTATTTTAATCCAGCTCACATACTGCAGTGATGTTCTGAAGTTCCAGGAATTTTGCTCAGTGATCCTGATCCTGTGAACAATTAGGGATGTGGGTGGCTCAAGGATGAGAGATTCTTAGTTACCGTAATAGCTGGTGCACCAGGTAACCTCAGTCAAACTCTAAAGACACAATTTTGGATCCCACTCTTTACTGTCTGCATCCTGGTACACTCCTTCTTTTATTTTCTCACCTCATGCCCATGGAGACTTTTCAGTCTGTTCTCCATCTGTCCATCCCTCTGCCTCATGTAAACACAGATGTGGGTCCCTTGTTTTATGAAGGGACACTGTGGAAAAGTGCCTTGTCAGTCTACAATGATTATATTATATTCACTAAACCATTTCATAGGATCATAGAATTTTAAGGGTTACAACCTTAAAGATCATCCAGTCCCAACCCCCCTGCCATGAGCAGGGACAACCTTTCACCAGACCAGGGTGCTCCATCCAACCTGGCCTTGAACACTGGCAGGGATGGGGCATCCGCAGCTTCTCTGGGCAACCTGTCCTAGGGTCTCACCGTGCTCACAGTAAAGAATTTCTTCCTAATATCTAACCTAAGTTCCCCCTCTCTCAGCTTGTGCCCATTACTCCTGCAACAGTTCCTGACAAAGAGCCCCTCTCTGGCTTCGCTTTAGTTCCCTTCAATCACAGCAACCATTGGAACAACGTGTGCCATTCGTGTCCCAGGTCTGTCTTTACCTGTGCGTAAAAATGTGATGGCAGTCCTGTTTTCTCTTGTTGATTTTGGAGTATTCTAGGTTTCCTTTTATTTGTAGTAGAAAGAATGTCAGACCAACAATCCAGCAGTTTCTTCAGTGGAACACAGCTTTCACCTGCTTCTAGGTATCTTCAGAAGTAATTTGTCATAATTGTATCACACCAATGAAACAATATGAGGATGGGAAGTGTGGCTATTAAAGGCAAGGATCAGGCTGGATTATATTTGTCCCATAGGAAACTTCAGCAGCACAGTTGTAGTAAGGTATGACAGTGAGAACGGTAAGATTTAGTGGTTAATCACATGAAACTGTCATAAAGAGGAATCCATTAATTACATAACACAAAGTGTGAGAAGTGGTCGAGTGCATGAGCTGATCAGCTGTGGCTGTAAGGCATCAATATAATGTATTTATGAAAACAATCTGGAATATACATTAAGTGACTGTAACATTAATATCACCAAAGGCATCAGTAGGACCTACAGTCTCCAGTTCATGGAGTGTTGAAAAGAATTGAGAAAGGAACCAGTACAGATAAAGCTCGTTACAATTACTGATAAGTGCAAAGTCTATCTTACAAGAAATGACCGATACTTTCTTTACCTAAAATCCATAAATTGTGATGAAATTGTCCCAGGTGTTGTTTTCATTGCTAATTATCTTCATTAACAGAATATTCCCTATTTCTTGTGTGTATTTGTTGAGTTTCAGCTTCTAACCATTTGGTATCATTATGCCTTTTTCTGTCAGAGAAAATAGCTGTTTATAACTGTCTGGCATTTTCTACTAAACTTCAGCCTCATCATCCATTTGGTTTAATAAAAATAAAATTGCTTAAATCTCTTTTTAATTTCTTTTTTCCTTGTTTGATTAATAAAGGAAGATGGATAACTTGCTGCTCATATTGTGCTGTCAAAATTGCAGAAAATTCCGATCTCTATGCAAGAATTGTGGCTGTATAGCTACACATCTGACTTTTGAAAATAAAAATGCATGTTTGCTTTCATGCAGTTTGGCATCTTTACTGAGTCCTTAAATTTTGGGCAGAGAGCATACAGTGCATTTATAACTTTATAAAAAATTATTATGGTCTGGAAGTTTTGGATCATATTTATCTTACATGACCTAAACTTTAAGGGACGCTGTTAAAATATAATTATATTCTCATTTGCATATTAAGCATGTTTACAGATATCTATATTGTTTTTCCCACCAAATGGCACTAAAGTTAGCATGGCGTAGTGTATTGGGATTTTAGAATTGCAGGACTATTCATTCCAAAGCAGTTTTGTGTGAATTCTCTTCTATTCCAGCTCATGTCAGTAAATCAGTAGACTGTTCTTTAATTAGTAATGCCAGAAGGACTGCTGATGGAGATGCTATTCTCTGAAGGTGCAGATAAACTCGAGATTCTGATCTCTGGTGAATATTAAAGCTTCTGGGACCCTTTTCAAAGATAAAAGTATTGACTAAATATATTGACTAGATTGCGTTTTGGTTTTTGTTTCTCATCTCATGGTTTCCTACTGTTAGATAACGTAGGTTGTGTTTCATGTGCTGAGCACATACTTTAGTAGTGATGCACTACTACAGTTGGAAAGTTAGGCTCAAAATGCATGTCAGTCAAACAGACTTTTTAATAAAACAGCTTAATTTTGTGAGGCTTAATTAGATTCCTGTGTTTTACCTTACAGAGTTATATCCTACAGCAATTTTATCCAGGAAAATGGAAGATGAAATCCCCTTCCAACCATGTCTGGAATACTTTCCTAGTTGTCTGTCTGTCTTGTCTGAGTATTTGTCTACAATACTACCATACACATTAATTTCACAGGAAAAGACTTTCCACTTGAAAGCCCCCCTGATTCTGCTCCAACATGTTATGGAAACCTTACACGTACGAAATGTAAAATCACAGAAGCTTTGGTCTTAAAAAAGATGAGGAAAAAAGAAAATATGTTCTAATAATGCAGCTGTCCAGAAAAACAAGGTTCTCTTTCTGTATTACGTGGTTTAGCACCAGGTATGTGTCTGCGTGTAAATATACAGGAGCTGAGAACTGCAGCTTTACCAATAATCGGCGTGTGGAACAAATAAGGAAAGTGCAGAAAATTTACTTTTCACAAAAAGTTTTATTTTATGTCTTTAACTTTCTTAGCAACAATTTCTTTTAAAATGCTGGTGCACTTTAAAAGTGATGATTTTCATGGAGTGTTCTCAGGTGGTAGCAAAACATATGGAAAATTTCCCATGGAAAAGAATCCCACCCAAATGCCAGGTCTTTGCCGCCACCAGAGACTGGTCTCCAGGGTTGCTAGACTTAGATTAGTGAGAAAGTTAAAATATTTTTAATTCACATTAAAAAACTGTGAATTGAGATACTCAGTATAAAAATTACTGGCAGGGCAAGAGCTATTTCTGTTTGCTTGTACGTACCAGTCACAGAAGTATTAACTGTACAAAGGTAGCTTGGAATATGGGCCCAGTCTATGTATTTCAGGCAGTTGGTGTGGTGTGATTTCTCTTCAGTATAAACAGGCACACATAGGGAAGCAGGGTCTTCCTTTATCACTCCACTAAGTGTGTCCAACACTGAAGCTGCAGACTTTTCCTTTATTTAGCAGAAATAGCAACTCACATGTTCTTTTTAGCCAGCATCTGTTAGAAGAAACCAAATAATACTGTCATGGTCATGAAGCCAATGCCAGTCTATCTAGCATTCACAGGACAGGAAATTCCATCCTTCAGGACTTCAGGAGGGTTTCACCCCCACCCCAACCCTGATTTTATCCTGTTTCCACGGTCATCTGGTTCCAAAGATAACTTTAAACAAACAGAAAAGAAGAAGGTGAGCAATATTGATATTGCATATCTATGTCTTCCCTGTGCTGGGCAGGAAGTCTTATGGAAACATGGATTAACCTCCTCTCTAAGTGTGTAGGTGATCGGGTTTATGCAGCTTTGGATGATAGAAAACTTTAAATTGTCGAAACTTCCATCCTTCTGCATACACCAAAATGAAGAGTGGTAGAAACATTTAAAAACCTCAGAATATCCAGAGAGAAAATGGATCCTTTAGCTGAATATTGAGTTGATTTGGCTGCCTGTTTGAGGAGGGTGGTTCCAAGGGGACATTCCAACATGACAAAGGACAGCTGAGGGTCATGGCTCAGGGAAGTTACTTCCCACACTGGACATAGAAAACTGGAGAACATAAGTGGTTACACCTTACTTGGTCCTGTATGACACATGAAATTAATTTTTTTATAATCCTTGCAAGAAAAACTTTTTAAACTTTGGGTCATGATTGGAAAGTATGTACAGTTCAGTAAAATGGGCCAACACAGTGGGTTACTTCTAAGGATGCTGGCTTGTTTGTAACTTGAATAACTTCTTCTTTTCTGCCCCATTCTGGCTGTTCTAACTTCAGCAGACAGACTAATGCAGAAGTTACTGAGCAGAAATTCTGAACTGAGGAGAAGCAGACCCACCTTGAAACCTTACAGAAAAACTTAAGCTCAAAATTAGTGACCCTAACAGATACTTTTCTCACTTTGCTTGAAATATCAAAAAAGACATCTTTAAATTTCTTTAAGGAGTATTTGGCTGACAATATGATCAGAAGAATGAAGATCATATATACTTGCTATGGTTACTTCGTTAAAGGAACAGAGAAAGAAAAAATATTTCTCCCAATTAACTATTTATAAGATTCCCTGGAAATGACAAACTATTAGCTTTGAATATGGAGGATGTCCATGAGACTTGCCAGGCAGAACTAACATGCCTGTGGGGTTTCTTTTGAGGTCAGAGTCTGCTCCTGGAGAGATTTGTGCAGGTACAGCATGTACTTTGAGTATTCCCACTGAAGTCAATATGGAGGTGTCCCGATGCCAGAGGACAACAGGATAATAAGAGTTTGCATAGTTTGTAGAGATAATTAAATATCTAAACCTGTGATTGAATTCTTCTTATATAAGAACTTAATACATGTAAGAAAGGAAATAAGGAAGCTGGAACGTAGCATGGGTATATAGTTCATGGTTTACTCATACTTCTTTTACCTTTCTAAAAATGTTTTGTTCTTCTTTAGCATTTCCTGTTTAAATAATCCTTTTTGTTTGCTCTTTTCTGTTTGCAGTGTAATCCATTTCATTTTCACTTTTCTTCCCTCAAGCACTTGTGAGCTCTCTTCTACCTTTTTCCTCTTTGACCTGGTCTAACAACTGTGTCCTAGCTATTTCCCAGCTAAGTGAGGCTCAAGGGTATTTGAATTCAATTTGGGGCCATCTCTATTCTGACAACAGCGTTGCTCAAGTAATACCATTAGGTCGCTAAGATACTGTATGAGGCAACAGAACATGGCTAATAAATTTTATTTCTTTTCTGGACAAAGTAACTGTGCATTGTTGTAATTGATGTTCAAGGAAAGTGCTCTGTTATTTATACATTCCAAGCACTGTGTCATGTTCTGCAAAATGCTTATTTGACTGTTCTTTTTCAAAATTGATCCCCCATAAGAGAAGAAGCTTTTTTTTTCCTCCATGATTCATTTAAACTTGACACATCTTGTGAATGCTGAAGCACTAGGGAGGTTATTTTTTCCCCATCTCTGTTCTTACCAGACGTCTTCTGCTTGTCTCTGAAGAGGAAAGATTCCCCACAGTAAACTGTAAAAGCAGTGTGATTCTTTTTGTTTAACAGAAGAGAGTTAGTGTGAGAATGCTTTTAAAGTTATGCTTCTGGTTAGGAAGTAGATAGATGGGTTAACTTTGCCCTTTTCATAGAACAATTCTGAAGTGAAACAGTTGTGTGAAATCAAATAGATACAGAACTATAAATTCGAAAACGAAGCCTGTACAGTTTTAAAACAAGAATATTTTGTAAATTTTATGATTTGAAAAGAAATGGTAGGTGCAGTATAACCTTGGTTTAGCAGGGCTTTTGTCCCTGTTACTAATAATATTATCATTAACAAATGATATAATGAACAAATGATATCATTAACAAAATGTGTGTATAGATGAGATTATGTTAAAGCTGATACAATATTTCTTTGGAAGCTTATCCAGAGAGTGGTTTAATGGTTTACAGTCAAGCTGTGAACAAACCTATTGGATGGGACTCTGTGGAATTCTATTCCTCATTAGACTTAGATGATGGAATTAAATTTCTATGTGTTGACAACATTCTAGGACAGATTTTTAAGACAAAAAATTAGAATTCAAAATGATCCTTCATTTGGAGAGAGGAAAAGCATTCTGGACTGTTTAAGCAGAAGTGTAGCCTAGAACACATGTGAAGTAATTTTTTAACCCTTCCCAGCATGAGTAAGGACAAACTGCATCCTGTTGTGCATAATTCACTTCCAGGAAACTGTGGGCTGGATGGAGGCAACTGAAAGAAGAGCAAAAATGATGATCAGAAATGTCATAGGTGATCTGCAATGAACAATGGAAGCACTTAGGCTTATTAGGAAGGAATATTGAGATAGAATGTAACAATTTTGAGAATGTGTGGTCTCTGGTGATTTGGGCAGCAAGTAACAAACTTGAATTGTTGTAGCATGTTGGAGGTGCTGAAGGAGAATTCAGAGTAGGTATTAGGTAGAGGTGTTTTGCTGCAAAGGCAGAGAATCCCTGATGTTCCTTGGAAAGTTGTGGAGTCCATCATCAGACATCTACAACGTGGGTTAGACAGGAAGCTGTCCAGAGTGCCAAATTAGTTTGTATGATAGTGGGGTGAAGGAAATGACATCTGAGGCCTTTTGCCTTAGAACTATGCCTATTTCCTTAGTAAATCAAACTTTAATTCGTGTTACATTTGTACTAGCTGGAAAACAGCAGAATCTAGGTTTACATCTTGATTACCTTCTTTACCTTCTCATTACCTGGGGGAAATTAAATAGTTTGCATTAGAATTGGCTTGCATATAGAACAACGTAAAATATTCACAATGAAATATGTACAAACAGGATAGTGCATCCCTTCTTGCATTCGAATTAGCATCCTTTCACATGCTTCTTTTGATAAATGATAATAATAGGGATTAGTTTATAAACCTTAATTCACGGGTGGAAACCTGATTTACCCAGGTAGTTGAATTAAACAACTTACTTTTGGGAAAAGTAATAAGTTCCAGGATTAGGATAGTTTGGGAGGAGTGCTGCTAAACTGTGTAAATGTTACTTAGTAATGAGTATCAGCTCACACTCAGCTAAGTGTGCCCATGGTCAGTGTGAGTCTTGCTGAAAGGGATGAGTGTGCTTTACTGGATAAAGGCCAGGATATGCTTCATCCCGGTTGGACTCCATCCTGTTTGGTCAAAAGCTTCATTTGTTACTTTCTAGGTCTGAAAATCATGATATATGATCAGTTTTGAGACAATCAAAGCATAATTATGTCTTGAAAATAATGGTACTAACCATGTGAGCCCAAAAGTTGGGAATAAGGGATTTGTGTGCTCAGATTTCTTCTTTACCCTCTTCCTAGGGCTACCCAAAACTTTACTTCAGTTTCACTAATTAGTAAAAGAAGGCAGTAGTACATTCTGTAAGTACTGCAGACATGCATGTAAAATACTACACGCATCGTAGATATTGCTATTAATATTTGTAAGTTACATTTTTTATTTATTATTTTTTTTGCACAAGCACCTCCAGTTTGGAACTCTTTGTGCTGCTTCTCTCTGATTAAATTTGAGATAATAACTGTAATGATATAAAATACCTAAATTCTGCTGGGGTTTTTAATAAGATTAACAACTTCATGGAAGTTGGCTGCATATAACATAAAAGAAACTGAATAGCCTGTAAAATCCTTACGACTGGGGGCATCTAAATTAAGGCTGTTGGCAGAAAGATGGAGTTTGAGTACATACATGTAAATCTATTGATTTAAATGGGTCTTACTGCCAAGGCATTACAAATGAGACCGTCAGTGTTGCAGCAGAGTAAATCAGCAGTATCAGGCAGAGCAAGGACACTTGGACAAAATTAGTAATGGATGAATCTCTAAGAGCTAATTTAACTCAGTTTTCTTTCAATGTTAAGTAAGGAAAAAGTGCAACTTATAATTGTGAGTAAACATGATATATTACTTTTTAACTGTCACTAAAAATGAATCAAATTTGGGGAACACTTATCTTGGGTAAATATGTTGCTATTACATAGATTTTTTAAAAATTGTCTTCTAGGGGGCCTCTTTGCCAAAAGTATGACTTTTGTTTAAAGTATTCTATAAGAAATGTGTTTGTCCAACTCAGAGTGACATCTGTCTTTACCTTCAGTTTCTTATGCTTATTTCCTTTTCTTTCTCTCTGTTTGCAGGACTCATCTTCAATCAGTCCTTCTAGATTCAAACTCCTCTTTTCTCTCTTTCTCTTTGATTTTAGATCATTTTAATTCTCTCTCTCCTTTGCTCTTTCCCCACTGCTCCAGGTTATATATATATATTTTAAGTAGCAGTGGCATAAAATCTAATTGCTTTCTATTTAAGGGAAAAGGTAAAAAAGAAAAAGAAAAATTCTGAAACAAATCTACTAGCCTTGAAATAATTTTGAGAAAAATGCAGCTGTTATTTTTTTAACCGTACAATAATACACACACTTTCATTATGGTAAATTCTCAGGGCTGTACTTGAACTATTTTTGTGAACTGGGTTTTTATCTTTAGATTTTTTTTTCCTTTAAAAATGGGATTTTGCTCTCAGTTGATGAGATTGGAAGTATTAAACTACAGTTGTCCTTGATTCCTTTTGCTGCTTCTTCATAGTCCAAATTGCCCTTCATGCAGAGCTGAGCTTGTAATATGTACTCTAGATGCTGAGTAAATGCTTTCCCTGACTGTCCCTGGCTTACTCACTCAGCCACTCTGAGTCACCTTCAAAACATCAAGATTATGTGTGTATACACTGTAATAAATAACCACCTGCACTGAGGTAATGCAAATTGAATTTGTTGAAATATGGCCTATTATATTAAAATTTATGTTTCTATTATAATTTTTATTGTATGAAACAAATTTGTCCGGTGTAAAATTACTGAGAAGTAAGAATTGTGTCCATATATAGGAAGGCTTATCTTTTCTTGGGAACTATTTAATGATAGATTCTTACCCTACACGTATCTACTGCATCCTCTCAAAATCACAGAGTTGGATTTTGTCATTCTTAAAGCAGGTCAAGTAACTTAATCATGATGTACTCTTTGTGTATATCCTAAACAGAGGTAATTAGAGTTGGTTTCTCTTTATACTTTAACTAGTTCTTTCTTAAATATTGTCAACAGATAGAAAATACACCTAAAACATAATAACTCAAGGGGTTTCGAGACAAAATCCAGCTGTAGGGTCATTCTGGTTCGGAATCTGTAGGAATGGTCACATGGTGAGGATGAGGGTGAGATGTGAGAAGGACTTTTTAAAACACAGTTCTGAAGCTGACAAAACTCTGGTGCTCTTACTGGACTGAAACAAGTTAATGACCTGTATAACAAATAGTTATTTTCCTGAATGAAAAAAATAAACATTAAAGAAGAAAATTTGAAATCAATTGATAAGTATGCAGGCACTAAATTAGCCCTATTTCATGCTAATTCAGCTTTATTGAATTCATATCACCATCCATAAAAGCTGCTTCTGCTGTTCAAAGTAATACCCAGTATATCTCAATTAGCAATGTGTTAACCTTTCATCCAAGCTGGCTAGCAGAGTGAAACTAAATAAATTAACTATCAAAAAAAAAAGGAAATAAAAATCTAAGAACAAAAGGAGAAGTTAAAAATATTTTTGGTTTTGATGGTAACTTAAAAAAATGCCAGTATAATGGAAGAAATAACATTAAAGCATGAGTATTCCCAAGTTTTCTACAATATATGTTTCTTTTTTACAGGCTAAAACTATTCGTGAGTATTTGAAGAATTTAAAATATGTTTGGAATAACAATAGGCCATACCTGTTGCTAGCCACTGAAAGGAATAAGAAATTCTGACCTCAGCCTTCATTCCTATAGCTGTGGCAATGTTTTTAGGCATAGTTAAAATTCAAATTCAAATCACATTTGATTAGTTTGTAAAAGGCATCCTTCAGGTAACATAGTTTATAAAAGTGAGGGCTAAAGGTAATGGTCACTTGTAATTTTGGTTGCGATATTTAATCTTTTAGGATGGCACATTAACTCTTGGTATTTGAACTCTTTTTCTTTTCTTCTGTATTTTGTGAGTTAATCAGTTCAATACTGAGATATTCTTCTGAATTAATTGATCTTGGCTTGATTTAAATATAGGAAAGTATGTGGCATTATTTTTTGAATCACATGTAAAAGCACAACAAGAAAGACAATCCTTGAGGTTCGAACAACATATGCAACAGATGTTTATTGTAGTGTATTAAAAACTGAATTTCTTTTTAAATGCAGCCTAGTATCTACACTGAGTAGTGTAGAAGTTTATGCACTAAAAATGCACTATAAATCCTCCAGGGTGGGTGATGTTTCAGAGTTATTGTCTCTATTGATACCTTCATTCTTGAATCCCAAATTTTGTTTCAGGCCTTTTCTGCTGCAGTCTGAATATGAAATTAACATCTTTTTTCTCCTTTACTCACTAATAGAAATTGTGACTATCATGAATGGAGGGACCATATGCTGCTTTGAAAAGGCAGCAGGGACCACGGAGGCAGTTTATAAATGATCTGAGTAAGAAATGAACAGAGACCAATTAAGCTAGTTAGGAGGCCGAAGGTTTTGGAAAGCGAGGATACTGGATTTAGTTCTCTTCAAAATTGATAGAAGACAGAATTAAAAATTAGTGCAATTATTTTCTGTCTTTTTGCCTAATAATTCCTTTGTCACTTGCCACAAGTTTCTTTTCTCTTTTTTAATTTGGGACAAGGATTTTAACATTGGAAGTTGTTGCATGTGAGTGAAATTACCAGGATGGGACTAGGGGCCAGTCACAGTATGGCTTTTGTCACTGAGGAAAGTCTGTGCACTAAATAATGCATGCACAATTACCACATTAATCAGGCTGGTCAAAACAGGTGATCCAGTGAATATCTTTGTGCCCAGTGCCATTTAATGCTATTCACCCATGTATCCATTATAACTATTCATTTAACACCACAGGTGTGCTCAATGCTTTGCAGATAACATGGGGATGAAGGTTTCTTTCTTAGAGAATTTAAATTCAAAGTATCCAGAATACAGATTGGATGGTAATAAAGTGCAAGAAAATCTGAGGTTTTTTTCTTTTTTTAAACCACACTGTAGTTAATTTTTTGATCTTTTTTTAGCTTTGGAGAAATATTTTGGGAATGTGTTTTAAGCTTTTTTTTTTTTTTTTGATTCTCTGGAAAGTATCCAATTAGTGAGAAAAGAGGACATAGCCAAGGAAGGTTTTCTAGATGTAAAGGGTGGAATGAAAAAGTGCCACAGAAGAGAGCAAAGGGACAATTAGAATACCAAAAGCCCTCAGATGATGTCACAAATGGCTTATTATAGTTACATTTCTTTTGTAAATGCCAAAAAGAAATAGCAAATTTAGTATTAATTATATACAGAGACAAGAATGGGAAAGATATAGTGCTGCCTTAAATGCAGAGGGGAAAATCATGTTTACAGTTGGAAAGACATTTATTTTTAAATAAGGAAGACTCCAGGAAAGAAGGAAAAAAAAAAAAAAAAGAAGATTCTCCCAGGGAACATCTAAATTCTGGTACAAAATCTCAGAGGTTCACACACAGCAAATATGTTTCAAAAGAAAGAAAAGTTTTGATTCCACAGACAACTGCCCCAGACTTCACACTGCAATGCATGAAGGCGTGTGAATTTAGGTCGTTGTTTAGTTTACTGCTTTGTGGTTCCAGTCATGAAAATAATCCATTATTCTCTTTTCCTCTCTTGTAAAACTGGTTTTTCCCCCTTGGCACAGATGCTGAAGCAGTGTGACCAAACTGCTGTGCATGGCCACAGTGGCTGGGGCTGACCCACACTTTTAGTGTTTCCTTCTGCTTTCCCACGTGTCTGCCTTGATCTTAATGCTTAAAACTCCTTCAGCCAACACCATTTCTTCTCTCTGATTTTGGGCACCATCTGGGCAAAAAAACCAGCGCCTGATCAACGCCTGAAACCCCCAAACATGAGGATAGTACCAGCAGTACACAACAGTAGCACAATAATGTGAAGAATGTAGATTTCTGCTTTGCTTGGATAAATGAGACAACAAAACAGAGTGTATCTGAAGTGTACTGCATATCTGAGTATCTCCAAACACTTCGCAGATTATAGTGATTCATTGTAATTGCATCATGATATTGCCATTATGTTGCAGTCATGTTATCATTCCCGTAATAAACATTTATCTTAGGAATGCTCGTGTGCAGCACGTAATTACTTCTGGAATAAAGAGTGCTAAACATGAGGTGTGATTCATTAGGAGAATGATAGAATTTGATTTTTAAATTCTAACAATTTATTTTAGCTGTTACTTGTTGAAAGTGAAAACAAACTGAAGTTTTGTTAATTGCAAAACTGATACAAAACAAGCTTAATTAATGATTGAAAGCTAATAAGTATTTAAATATTAGCACAATTAGTTATTGTTGAGTTTTTCATTTCATGTCACTGTAAAATTTAATTACCAGGTTTACTCTATTTATGATTTCAAGGAGAACAATTTGATCTAGAATCTTAAATAAGAAAAGCTTTTATTCATCAAAATATAACCAACAATAACAATTTCACCCAATACATTCTTGCCTGAATCTGACCATACCACTCCAAAAGACGTTTTTCTATAAAGTATTAATAAGACTAATTTTTAAAAAATCTATTCTGCTATTGAGATGACAGCCTTACAAAAGGAGGCAGAAAATCTTCATTAAAAAAAAATCACTTTAGCTTAAAAGGAAAATATACTCTGTTGCAAGTTAATCACTTAATTATTCTATTCTGCACAACTTTTGCCTTCTGAGGTTTGTCTGCATAAGCCAGTGATCTAGCTCTAACTTAATTAGCTTGGTTAGTAGAAGAACTATGGTCATATTAGCTCCAAATATGTTTATACAGCACTGAGTTATGTGTGAGAACAGTGCCCAGAGCTTCTGAGACTTGGGTTGTTGTTCACTTCTTGTAAGTATGATATATAAACCCAAACCAAACAAGAAAACAAAATCCACAAATCCCTCTGAGAAGTAAATGAAAACTATTTGGCTTTCTTTGCTCCCAGCACCTGAGAACTTCAGAAAAGACCATATAATGTGATCCTTGTGATGCAGTACAAGCACATAGTTTAAAAACTTCTGTTTTCAGACTAAAGATTTAGTAATGCTCAAACATTTATCCCATAAAAATAAGAATAGTAGGAGCAGTAGAATCCACTTTCAGCGCTACATTTCTAGGTTTACCATGTCAACCTTCAAGGAACCTGTGGTGTCAGGGGTATCCTAACAGTGGAGAGTTAGGGAGAGTTGCATGTGTGAGAACAGGAGGTCACTAGAAATAGGCTGTAGGTGGCCCATAATATCTGCAGAACCATAGCCAGGCTTCAAACATGACAAAGAACAGGCCTGCATCACTGAGCAAAAAGTAATAATTTTGGGAGGAGCTGCTGGAATGCACAGTCTTAGAAACCCACCAGCAGAACAGTGGTTCCCACCCTCCCAGCACTGAGAAAATGTGCTCTTGCTGCTCCCTGTAGCAGGTAAAAGGTGGTTTTGTGTCTGGTCAGGCTTAAGTCAACAGGGACCTCAGGCACCTCCTTTCTGGTTGAATGTTTAGCAGGTATGTGAAAAATTGGTGACATGAACTCCTTAATGTTCCATTACAGTTCAGAATTAAGGCCCCCATAGCAAAAGCCTGATGCTCTCTCTGAATCCTGTAAAGGAGTCTGTGTGGAGATTTCAGGTACTGTTCCATCTGGTTTCTGATCCCACAATGCTTGGAATAGAGCTGGTTATCCAAACGCTTGGGCAAAACAGTCCTGGGATTTTATACCCTGAGAATATTCAGGTGCCTACAGAACTTTTCAGCCAAAGAGGAGAGTTTACCAAGTTTCAGCAGCTTGTGTTTCCTCTGACTTGAATTTTGGGTTTAAATGTGGCCTTAGTCACCAAAGTCTGCTTTGTCTGTGTTTCTGGGAATATGAACCTAAACCACTTTTGTTATAAAACCAGCTTAAATGAGCAGATGTTTTTACAGAAGTGTGTTGGTGATTCCCCAAAAGGTGAAAAACTTTCTAAAGTAACACAGTGTATCCAGCTTATTGTTGAAGCTTAGGTCTACTTATTTAGACCCAAATTCTTCTCAGATATTTACCCAGGACAAGGAGCACCCCCAAGATTACCTCAAAACTATTGATAAAATACTTCCCCTAAAATAAAAAGGGAAGCAAAATCTGTAGAATTTCTTAATGTTTCAGACCAACCACATCATTTCATATTAATCCAGTAGAACAACTTGTTCTTAACTCAGACACAAATTTCTTCTTTGGAAAGCTGAAACTGTTAGATGTGTCATTTCTGTGATCTCAGGTGTTTGAGATCAGTGCAACTGAGTGCAGATTGAACAAATTAATTGACATGCCTTTTCCCCCTGCAGCCTTTGGCAGTCTATTTTTGAATAGTGTGAAAGTTGAAGTATATTTACTTTGGTTATCTGTGTAGTGTCCTATTTGGTATATTTTTACTAAGCTGCCTGAATTTCCTATCAGCCTACAATTGCTAACTAAGTGTAATTACATAATGTTTTCCATCAATAAGAACATTTCAGAGCAAGGGGAGTAGAAAATGTTATTATATATATATTTTTTGCATCATATTATGCTACTTTTTTGTAATTATCTAAATTTTTCATTATGTAATTTTTTCCCTAGAATAATATTTTTTTAAATTCTAATGTTATGCAGAACAAAATATTTTTTAAAAGGTAATTTGATAAGAAAAGAAAACTTTTACTTAAACGCTAAGTTCAAGGTAAGGTTATTTTGAAGATGTACACTTGTTATTAGTGGGTTTTGTGTGGTTGGGTTGTGTACAAATGATGAAATCCCAAGAGAGTTAATTAGACAGAAGATAGGCATAGTCCAAGCACAGTATCTAGCATGACAGAGTCTAGGAAATGTTTCAATAAAGGTGTTACAGTTATGCATTATAAAAGATTCCTTCAACTCTGAATTACTATGTTTATGTACTAATATACACACTAATATAAAGTGTATATGCCCATATATATGCTAATTGCTGGTATATATAGGAAGGAAAGATCTGTATGTAGCATTTGGATTAGTTTGCACTGGGGAGAAGATTTCTGTAGATGGTGAATCACAGCTGAGCTTCATTCCCCTTCTGCCTGATCAAAATACGACTCCTGTAACGAGCACATTTCTCAGTATGCACAGGAAAAATGATAGCTTGTGTTTATGAAGACTTTTAAGGACAGAAATGATCTATGGGGAATGCAAGGAAATGACCTAGTTATTTTCAACACCTACAAAAGGCATCAAATAGTGGCCAGGTTTTTGCAAAGAATGTTCTTTTCAAAATTAATACCTATCGGCAATAACATTTTTCTATGGTGCTTTTACTTATTGTAGGTTTTGTCTGTAGCTTTTAAAAGTAGTCAAATTTGAGTACTCTGTGCCTTTACAGGAAAAATAACTATCAGCTCTTTACCAGTTATTATAGGTTGGTCACATTAGAACAGAATAAACATTAGAAATCTGATCAGGAAGTGACCTATCCAAATATTTTTTGTCTGAGTGTAAGTCTACCCTGTGTTCAAGTTGAAGCTCTACCCACTTTTCTGAAAAGATTAGATCACGTATTCTTCAAAGTGATAAATGGCTGTTTACTATAAGTAACAACAGGCTTTATTTCTTAGACTATTTTTTAGCATAAAATGACACATGGTCATAATGCCAACTATCTACTTTGTTCAAAGCTTTTCAGTGTTATTTTCTCCAAATAAATCACTAAAGCATTTAAACTGAAATGACTAGAGGCTACTAGTTCATTTTAATGGTTTTCAAAGGAGTCCTACACTTAAGGCTAAACTTTAATTACTATGTAGGTGCTTAAGTAGCATAGGAAACTTGGGTTTAGTTCAAAATTATTTTACACTTGTTCCAGGCATGGCTGTTTGTAATTAATCTACTGATTTGAGGTCTTGGGTCTTTATATGATAATTCAGATTGTTTCAGCATATTTTGCTACAGAATGTAACTGCTACCATTCCTAAGTCTTTGCAATTAATTAAAACATTCATTTGTTGTTGATGGAAATGGTACCTTAGTCCCAGTCTCCAATCCTTGACAGAGAAAAACATTTCCAAAAGCGTCTGCACTTACTTCAGCTGTGCCTCATGCCCTTTGAAAACAGAGGGACAGACGGTGTGTCTTGTCCAGATGAGTATTCTCATTTCCTGTGGTACATGTAAATTACATTTTCTATATCCTTCTTGTCTTATTAACATAAGATCTGCTTTTACAGAGACGGGAGAAAATAAGGGGCAAAGATATGAGAACTCTCTCTTGTGTCAGCCAAAATAACTAGATTTGATACAAAAGAATAAAAATGCCACAATTTCTATGAAACAATGTCTGATTTTGATTTATTCAAGTCTAGAGAAGTGTGGAAACTGTGATAAAAGGTATCTGAATCATCCAGTTGGCAGGGAATAAGGTGTAATCATCAACAACCAATATGTGTTTCTCAAAACCTGACTGGAGAATCCAGGGTCAGAATTATAGCTTAGACCCACCAAATTTTATTATAAAAGAGAATAAAATAATGAAATAATAGAAAGTGGTTTTGGACTTTATGTCACACTAGTAAATCTTTTGGCATGTTCGAAAAACAATATTAATATAAATTTTGTAAAGCAGAAGTTATTATTACTTATCGTACCACAGTAGTCATACAGGTGATGAGCAAATAAAGCTTGGTAGGGCTGAAGTTTGAAATCAAGTGTTAAAGTGTTACTTCTCCTGTGGATTTCCCTTCTTTTTTTTTTTAATTTTTAATTTTTTTTTATTTTTAAATATTTTATTTTATTTTATTTTTTAAATTTTAATTTCTATTGTTTTTTATGTTAAGAAGAAAATACCCTCATGTTCTTTGGAACTGGTGTCTGAATCTGAATATTTTTTCCTCCAAGGGAATTTTTACTGAGATATGAGTTACTCACTGGAAGTAGTACTCAAATCTTTGAGTATAGAACTTACATAATCTTTTTATTTCTTTATTTGTCTGAATGCCTGAATGACTCCAGCAAAGAACAGCTTTCTTCAGTGGCAGGCAGTTTTTGAACTTTTTGATCTAGAGTGTTTGACATCATTACCGTGATTTGAATGAAAACATAAAACGCAGGAAGATCACAGTGATAAAGAACTGAGCAAGTAATAAATAATGGAAGGGATAGGTGTTCATGTCCATGTAGATGAAAGAACTTTGGCACAGGAAAAAGGGCCTTGAAAAACCCAAGGCTGAACCAAGTTGCTTTATGAATTGAATATACAAGGTCAAGAAAATGTAAGGTCTGGCTAAATTAGAAACGCTCTAGAGAGTAAAATATTAGAAAACAAAACTTTGATAATGGGATTTTCAGTTCAGTAAATAAAAGTATAAGTAGAATGACTGGAAGTTGAAGTTGAGATTATTTATAAGTGTTAGGCTAATTAGAGTTGGAATGATTTACCGTAGACTGCTTCATTCTACATCAGTGGCAACTGATGGATGTTTTCACCTTAAAATATATACTTTAATTCAAAAGAGAATTAGTACATGCCTTTATTACAAAAAGGTTAGATTAGATCATCACCATGATCCCCTCAGGCCTTTAATCTATAAATCTGTGAAATTCTGAAGTTGCTTTGGTTGCTGTTGCACTGAGATCCTGCTGTTGGCCACTGCATCTAAGTGTATTTCAGTATGGTCACACTAATGTGAATCTATTGAACATATATCTCAGGCTCATCTCTATTATGAACTCTGGATTGAATTGTTTTTCTTCCAGTAAAATGCACAAAAATGCTTATTTGAGGAAAAAATCCCCACAGATACAAATACTACCACACACTGTCAAGATGAAGTGATCATCCTGGGGATTCTGAGAAGGCATTCACCAAACCCAGGCTGAGTGCCTGCCTGAGATGAAGTACCTGTATGAATAGAAAGTCTATCCTAGGCAAATGCCAAAAATATAAATGTGTCCTTGTATGAATAGACTGGAAATACAGCTCTCAGGACTATAAGCTCTCAAACTTGAGAATACAGTAATATTTAATCAGTAATAAAAAGGCTGTTAGGTTCCTTTCTTCAGCATTCCTCTCTAGCTGCTTCCACAGGAATGTTTAATACCTTTTGCCTAAGATTTTCCAAACATGGTAATTTTGTTAGAGTTGTAGACGACTCTGTAACTGCTGGTTGAAGGAAGACCATTAGAACTCGGTGATTAACAGCACTGCTGCCTATCCCAGCCACGTATCAATGTTTTAGAAAAACTTCATTCTCATTCTTGACAAAATGCTGAAAATATTCAGAAGAAAAAGATTTTCTTTGAATTCAGTACTGTTATTAGTTCATTACTATTAATAATAATAATTTCTTTAGCTAAGAGCTGCTCCAGTGTGACACTGAGTATCTGATAATGGTGGCTCGTTATTGTTGACACTTGCAGTCAGAAACACCATATACTCTTAAATTTGCAGTTCTTTCAAGAGCATTGCTGCTGTAGGAGATTCCTCAGTCTTCATTTGTTGCCAGTCAGCCAAGGAATAAATCAGCCTCATTTGCACAGAACTGGAACTCTCCTTTCTGCAGTCTGGTCAGCTCTTTTACCTGAGTTATGCTTTGCAGTTTTATTCAGCAGAGACTGAAGTGTTGGAGAGTAGTTTTCCATGAAAGGAAACAAAGTCCCTCTTACATGGATCTTTTTAGTTGAATGTTCACTTATGTGCCTTGTTACACACAAATACTTTTATTATATCTAAATACACTTAGAGGACTTCCTATTACATTAAAGGTTTAGGTACTGAAGGAGTTATGCATAGTAGGGGTTATGCGTATCGCCATGCAGATGAAGAAATTTAAACAGTTGATTTTGGATTCTGTCTTGTGACTTAATTTGAACCTGTGTGGGAAAGTTGACATGAAAATGCACCAGTCCAGACATAAATTCGCTCATCAGCATTTTACCATAATGATCGACGATAATAGACAAGACTAATGATAATTTACTTGCCCGTCAAAAGAATTTCTCACCCCAGGCAATGGGCAATTAGGGCTTTGCAAGGCTGATTTAAGGTTAGCTATTGTGAATTCTTTCACTTTTTATTGTTCTATGATGTTCTTTGTCTTATTTTTAAACAACCAATGTGTGCAACAATTGCTGCATTTGAAAGTTGCTTTTCTCTGTAGTTGTTTCTATCTTTTGAATGGAAGCTATTGACTTCTGTATTAATGTCCTACTGAACACATTAAGAATATTTTTCAAGACTGTTCAAGTTGCTAGGAAAATATCCATGGAAAATGGATAATTTCTTCTTTTTAACACTCCCCTGAACATAAAATTTTTGAAAACCTCTATTTTTATTTCATTACTCATTTTATACAACAAGGTCTGGTGAAGAGAAAACTGAAGAACTTGTTGGCTGGTATAGCTGATCTCTTGGTAATGGCTGCAATATAAAAGTATTACTACTGTATTAGCACAAAGCCACATTCTGAAAATTTGGACCTGAGTTTATTGCCACATGATGAAATTGTGATTCATCACAGGCTCACTGGCATGAAAATGATCAAAATGTTTTCATGCCTCTTTTCTGCAAAGATTTAATTTTCAAACAGTTTTATTTCATAACTAGTGTGAAATATCCATAGTAGTGGTTGGTGGTGGCTGGACTAAAAATACCAGTTCTGACTGGGGAAATGCAACAGAAAAAGTTGCTTGGATCTTTTGATTATGTGTCCTCGTTAATCCTAAAACTCATCTCACTTAAATGTCACAGTCCAAAGTTTAGATCTCCAGTCTAGATTAGGTGGCTAAAAGCCCTCTGTACTTCTCACCCCACTCAGGTTGCTCTGAAAGGCTTTTCATCCCATTTTAAAACCATTTCTGAGAGGGAATGGGGTGATGAATGGCTCTGTAGAAGTGCCTGCCTCTTTCTATTCCTCCCATCCTGGGCTTTTGTTCAGCCTGTGTCCAAGCCTTGCCAGTTCTTCCCATGACATCTGTCACAGATCTTATTTCCTCTCTATACATGCTCCTAAAACTCTTATTCCACACTCTTTCTAACTGAATTTGGGTATCTGGGAGATGAAGGCTGAATTTAAGAACACACAGTGTTGTGTGCACCCATGTTACACGAATTCACTTGACCAGGAGCCACATTAAACTAAACCCTTGTGGATCCACCGCTCCGTGGAGATTCCCATGTCCTATGCCCTAGGAGAGACCATGTCAGTGTTCTGCTCTGTCTTCTGTCCCTGGGTTGTGTTTAATCCCAGTGAGGAGTTAAACTCCTCTTCCCTGAGCCACTCTCGCAATAGGCTGCCCACATCTTAGCCAATAAGAGAAAGCTTTTATTTATAAGCCTGGTGCCAGCGTCTGAACAACTTGGAAGGACTAAAATATCTCCTCAAACCCTCAGATACAAATCGTGCAACAATAAAAAATTCCCCAAAGTATGAAGTTAGTCATTTTGCTATTAAGCACTATATATGTAAAGGACAGAGCACTGACATTCTGGAGGGACTAACATCTTCTTGACAGATACAATTGGCTGAGTTTGTCTATTCCCTACCTTAATGGATGACACCTGTAAAAAAAGTAAATCTATTTTTAATGGGATAGTCCCTAAATGACCCAATTTCAGCAAGAGTGCACTTTCATGAATATTTATTTAATATGAAAACACCAAAGTAAACAACAAACTACATGCTATAAATAAAAAGAGCCCAGAGGGTCAAACAGTGATAGACTGTATGATATGAAAGCTAATTTTGTATTGCTTTCTGCACTACGTTAGCAAAGCAGATCCCAGTGTGTGGCTGCTGCTCACGATGGCAGTCAAGAGGTCTTTGTTACCTTTGCACAGGCAGCTTCTGTGCACTGAGGAGGGCTTGAAGGAGATACCATGTTTTAAACATATATTCTTGTATGTTCTCTGTAAAAAAAACCTCCAATTTTTTCCTGTCCTTTAAAATTCTTAACATTCATTGTCAGTATGGGTTGCCATTCCAATTTAGAATGTGTTTATATGGGAGGTATGGCTTTTGAGAGGGCATGCAGAGACAAGTCCCTGGTTATCCTCCAGATTCTTTTTAGCCAATTTAATTCCATCTAGGTCTTCCTATTTAGTGCAGACTTTTTATTCTGTGGCAAAACAATAGCTGGTGTTCAATAGGGTGTCCTTAGGAGGTGAAACTAATAGCACTGGACAGCATTTGGGGATGTGCAATTATTATGTTCCACACACTTATAAATGTATTGACAAAATAATTGGCAGAGTGTATCTAGTCTTATTCAACTCTCACCCCCATCAAATGAGTTATGCAGGCCCCCCTGTGTCATGTTTATATTTTCTTAGGCTGGACATTTTTGTGTGCAGTTTATTTCTAAATGTATTGTATCACTAGGGTCTGAAGGTGAAAAGGACCTCGAAGTAGGCCACTAAGTGCTGTCATCATATGCACTAGAACTGGATATTTACTCTGTGTGCACTATGCTTACCCAGGGCAGGAAGTGATCTAGGTAATGAGAAGAGCAGCACTGGAGCAGAGTGAAAAATCCCACTTGGATATTCATACCTTTTTCAAATGCAAGTTTAGAATAGTTTGAAATAATAATTATTTTATTAAGCTTTGTCATAAAACTGTATTGTAGCCTGACAGCCAACATATCTAACCTCTTTATCTTTGCTTGAATTATAAGCAATTATATTTGAGTGATTTCTATAAAATGCTGTAATTTTTTAATGTAAGTTTAGCTCTGTTTTATATATATATCAGTGCCAATATACCTCTTACTTGACCAATGTTTAACGTAAAGCTTTATTCATTCAACCACATGTAGTTAATATTTCTTTATGTTAATAAGAATAATAAACCTTCATTTATGGAATACTCAGAATTCGAGGCTGGGCAATATGTGATATGACTTTTTTTTTTTTTTAAGCAACACCAAATCATCACTCTTTTGGATTTAAAAAATACCAGTTTGAATGACAACATTTATAGGAAGTCTGTGAGAACTGCTTTCCTACACAGAGACAAGCTATAGCCAAACCATCTGGTTCCAGTGAGACAGTAACTTGTGAACCTACTAAATTCTTGTAGGCTCTCTGTAGCTGGCTGTCCTGTGAGACTTTCCTTGCAGTAAGCAAAATATTGCCAATTAGGGTGTCACTGGTGGCCTACTGCACGCAAGGTAAAGATCTCCACAGTATTTGTGGGAAGCCACTCTCCACAGAGAGTGGGAGATGGGTTTTCTCCTTGTTGAGGACCAATTCCTAGTCCAAGTTATTTTAGTAACCACATAAAGCAGCAAATCTTGTCATTTTTGTCTTACCTTGAGGATAGAGAATGTTTTACACACTGTTGTTCTCCACATTTTTAAAATTGCAGGAGGTGCAGGAAGAAGATGCATTTTAAGAGCCGGAGAAAATGCTTTATAGTGGGAGATTTAAATAGCTCAATCTGTTTATCTTTTCAAAAGAAGATTGATAGGTAACATGATTATAGTGTGCAAGTAAATTCACAGGAAGAAAATACGAGGTATTAAAACGCTTTTTTTATTCAAGCACAGAGCCTTGGTAGAAGCTAATGCTGGAATCTTAAACCAGATAAAACAAGTTGGAGTGAGGTGCAAATTCGTAATGGTCAGAATCATTATCTGCTGGAGAAAACTCTGAAATTGAGGCTCCAGGTCCTGTGGTACCTGTGAAAAGGGACTCTCTGCCCTGGCTAAAACCATGTCATTGTGCTAAACAGGAGGCTGAGTGGCACATTTAATGACCTATGAGCTGCAGGAAGCTATCCTAAACATTTTATGAATACTTCTGTCCTTCCCCTTTATTAAAACTAAGAAATGCCAAAATTCTCTTCTGTTGGAGACATATTGAGCCCAAATGCTGAGTTTGTAAAAAACAGTTATGCACATGCTGAACCTTAATGGATTCCAAGATGCTCAAAACACACACAAAAATAAAAAAGAAAGGAAAAAAGAAAAGAAATTAGGAAATTTATTATTTGCTAGGACTTTAAATATAATTTTTGCATGACATTTTACAGCTAGGATTCTCATGCTGAGGTTCACTGCTGCTCTGTTCACCTCTTTCAGCTGGGCATTTGCAGAGAGCCTTGTTTCTTTGTTTTCCCCTAGCAACATGCATTAAAAGAAAAGACAAAATACTCTTTAACTTCACTGAAGTCAAAGGCAGAACTCCAACAAGCTGTGACAGAGCTAAGATTTCACCTTAATTTTTAGCTAATACTTCTGTCTCGATATGCACAATGCTTGTAGTTCTCACAAAGATTTTAAGATTTTCTAGCTTTACAGATGGAAGGCCTTGGACTGCACAGTTGTGAGTGAAAGGAAGGGTAGATTATGAGATTATCTCCATGAATACAAGATGGATTGCTATGAAAAATATTATGGGATTTTGTTTTGCAGTATGAGAGATTATACTGACTGTCATTTTATTGTCATGAGGTCAAGGTAGCACATTAAAATGTAGGACCACATAGGAATAAACTGTATGTTGGAGCATTTGCTATGTCTCTATGCCCATTATGAATATTTTTATTTTAAAAAATCAAAAAAGTAAGAGAATTACTCTTATTTTACCAGTACACAACTTTTTCCTAGACTGATGTCAGTTTTTCAAGTCCCTTTTCTCCATCCTTTCTGTCGTACATGCTAATCTCCCTTTTTTTAACACCGTCTCCGAGTGATTCATTTGTGACAGTCACAGAAGCATGCACTCCAACACCCACACGCAGGTAAATCTGCTGCGGTGATATATTTTAATTACAGATTTAGTCAGAAGTAATTAAGGTTTTATGTCACAGGGATAGCGGAGAGTTTTAAAAATTCATGTGGTTTCAGTCTTTGTGAGCGCGCAGTTTGTGACACAATGGCTTGCAAAACAGGAACGATCCCTTAGTGCTGTTAGATTAATTAATAGAAAGAGAATAAACTTAATGGAGCTAGAAAAGTGCAAAAAATTGTGTTTTTTCCACTGTATATCACACAGATGGAATGGTCGTCCTGGGATTGCGGCGGGGGACAGTAATTGCATTTTAATTACAGTGCTGATGGCTTCTGCTTCCTACCAGATGGAAGGCCCTTTTAAAATAGAGGCACAATAGCAAGCCTCTGCTTATTTTCTCTTCTGATGCTGGCTAACATATAGTGACACAAGACAAAAGCTATTATGGTATGGTTTGATCAGAAAGACTTTATTCAGTGCTATAATACTTCATAGTAGGAAGAAAATCCATTCTTTGCCAATATTAAAAAGGCTTTTCTTCTGTCTAGAAACTAAAATGGAAATATGCAGGGAACTACCTACTACTTTTATTAGTAACAATCATACTTAATCACGTTGTTGCTAGGTTGATAATATTTATAGAAGGAAAGAGAGATAACTGAGACTTCCTTTGTTTAGAATGCTTAGCAAAGATGGTTCTGAGGATGGCACTACGCAGAACAAGGTGCAGGTTAGATTGAAGTTAAAAGATGCAAAGATTACTCTGTGATGTCCTTTATTTTACAGATATTATTGGGAGTTAGCAAACATAAAAGTGCTGATTATTGAGAAACTGATGTTGCAAGGAAGGGTCAGGCCTGTAAATACTGTGAAAATTACATTCAAAGCCATTAAATTACATTAAGAAGCATACCTTTGTAGATGCACATACAGTATTCATAAGTGAATAAATGAATTATATTTAATAATATTTCACCTTTTTGTCATAGTTTAACTGCTTCATATATTAGTTTACTTCAGCAAGATGCCCTTCCACTGTCATTGCATCTTAGAGACAATAGCCTCTGTTATTTTTTTATTGTAAAGATATATATCAGAATCTTTTATCTGTGCTTTGAGTCTTAAAAAAGTGCAGGTACCAATAAATAAATTTGCTTCATTGTTAATGTATAACTGATTTATTAAGCAACCTCTTTGTACCAAGGGTCACTCTCTGTAATTTTTATGGAAGAAATGCGGTGATTGCCACATTATAGTGGTACTATTATTTAATACTGGTAATAATTGATAAAAATTAGCACATTGTAGCTCAGAAAGATGTGACTTTTAGTGCTGTGCTGCCAGCATCTCAGCTGCCTCTCGGGCAGTTTCCAATTAACCCACTGGAGCCATCTCTGGGTTGTCAAGGATGTGCTCAGGAAAGACTCTGAGCAGGTGGCCCAAGGTGCATCCTTGGAGACTGGGAAGATGGAGGGGACTGGGGAGACCTTGGAAGGGTCCAAACAAAGGGTTCTTGTTGTCCATTCTCTGACTCTCTGGAATTTGAATACTGGTATTGGTGGAGTGTCTCCAGTTGGATTATTCTTCATTAAAATACATTTGCATGAGTGCTTATGCAAACACTATTTTTGCAGGTCATTAACACACCCATAAACTTCTTCCATAACAAATTTAAGTCTAATTTTTTACTGCTACAGTCCAAAAGGTCAGTTTGATTATTACGTTAAAGGTTCAAAAAATGAATTAAAAAACAAAACAAGTGAAAACCCAAGTGAAATATTTTGTGCTTTCCTCAGTTTGGTTTTCCTGAGATTGTAATCAATTGATATTTTGCAATCAGTTAAAGTGGGAGGGCCTGCAAACCCACTGAAAGAAGGTCTAAGAATTCCGTGTGATCTTGACAGAACTGCAGGAATGACTGAATAACAAGAAGACCAAAATGTTACTTTTAGGGAGGAAAAACAAACTTTGAGTACAAAATGTAAAGTCACTGATTAGGGGGTTACACTATCTGAAAGGAGGAGGGCGATAGAGAAATAAAAACTGAATTTGAATTATTGAAATTGGATGGCAAAACAGGAGCGATGTTTCTGTGATGTGTAATTAGGAGTGTTGTCTTTAAGACATGAAATAATTATTACAGTTTCCCTGAGGCTGGTGGTGTTGAAATGGATAACATCTCTCGCTTTAGGATTTACTTCAAGGAAGACACAAGTAACTTGATGAAATTTTGGAGGAGGGCAGTCTGAAGGTGCTGTAAACAATGGTTCTTCATATGTCATAGCATTTTACCCACAGCAAAAGATTTAAATTAGATTGTAAAGAGCTTTTCTAACTACAGAGATAGTGAATGGAACAGGCTGTCTGGGTTGTGAAGCCTCTTTCATTAGAGAGTTTGATAAAACTATTCTCCTAGTAAGGGATGTGTGATCAAGATGAAATCACAGGGATGTGAATGGTAAATATCTGAGTAGTTTTGGTCTTTGCCAGTGTTTATCATAATTTTCTCTCATGGTCCTGCAATTAGCCCTCATGGTTCCTTTCGGCTCTTCTTTCCTTATGGTTCTTGGATGTTCGGTCTTGTGGTCTTCCTCTAATTACCTCTGTATTTCTTAATTTCTGTAAAAATGTAGAACAACAACAGCAAAAGCAAGTTTCATATGGGAAAAATCCCATTCTTAATATCAGATATGAAATTTTCAAGTACTGAAAATTAGGTTTTCATTGAGAGTTTGTGAACGTGTTATAAAGTGTGAATTTCATGTGGGAGCAGCTTAAAATGTCTATGCAAAATTTTTTTGTACTTCACATTCAATTCAGAAAAGCACTCATTTTTTGAAGTCAGGAGAAAAGCTGCAGAAGTAATAAGGAGATGGCAAATAATTGTCTAAGGCCATGGTGCAGCAAGAGAAAATGCCTGCTGAAAGGTATAAATAGGTGTGCTGACATCAAATTTAGTGAATCATTTGGTTAAATGCTCCCCTGGGTAAGAATTGATTAAATAATACCTAAGATTGGGAAAGGTACGTGGTGATGCCCTGTAAATATTTAAAAGTAAGGGAGAGTATTTTGAGACAGTGTGGGAAACTATTAAAAACTAATGGAGGGAAATAAAATACTACCTTTGTGCAATTTCAGGAAGTTAAAATATCCAATTACACTTGAGGATGAAGATTTGATCATGAGATCAATACACTTTAGAATAGTTTTCCAAGACTAGTGGTGCATAAAAACATAGAGGTCATAGTACGAGGTCAGAAAAAATGTCTGTCTATAACAATCTCTTGTGGGCACCAGCAGATGCTTAAATTAGAAAGTAAAAGTAGGTGACACTAAATAGCAGCTACACTGATTAACATTTAAAAATCAGAAACAAACATTACTAGAACGTACCACTGATATTGTAAAAACAATGCAGCACTAATTATTGGAATAGGGAACATGAGTTGTTTTTCCCTTCTCCAATTTCATCAGTTTTAGGAAATGTGATTTCATCATGATGAAAAATCATCAGAATTATCTGGAGTGGCTCAGAACTTCCTAGCATCAAGTATTCCCTCCTTATTTAAAGAGGCTTTTACAGGTATATTAGTTCAGGCATGAGAATTATAAAAATTCCCTCACTCTTATGCCCAGTCTAGAGAGGATGAAGATGGCTTTAAACTTGCAAGAATTAATATACAATTTCTTTGTGTGAAATTTGCTATTGGCTATCATAGCACTTGTAAGCCCTTCACTAAATGTCTGGTGTTTTCAGTACTACTGGGCTGAAATAATTACCATAATCTGGCCTCTAATTTTCAAAATGTAAAATGATATTTCCTCTTATTCTATGGTAGGGTGCTCTTGCACAAGAAATATTCAGATCCTAAAGGACTGTGGCAACAATAGCAGAGGTGCTGGACATTTGTATAAAATATCTATTTTAATTGTTCTATTGTGGTTCAAATAATAACAAACAGAAGATTCATCTATGTAGCACAGTAATAGGTGCTATAGAAATTAGTAAAAAGAAACAAATATTTGACATGTGTATATCCATATTTAGGCAAATTGATGATTTCTGGCACTGTTATAAAATTCTACACTGTAGGGAAAGTTTGCCAGCAAGGAACAGAAGGAGTATTGACTTTTTACTATAATGACATTTCTGTCAAATTAATTATAAACTTGGGAAATATTAATCTAATTGAAATAATACTGCTAAAAGAAAAATCAGTTAGGTTTTTTTTTCCCTGACAGTTCAGTGGTTCACGAAACTTGAAGGACATGAAATACAAGAGTATTAGGGAAAATAATTGCTTATATTATAATCATTTGCATGAATATTATTGAAAAGTATTAAAATGTCTATTCGTGTCTATTAAATGTCTGTTCATGTCTATTAAAACCAGCTGACAACAATGGAAGAAATTTATCTCTTAATAAATAATAATAAATAAAGAATTAAATAAAATCATTTTAAAAAGAGCAAAGCAGTAATAAAGAAATATTTATATGATCCTTATTAACTTATTATCAAAACACATATTGACCAGCAATCTATCATATTGTAAATTTTTCATTACACAAAAAAGTGGCAATAACCAAACTAAAATGAGATTTACCTGCCTATCATGTGTGGTTTTGGCAAACTAAAGAAAGAGTGTTCTAAAATAGGTTACAACCTTTAAATCAAAAAACTATGAAATACTGAAGGATTCTATTGGTGTTGCTCTATGGGAAGGATAGACACTGTTTGCCAGGTTAGCTCAGGCTGGAGGTCGATGCACAAACCCAGCTCATGCTCAGCTGGACTGGGTTAAATCCAGGCTGAAGGCCAAAACCTGAGGGAAAGCTGGGGAACTGGTGGGTGCTCAGATTTATTGAGCACAGGATTTAAGTGTAGAATGGCCTAAATGAGCACTTCTATTAAAGCACAACAGACACATGGGAACTGGAAGACTTTTGACAAAAAGTCAGTGACAACACCTCATTTGTACCTTTAGTGAAGGCAATGATTTGAAAACCCAACTGAGTTCTTGACGCTGCTGTCTTTGCAGGTGCAGAAATTAAATTTAGTGCATCTGAAAAGTGTAACCATGAGAGCTCTTGAACCAAAAATGTTCCCTTGAATATTCGTGGCTCTTCTGGTTTACATGTGAACACTGACTTAGCAGTGTTCTGGAAGTAGCTAAAGCAGTCTTTGTCACCTTATTTTGTAGTGGTTGTCTAAACAATGGCCTCAAAGGCACTGGGAAAGAATGTTGCTTAGACTAAGTTTACTCAGTGTTTGATTCTTGAATCAGGTATTTTAGTTATTCACCACACTTGTAGCTTTAAAAGAGTTGTTAACTGAATTATATGGCATGATATAAACATATATAACTGAATTGTTATCTGAGGGACATGGTGTGATCTCCTTCTTTTCCCTAATGCCATGCACAATTTACTGGAGGTTTCTTGGGGCACAGACTGAAATCTTTCTCTGCACCATGAGAAAACCACAGAGCTCCTCAGTGACTGTCACTGCATATTCATTTCCATCCCAGCCACGCATATGTTAGGCTTCACTCCTGCAAGAGGGCTGCCTTGTGCGCTGCAGTGCTCAGTGTCAGTCCCAGCATTGCTCCTCTTGGTGTATCTTCCTGACTGGACACTCCCAGGGGAAAGAGAGGGGCAGAGGAAGGAAGCCTCTGGGAAGCCACAGCGCCTCAGGGTCAGCACAACAGGGCTTCCAGACCTGGATCCTGCTGCATCAGGGCACCTTTGGATCCGTGAAAAGGGACACGGATTTCATTTTAAACAGATGCTGGATGTGGTAAGTGTTAACAATTCGTGCTTTTCTTGACAAGTGGTCTGAAAATGGTTTGAAGTATAATGTCTTAATGTGCAATCAATCCTGACAGGTCCTGGCTTTTGCTCAAGGTTACTTTGGGCCTAACAAACTGGTTGGCTGACTCTTAAATATTAGAATGGGCTTTCTGTGCTGCAACTGTATTAGATTCAGGGAGGGTTGAGGTATCTAGAACCTGACTCATTTCTCTGCAAGTTCTGTATCTCACCATGTGGAAAAAATTGTGCCACTAGTGAAAACAGCATGAAGTTTGTTTTTTTGTTAGATTTACAAGATGGATTGGTGCTGCTTTAGTATTAACAACTTTCTCCGGAGCGACAGGTAGTATTCACAGCAAAAATTGCTTTTTCTGCCTTTGAGTAGGTGGGTAATACTAAAGCAATTTAGGTCTGGTTGTTAACTAGAGAATAAAATTAACCCCACTTTAAATTCTTTGCCATATTCCAGAGCTGGATGTTGGAAGCAGAGCTCTTTGCAGCAGTGGCATGCTGTGACTGAGATCAGCACTCACCCTTTACCACAAGTCTTGTTAATCTGGGCTTTCTAAAAATATAAATGTGCTTGATTATCTGTCCCTGTTCAGACTTAGCTTTCTGCAGGCTTTGCTAGATTGCAGTTCTTGCTCTGGAAGGGCTTTGTCTCCGTAAAGATGCAAAGTGGTTTGGAATAGGATGGTTTTAAAGGCTAATGATACCTCTGGATGACACATTACAGAGAGCTGTGTTCCAGTTGTGGTGGCAGTATTAACTCCAGGCTTACACTGAACACCTGGTTGTTTGGTGTAAAATTTGGTTACCAACTTGGTTTTCTCACTGTCTGTATGGCTGTGCTATGACTACATGTCTGCTTTTATTGTCTTCATCACAGAGTTAAGATAGTGTAAGAGTTACTCAGAAATGTCTCTCTTTTCTAGAAATGTATTTATTTAGGTATTCATTTGCAAGTTCTCCATATGTTGATCCATCACTGAAGCAGACAACCCTTGTGTAAATGCAGCCTACATAAATAATACTGTAAATATATAGAAGACATTTATCAGAGAGTAGCTAAATGAACCCTGCATAATAAGAAAATGATAAACTACTTTGTATTAATTGCTAAAAGCAGTGATTCTATTTGACAGAGCACTGAACTGAAACTTAGGAGATCATATTCACTGGCCAGAGCAAATTTGCTTATCAACTTGCTTCATGTTCCACATCCATATAATGGGAAAAATGTTACTGACTTGCTTTTAAAGCAGTTTCAAGATTTAATACTGAATCAGTCCATATATGAGACATGTATTGTTTATAATCTACTGAACAGAGAAATAGAAAACCAAAGTGACACTTTGTGTCTAGAAACTATTTGGAGCAAGGATTTGCAAGCCTTCAGAAGAGTGGATTCCAGATTTATGGCCTTTAAAAAGCACTGACAAAATGTCGTGTGTCTAAACTGAGAAATCAACAACAACAGGGACTCCACAGGAATGATGTCCATGATAAGACGAAGAGAGAGGACTGGAGCTCTGTACCTGAGTTGCTTTTGATTTATTCTTCAGTCCACACAAGAAGTGTTCCATTATATAACTCACATTTAACTTCTGTACAGCCTCTGGAAGTTTTAACCATTGGCTATGTTTTGATTTACATATGGAGAAGAGTTCCAGTGTGCATGTTTGTACTGCAAACAGAGGGGTTGTACTGCTGCTCTGAGGAACAGAGCAGTCTATTCTGCACAGATTTAGTTCCAAACCCAGGTATTTCCTGGGCTGTACATCTGTTCCCTGCCACTCATCCTGATCGCTGACTTAGTCAGGGTGGTTGCTTAGCCATCTTCCACAGCACCTCTCAACAGGCTTGATGAGCACAGACAAAATGGAAATTATGGTTGTGGGAGGCCGTGTGAGTTTTCTTTCCTGCCCCAAACAGCTTTGTTATGCTTTGACACTTCCTGTTTGAATTCTGCTCTTCCTTAGTTTCCCAAGGCCCTTTCTAAACCAATCCATCATCAACAGTTTTCTGGTGTGATTGAATGAAAATACATTCATATAGGTCAGCTTCTTGAAATACAAAATATGAGAAATAAAAATAAAATGAAACCTGATTACAGTTCCTCTTAAACCCAAATGACATTCTCCCTACAGTTTCTCTAGAGTACATACCTCTTTCAATTTTCGTTATGGTTGATAAATCAATATTTTCTTAAAAAATTCTTAAAGGAATTTGTTTTATTAAAGACAATTCTTAAGGAAAATAGTTCAGTGATTCTTTATAGAGAATCCTCTATTCAGTCACACTCTTTTTTTGATCATAGAACTGTTTTTATCTCAAAGACTGCAGATGCATTTACACTGTATGGCCAGAGTGTTTCTTTATAGACTGCTTCTGTTCTTGAATATCTCATCTTCCTATTGAATAATATTTAATACCATGAATGCTTGTAGAGTAGCTTTTCAACTGTGAAGAATACCTAAAGAAAGAGAAACAAAAATATTACTCTGATTATTACAGTACAAATGACAATTATTTGATGCACATCCATAATAAAATGTGTAAAAAAAGGTGACTTTTTTGTGTGTGAGGAGCAGCCTACAAGCTTAGCCTTCATTACTCTGTCATGTCTATGACAATGTTGGTGCAAGATGTTCATTTAGTGTTTATGCAGAAAAAATTAAGTTTACCGATTAAGTTGTAGCCAGGGTCAGTGAGATGAAAGAAAACTGTGAGAGGAATACTTAGTATTAAATAGAAGTTGTAACCACAAGTTTACAGTTTTGTCATGGTTCAGCTTGTATTTAATTTCTTCCCCTCTTATTTTTTTTGAATCATAAATTATTTGATGCCAAGTACCTTGGTTCATGTCCCATATCCAAATATATCAACACTTTTTTCCTGGCATTTGACATAGTTCTGGAATCAAAGAGTGAACTTCAGTATTTCTGCATTTATTAGGGATTTCTGTGTATGTGTGATGAATTTTGTCTTGCTGGATAGAGTGATGAATATTTGAGTCAATATGCATATGAGATAGGTTATTCATATGCACTGGATCGTATGCAGAACTATAATTTCAAGCTCATTTCTTGACTTCACTGCATTAAAATTCTCAACCACAGTGTTTCATTAATGGGTTTATTGCCCTAATGAGTTTCAGTGAACCCCAGTAAAAGAGTAGAAACTGTCATAAGTCGATTTTTAAAGTTTAGATATAAAAATCTGTAGTTAAAATATCTAATTATTTCAGTATTGTGTGCCTTCCAGAGACTGTAAGGCGTGTAGAGAAGGGAATTTAAGGTAGTGCTGCAGAAAATACTCGTATTCACTTCACAGTGTTTCCAAGTGACACTTCTGTTATTAGAAATTGGGTGGGGTCAAATTTCCAGAGCAATCTGGCTCATCAAGGGCTGATAAAAAAAAAATCTATATCTTATTTCTGAATAAAATTAACACATCCGTACTCATTATTGCCAAAGTGAAGTCTGGAAGAGATAGGACAATACTATGCAACCTCCTGAGAGGAAGCACAAATCTAAAATGACCTTTTAGACTTAAGAAGTGCAGACTTTTGTCTGTTTAGGGACCTGCCTGGAAGAATCCCGTGGGTTACAGCTGTGGAGAGAAGAGCAGTCCAGGAGAGATGGTTGGTTCTCAAGGAATCATCTCTCCTGATGAGAAAGAAATCAGATAAAGACAACAGGAGTCCTGTAGGGATGGACAAGTTGCTCCTGAAAAAGCTCAAATGGGAAAAGAAAATGTACAAGAGATGGAAGAGGGGCAGGCGACCTGGGAGAAGTAGAGACACTCTGAATAGGCAGGGGTAGGGTTAAGAAGGCCAAAGCCCATCTGGATTTGGATTTGTCCAGGGACTTGGAGGGAAATAAGAAACTTATCTGTAAGTAATTCATCTGCAAAGGGAAGACAAGAGAAATTGTGGTCTCACTGCCAGGGAGAGAGGCAATGTGGTGATACAAGACACAGGGAAGGAGTAGGAATTTTGACCAGCTTCTCAGTGCTTGTTGGTCAGACTGATTTTCCAGAATCTCAGGTCCCTGAGGCCAGTGTAAAGTCTGGAGCATGGAAGGCTGAACCTCGATGAAGGAGGAAGAGATAAAGGAAAATTTAAACAAAGTAGATTGTGGGGGAAGGGGATCTAATCAGTGTGCATAAATATCTGTTGGGAGCTGCAAAGGAGACAGAGCTGGTGTGGAGGAACACACCTGTGCAGCTGGGTTGGCAGACTGAGATTCACACTGAGCTCTGGCAGGGAACGCGAGGCAAGGGGCCGTGAACTGCCAGCCTTTGGTTAACAAAGGGCACAGAGTGGCACCAGCCAGGGGAGCGGACCCTGAGAGACACAGCTGGAGCTGGGGACTCAGGAGGGAACATGGGACTGGTGTGGGGACACTGTGAGGGTATAATTTTTTTAAAAAATTTTTTCCTGTAAGTCTGATGGAACACTGAAACGACTTGGCCTGAGAGGGTATGGACTGTCTGTCTCTGAAGATATTAAAAACTTGTCAGGACAGGGTCCTGAACAGCCTGCTTTGGTTCACACTGCTCAAGCAAGAACGCTGGACAAGGCAATCTGCAGAAGCCTCTTCCAAACTCAGCTTTTCTGTGATTCTGTGAATATTAAAAAAAAGTACTTTTTTTGCATCAAAAAGAGCAGTATTTAAGCATTTCCCAACTAACAAATCCCTTAATCAAAGAAAATGGACTATTATTCTTTTGTAAATGTTAACCCAGGATAAGAAAAAGGACTCTTCTTAAGAACATTAACTGATGACCTCTTCTTTCTTTATTGTAATTTGTGATAATATGGGATGGTGTTAATGCCTTGAAAATGACAGTGCATTGTAAGAACGCTTTGCAAGAATGCTTTTTATAATTTTATGTTTTAAACTTTAGGCAAGAGCGGAGATTTTGTTTCACTCCACTCACATACAGAATTTGCATGAATGTTATGAAATAAATACTAGTAAATAATAAATATATTCTTCCCCCGCTCTTCAAAGCATGGCTTCCCCTATGCATATGCTCTACCTAGCATGTTATCTCTTCCTAGAAACATTATTAACATGAACAAAAATTTGATATGATCAGTAATCACAATCAATTATTTGATTAGTCCATAATATAGATTGCATTAAGAGTCATGTACCATTGCATTTCCAATAATAAACATTTATAGCAATTATTTATATGAAATATCCATACTGTGTTCCCATACTGCATTTTTCATTAGGTTCCCCACAGAGATGGGACAGTAAACATAAAATTCAAAAATTCATACCATTTTTTATTAGAAAGCATTCAAGGACCTTCAGCATTTTGACTATGTTAAAACACTCTGTCAGCTCTCTGTGAGGTTACTAAGATTAATTGCCTTTTCTGTGATTCAAAGAGCTTTAAACGTACTCGGTCTGAATGTGAATTTTCTGTGTGTTCATGCTTGTTGCACAACAGTGAAATATAAGCTATTTTGTCCACTGTGCATAAATTTCAAAGTTTATAATAAATCCTAATGTTTTCATATCTCCTTAAATAAAAGCAGGGGATGGGGAGTAAGACAGGGAAGCCAGTGGATGGTGAGGGAGTCTGATTTCCTCTTCTCTTTTCCCTGCAGTGCATATGGTAGTTTCTTGCTGTAACTGTGGACCTGAGAAACTGGATTTGAATAGTTCTGCTAAGAGGAGGGATCTCTGATTTTTTTTCTTAGTGTCTCTGTGTTGGTCCTGATGCCAATTTGACGATACAGAAACTGAAGACAGCAAAAGATATTTGCTTTGCCTGTATTGGTTGCAGGCATCTAACTTGCTTGTTTTACTAGTTGAAGAAATATGTGCAAGAATAATAGAATTCTAGAAGACGTTAATGGCTTTTAATTCATCTCACTTAAAGTTCAATTTTTTTCCCCATTTTTACAAATATTTACACATTACAAATATTTTGGCACACTGTTTCAGGGACATTGACTCATTGAAATAAGAGGGAATTAGGAAGTCAACAGCTCTTTGCAAAGCTAACTTTAAATCCTCACTAATTCCTGTATGGTAGGGTAAAACCAATAACTACAGGAAGTAAAACAGCCAGGTCCAAACGCTGCTTTTATTTACCTCCTGTGCAGTAAAAGTGAAGAAACTGGATGGTGGTCAAGCCTTTAATTCTTTTAAGTCATAAAAATTACATGAGCTGATGAAGACGTTGCAGAAAAATTCCACTGCATAGTTGTATTAGAATCAACTGAATCCCTGGCCTTGTGCTTGAACCATTGGTCATATTGCCTCATTCAAATTATGGAAGTACTATGATTAATTAAATCAATTACTTGGCATCTGGGTCTGGAGGCCTGAACAAGGATGCCTCAGCTGGGTCTGTAGATGCCATCGCTGAATTGCCAAAAACATTTTTGCCATTCCTTTTTTTAAGGCCTGATAAGACAATGCTTCTACCCTCTTGAAAACTTGTAGTCAGTAACAGACCAATGTTTTAGTGTATAAATAGCATGGATTGGGTTGTGTGTGTTTGTGTCAGTCTGTTATACATAACACTGGGCCCTGCAGAGTCCTGCAGTATTTGCTCCTAAGAGTCACCAATTGCTCCTGGTTGTTCCACAGTGAAGTGCAATAATTTCCCTCTGTACTGAGTTTAGGCACTGAGAACAAGATTGCATTTCTGTCAGAAGCTGGTGGGTGATTCACTGGAGACAGAAGCAAGGGAGAAGCTTTCCTCTCTTTTACAGAGTCTGTACCTGGGATCATGTTAGCATCTGAGCCTGGTTTAATCTCAGACCTAGTTAGGCCAAGCAGTTCAGTCTCCACAAATACGTGAAAGTGAGCCTGGCTGTATTTCTGCAGATGAATCTTGGAGAAAAGTGATTAGAAAGTCCGTCTGCAAATTGTTTTTTGGTGTTTCAGATGCAGCCAGGAAGAGCCCAGCTTGTCATTTAAACACAAGGCCGTGTTTACATGGCTAGTAAGACTAATTATCACTTTAATAGTAATTCGAACAATTAGATATGGACATCGCTGAAAGACAATAAACATGGAAATCTATAACACTTTATTTGCCACCCTTTTTGACTGTGTGGGTATACTCTGAAAGCCAGCAGAAGATGGCTTATGGTAGTCAAGAGTTACTCTTCACATTGTAAAACGCTGGAGAAAAAATTCAAAGCGAAGTTATTTCTTTGAAACATAGTGGGAGTGCAAAGGAGGAAACTTCCTGTTGTGCTGAGATGCTGTGAAATGCATCACATTTCAAAACACTACCATCTTTTCTATACTTTAAACCCACCATACCTACTAAAAAAAGAATGCTAAAGTTTCGGTATCTCACATGTATAAGTTAGGCTGCCTGCAATTTTAATTTAACTGTGTGAGGGGATACTGCTTTTTCCCACCAAGGAGGGAAAACAGTTGTTTTTGAGAGATGATTATTTGAAAGTCATAACAGGACTGGGAGAATAGGGATTTGCAACCAGATGATACAAATAAAGGGTGGGGAAGGCAGAGGATTAAAAGTGTGGAGTATTCTGCTTTTACAGTTTTTGGAGTGAAGGTTTAGTTATGCTTTTGAGACTGAGGGCATGGGGATGGTGGGAACCCTTGTAGAGATATGAGAATATTCTGTCTTGTTAATGGTGACTCACTTTAGGATTACGATTAAAAGCCCATAATTAATAAAAGAAAAAGATATGCAAAATGGAGGTAGGACAAGCACTGGATACAGACTGCACCTCTAGAAGTGTGAGGATTGGTTCTGGACTGCTGTGGAGCTGGAGGCTTGCTGTGCTGTGGGCTGCCCAAGCAGCCTGCCTTGTGAGCATGCACTGCTCTGCAATCTTTAAATATGTAATCTCACATTGCTTTCACATAAGAGATAAGAATTTAATGAGCAGTGATCCAGTATTTTGTTTTATCGTGTTCAGTGTGTGGTCCCAGGCTGCAGTATAGGCTGTTTACTATACGCTATTTAAATGCTGTGCTGAAGGCAGAATAATTAACTTCCTCATGGGCTTTTCTATAGCACTCATTGTGGTGAGATTGGAGTGTCTTACAATGTGAAATAAATTGCTACCTTAATGCGTGTTTGTTGAGGAGAGACTATTTCTGCTCTCAAGCACAGACAAATGTCAGGCATATTGTACGTGCCCCCTTTGAAACATCTGAGGCTTGATTTTTGTGCATACTCACCAGTATAGAATACTTCATTTGATGTATAGTTCCTATTTTCTCCAGTTGCAGCTGAGACTATTCAACCATTCCACAACTCTCCAACCGAAAAGCTGAAATAAATAGGGAACACCTGTGAGAATCTCCCCTTTGAGTTGCTTTCAGTGTGTTTGAAATTTCTGGTAGAGAACAGCGTTATGTGTAGCTGTGCTTTTATATAAGTGGGATCTGGTGGGCTCCTGCTGTCGTGTTTAGACTTAGATGCAGTGGTTTACAATGCTCCAAGGAGCCAAATGTTTGGAATTATCTATCATCCTTACTAAGCTGGGACAGGTGAGTAAAATGATAGAAAAACTTTCAAAATTGCTCAACAATGTAGACTCCCATTTTCAAAAGCACATAACTTGTTTATGAGCTTAGGTGCTTTCAGAAAATTGCTTTCTCTTTTATTCCATAATAAAGATGATGAAATAATAACTATATCACTGTTATAGGACAAAAAATTCCAATTTGAAAGTCCTCTGCTTGTAACTTTTAACAATACTCCAAAATTTAGTTGAAAGCTATTAAAGAAGCGTATCTGAATTAAATAAATGCAATATATCTGCCTTGTGATCAATGTATAATGGTAATTTATCTATTATGTAACAAAACTGAATCTTTAGAGAAAAGGAAAGCTTCTTGAGAAAACATCATTAACTTTATTGCTGCTACAAGCAGCAGAAATTTTCAGTCTTATATTCTCACCTGAAACACTCAAACAAAGCAGCTTTTCTGAGAGAGGAGAATACTTACTTGACTTAAAAAAATAGGTTTATGACTTGTAAGCGGATGTCTCACACCATTTTAAGCTCTGTATCGAATATATGCTTCAGAGTGAAGACCTAATACTACAGGCCACCAGGAATATAGCAACACTGCAATGTTTAAAACTGATTATTTCTTAAATTGCTGCATGTAATCGAGTGTATTAACATTGATTACTGCTGACAGCCTCATAGAAAGAAGATATAAAAAAAGTGCCTCACAAAGATGCATGGCAAAGGATAAAATAGTACAGGCAATACCACTTGTGAAGCTGAAGAACATTTTCATAATTAGTGACTAATTTGTATGATGCATAATGTAAAAATGTGCTTGATTTTAATTCTCTTTATATAGTTCCTTTTTTTTCTCTATTCCTAATTTCATGTGCTTGTCATTAGCCTTATATACTTCTATTTGCTGTAATACTTCTCTGAGGTATTTGAAGAATATGCTAATATAAACTGTAATGCTTTATCATGAAATAAATAAATTACATTAGCATAATGCTCAGTTTGAACCAGCTTTTGACTGTGAACTGACCTGAGATCTCCAAATTCACTTTTGCGGTATCTTTCACAAGCTGTGGTACTGCTCTGGCCATCCTTTGTACTTTTAGTCTCTTAAACTTTTGAAATGCAATCAGTAACTTGGCTACACAGTGTAGTTAGAATTAAAGCTTTGCGGAAAAATATAATTCATCTGCTTTTTTACATGACCTCAATCTTGCATTTTATCTGTTAATGATAAACTGTATTCAGTCAAAATGTATCCTGAAAATGTATCTGATCTTCATTCAAAGATCTCAGTCAATGGAGACAATCATTGCTAAATTCAGTAATATCTTCCAAACTTTGCTTTTTGAATTAAAACATTAACAGTACAGGTTCTTAAGAACTGTCTGGCTGGTTACATGTCTAACAGTCCCTTAGAACAAAATACTTAATGTCCTTTGGAAAGGTTTAACATACTGTATTTCAGTCACACTCTGCCCTTGCCTGCACTGGCAAAGTTGCCTGTGAAACTTCATCACACGGCAGCACCAGCTCCTTGAGAGCTGTGTGGGAAACAGGTACCTTGTGCTGGTTCTGTAGTGGAAGAAGCTACCTTGGATAAAGGCCAGACTATAATGTAAAACTGTTTGTATACAGAGCTAAGGCACTGTAACTCATACCCTGTGAAATGATGCTTTAACAGTGTGCTTGGACTATGCTTGTGCTTAGACTTTTTTTTTCTCTTAATGAGAAGCGCTGAGCTCCGACAGTTTTGCTGTAAGGTACTCTCAAATCACTTTGGGAATTCACTTTTCAACAACCACTTTAAAACAGGAACACTAGAATTATGTACAGCCCAAATGTCAGGCTTTCCAGTGTCTTAAGTAGAATGAATGTTGTAGTTTTTATTTTATTCTTTATTTTCTTGTTTAGGCATTCAGGAGTCATATTTGCCCCTTTGCAGCACTCTGTGGAGTTCTGATGTTTAATTACTCATTCAGTATGAACTTGGCATTTCCTCCATCTCCTGTTTCTGATATTATACTTAGCAAAAAGTTTGTTCCTTATGAATTTTTTTACAGGTTTTAAAAAAATGAATTGTAATTTAATATATGCACATAAGGCAAAATAGGTGTTTCGGTTCACTTCTGTAGCTGCCCGTCCTCTGCATTATTTGCTTGCAGGTTTTATTAGCAGACTGAATTCTTACATTCAGATGATGAGTTTCACAGAGTGGTTTCCAGTGGGGAATCACTGCCAAGTTATCTGGCTCCTGGTACATCTAATATATGCTTTGCTGATACTCTCTGAAGCTAATCTGTAAGTTACCTGCAGCCAGGATGGATTGAAATAGTTTTAACAACTATATTACATGTGAGATTAACATGACCAACCTCACTTTAAAATTATAATAAAATAACTTTTTTCAAGTCTCATTTTCCATAAATCCCTTTTGACTGGTATTTTTCTGTTTTCTCCTTTAATTCTTTATCAGTTGCATCCTCTGTTAGCTTTTTCCTCTAATCTACTCAGAACTGATTGGGTGAACTGGGGTAATCTGCCTTATCCTTTATTAATATTTTCATGGTCTTCTAAGACTGCAAGAACTTATATTTTTTCCCCCCAGCACTGCCACATTTATTAAAAGCAGCAGCCCGTGGTATACCAGTCCAGCATCTCTTTAGTCTACTGGTCATAAGTTTTTTAAAAGCAACTGCTTAAAAAAATATTTATCCAAAGTCCCTATAGTTGAAAACTAAAGCACAGAAGGTCTGAAGCACTCAGATCTAAGCAAAACTGTACAAAATCCCAACCTGGTCTCAGATTGCCTGGCCATCATGGACTGTACTGTGTTTTTTCAGCAGTGTCCTCTCTGACATTCAGGATTGATTTCAGCCCTGAATTTCCTTACGGTTTTCTCTGCTACAGGAAAATAGAGTGCTTTCCAGAAACTCCATCCAAGATAACAAATGCCTGTCATGTGTTCTGCTATCTCTAAATCTGCATTTACAAGATTTATAAGAGGCAATTGTTAATTTTGTTTGCTACAGCCAGCTTGCTGAAGAGAAATGGACAAGAAAGGAAATAAATTCAGTATTTGTTGCGGAGTAAAAAAAGTGCAGGAAAGTACATTTTCACCAGTCTTTTATCATTGAGTCTGCTGTGCTTTGGCCTCAGCATCATTTATTCCTGTCCTGACAGTGATCAGTCTTCTTTTTGGACAACATTAAATTCATCGTGTCTTTTGCTCCTTGCAGACCATTAGGAAATTGCTATAGAATTACAGTTTATAATATTACTTACCCATGCAATCCCTGCAATAAAGTTATCTTCATACACAGAGTGAACATCTTGACTCTGCGTTAATGGCAAAATCATAATTCCATTTAAGTAGTGAAAGGATTTTTCTATAAATCTTAATTCATTGTCAGGCCCTTGAGTTTTCAAGGAAGAGGAGAAGATGGTCCCCTAATGAAATTGAACTGGCTTTTTTTTTTTTTCTCGTTCAGATGGAAATTGTAATTGCCACTGGCCACTCTTGAACATATTTGTTTTTGTAAAATAGTCACAATTACAGTGGGAAAAGGATTTCTGCAGCAACTCTGTGTCTCCCAAAGGTTGGTTTAGGGAGTCAGCCTGCAGAGGAAGCTGAACAGGAATTTTAGCCCTAACTCTTGACTTTCCCCCTCGTGACTGCTTCTTTCTTTTGTGTTTATACCTGTCTTGAGAGAGTATTGATCCAGTCTGTTAGCCCAGGGCAGGGGGCAGATTTCAGTCAGATGTGGAATTCACTGAGGGAGAGGGGGAGGAATGTGTGGGGGAAAATCACAGCAGCAGAGTTGTATTCCTAGATTTTGCCACAGAAAATTTGAATATCAGTAGGTGGCAATTCATATTCTCACTGGAAAAAAGTTGAATTTATTAAACCATCTCAGGTATAATCGCTGATTTCTCATTACTGCTGGCGTGTTGCACTCAGGGCTTGAAACACTAGTCCTTTATCTCTGCTTTCTGAAAGAATATATATTTTTTTAAGGAAAAAAAGACACATCTATCCCATATTAACTACTGGATATGTATGATAGTACACTTATAATAGAACAGGATTTTATTTTAAACAGTGCCTTTCTTAAAATGATTTTGGAGATCCTGAATGAGTCAAATCCTGTAGTTCAGTGCTGCACAAGCTCTCTGAGTCACTTTGTGTATTCTTGACAAGAGCCCAAGCAGAATGCTGATTGTCAGAACTGCACTGGGAAGGGGATGCTTTTCAGTGCTCGAGTTCCATCTCCTCCTCCCAGTTAGAAGATGCTGAACTCTCTCTGAGCACACCTGAGGAGTCACCTTTGGAAGCTGGGACTGAAGTTAGCCCAGCCTGGCTTTTATGACACAAGGTGTGAGTGCTTTTTCTGGCAGTTCTTTCCCCCCCACTTCCCCCCTGTGCATGTTTCTGTTTTATTTTGGCATTGATCCTGCAGCTCTACTCAGACACGCTCCTCCGAGCCCACACAAAGTGAGGTAGGTGCAGCAAATTGCGCAATCGAGTCCATTAAATAGAATTACACTTCCATAACAAAATATGACAGCTGTCATTTAAAGCTGAGAATTCCCTTCCCCAGCAAGAATATTTTATTCTGAGGCAACATCGAAGGAGATATTCTCCCATCAAAAAAGACAGAAAAATAGAAACTGTAATGGAGGTTATTTAAATCTATTTAAATCACCTGAGCAAATAAATGAGTTGGATATGAACTGATTTGTGTGTTTGGTGCCACAGAGGGAGGGAAGACAATTCCTAACAACTGATCCACACTTCTGTGGTGTTGAATTTGTAAACTAAAATGGGCTTTAGAATTTTATTTTAATTATTCCATCTGGTTCATACAGAAAGTCTTCTAGACTGAAAACTCTGTGTAGCATAGGCTTAAATTTCTACGTGACCACTTGTGCTGTGTTTGGATTATTGGGACATGTTCCAGCACCGAGCTGTGCCTGATTATCTGCCAGAAAATCTAAGATAATCATAGGTACAACACAGAAAGTGAACTCTCCTCTGGGTTTTGGACTTTTCATACAGTCAAACAAAGAAATTCTGGTGCTCTGTACACCAAAACTCATGAATGGACTTCTAAGAATAGTTTTCATTCCTTCCCCAGTCTTTTATGAATAACCATTATGAAATGTAGATTATACACATAGTTCTGCAAATATATATGGATATGATTTTGATGGAAGGCAGCAGGCCAAAATTTGGCTTGCAAGATAAATTCTTAGTAGTTAGACAATAGAAATGAATATGTGTATAACTCTGGCAAGTTTCATAAGGGTGGTGATACAGTAGGCCAAAATGATATATGGGTGCAAATTGCTAAAAGTGTAAAAACCCCCAAGTACAACTTGTTCAAATGGAAGCAGGAAACTTGTCAGATGCTCTGTAGGCTGAAAAATATTTGCCTGAGATTTCTTAGGTCTTTGGAGCTCTCACTGGATTAAGTTTTGGGTTGTATTCTATAAAAAATTTACCTCAAAATCATCAAGTAAAGCTCATCTAATTAATGTTATAACTTCGTGGAATCTTTGCCAGTGTGAGAACTGTGCTGCACAAAGACTGCTTCCTCTGAGAGAAGGAAATTATTTATTCCTTTGGGTACTTGCAGAACCATAATGGGCTTTAATGTGTGTTTGAATCTCTCTGAACAAAAACAAAGGTGCCTGTGCTGCTGGTGCACCATAACCCATCTATTTAAGAGCTGTGTTTTACTCTGGACCTCTGTGCTGGGGTAATTTTTGCCTGAGTAGAGAAAAAAAATAGTTTTTGATAGGTGACACAAAGAACTTACTCAAAATAGAAGCTTTCATATGCATGGAGGCCACACTCTGATATGGAAGTTGGAATATGAATTGATGAGTATTAGGAGAGAAATACCCAAGTTACAGAATTTAAAGAACCTTGAGCTTTGTTAAAAATAATTTATTTAATAATAAAACATCAACTGTCTGAGATTAGGAAGAACCATTTTGATGTCGTTTATTTTTTAAGATATTCACTTCATACAGCTGCATATTTGTTCCTGTCACTCTCTTCAGTATTAAATTTCATGTCTCTAAATGGTATGAGTTCGTTTTATTTTCCTCAGTCAGAGACTTTAATGCTTATTTTATTGATTCATGCTAAAAAAAGGAAACAATGAAGGGCTTCTTCAGGATACTTGAAATCTGATCTTTTTTTTTTCTTTTAAATTGGAAATATAATATACCTATTACTCCAGGATATGTGTCTCTAAGTGCAAGTGGTTGCAGCATACATATTAATTTCCTGTTGTATTTGAATGTACAGGCTCAGCATCCATATTTTATAAATGCTGACACCCTAAAGTTAAGTAGGCTAACATGGCAGTTTTGAAGTAGTAATTTGTGTTGCAAGTAAGGCATTATCGAAGTCAAATAAGTGTTTCACAACTCGTGTTATCATGCACGTATTTCAAATACTTGGTACGATATTTGTAAGTACAGCTCCAGCAAATGACAGGAGTTTTTAGAACAGGGGCTGAATTCCTGTCACTTTCTGTCCAATACTAATTTTAACCTTGTGCAAAAGATTAATATGCACGTAATTAATAGATGAGAGGCAAAACAAGGGGGAGAAGGCAAACAGAAATGGATTTCTTCAGACACTGACTTAGGACAGTGTGAACATATTTCTACCTTTGTTTTCATTTAATTTTAGTCACTAGGAGAAAGAACATTTTAAAAAAAGGAGAGATCTTTATTATGTTCCACGGGTAATAAACTAGGGAGGAATATTTAGTCAATAAAGAAGGACTCAACTCTAAATTTCTGCTTCTTACACTCATTTCTGCAAGGTGAAATGAGATATGCTTGTTTTCTGTTCCAAAATGATTTCCATTTTATACTGAAAGCGTTTAGAGAAATCCATAAAGATTTTGTGAGGGTAGAGAAAGATATTTAGATCTCAGTTGATTTTTTGGAATAACAGACTGAATGCAAATGTAGAACTAGGAGTTAAAAATGAGCAAGGGGAGAATTGAGGAGTTCATAAGTGCCAAAAACATGCAGTTGTTTCTGCCTGCCTGGATGTGGAAAGTAGATAGGATTTATTCAAAATGACTTTCCATAAGCAACTAAGAACTGAAAGCTGCTGCTGACTTTTGGAGGATCCTGGTTCCCCTCGTTGGGTTGGAAGCTGTGGCTGGTGTTCCAGGAAGGGAGGCAGGAGTGCCTGTGAGGAGGGCAGTGCCCTGCTGCAGCAGGGAGGGGGTCAGGCTGAGCAGGGGAAACGCTGGTTCTTGCTAAATTTGGGTGGCTCAAAAGTAGGGCGAGAGGGCGGCAAGGCTGTAACACACAAAAGAAAGGAGAACTCTGGAGAAAGAGTCCATGGAAATTTCAAATAATGGACTTCTAAGAGTCTACCATTGGGACTTCTCTACTAGGCAAATGGGATTGCACAATAGCATATATATCTGTAATGATTTCTGAGGACTATTATGCAAAAGCTGTTTCATGCTTTGTTATTTTTTCTTCTGGTGGTCTGCATCTTAGTTCTGAGAGTCCCACAGAGTTTTACAGATTGCTACTAAAGCTGCATTCTAAAAGGGTCATAGTTTGAGAATGTTCAAAATATAATGAAAATTCAATAAATAATGTGTATCTTTCATTGTATCACGAGGACAGGGCACTTTTTATTGCACATTCGTGCTCGCTCTATAAATTCCTGCAGAATGTTTTTTTTAACAGCTTCCTTTATGTGTTTCCACACAGCTGCCCACCTTCTTTCATGCTGTTCCCTGTGCCTGTTGCATGCTCCTCCTCTCCTCTATTAACACCCTTCAGACAGGTGCTCTAGGTCCTCTCAAGAAATGACACAATCCCTGCTGGTGAGATTTGCACTTGTTCCTGAGAGGTGGACGGCCGTGCTGCTTCCTTTGTTAATAGGGTTTTATAACCACTTTAGTAATAAAGAGTACTTTTAATTTTCTTTTAAAATACAACAGCCATAAATAATTAAAGGTTAAGTAAAGAAATTATTTTTAGACAGGTTCTTCATCATGCAGGACCTAGAGTTCTTTATTCATATTAATTAATGACAGTATTAGTAGGTAAAAAGGAGTGTAAAGACTTTTTAGTGTCCTATTATGTTTTGGGTTCTAAAATACCATCCAGCTTTTGCAAGATGAGCACAGAGATGAATGACTAAGAGTCACACTCTTAGAGCACTTTTCTTATTAAACTTTTAATAAGAACATCAGTAATTTGCACTAATGACTTCTATTTGTATTAGAGAAGACCAAACTATAAATTACGAAGTAAATGAATAGATGGAATAAATATCTCGGAGATACTGCATTAGGTTGTGTACTTTAGTATTTAATTGAAAATGGTATTTTAATTTAATTAATAATGATGATCCTGCAGCAGAATGTGTCATGGAGTATGCCTTATAAAAAAGGAAATTCAAACAATTTGATAGCATCTGTCCTTTGCTATCACAAAGGGGCAGGGCAAGGACCATTTTTTGACCTTTGTGACTTTCAGCACTTGCTGTCATAAGTTTGTTTCTGTAAGTGAAGAGAATTATTTCCTTCAAACACAGCAGACATTTTGTCCTGGAATAAATGCAATTCTGTCAAACTGTTGCACAAAGCTCTGTTTGCAATCCACAGAACTACCCAAGGAAGACTTTTTTAATCAAATAATTTGTTCCCCTGTATTTTCTATTTTCACACTCTTTTGCATGATTGTTTTATTCTACAACATTGTGTTTTCTTATTCTTAGAACACAAAGTATAGTAATAGACCTGCAACTGTCAGGAATACATTTCTTGGCAGGAATAGTAAACAGTAAAATTTTTTTCAAACTTTTCCTTCTGAGAATTAACATTTTTAAGTCCCACAATGTCATTTCAGCTTCTTGCCATGTGGCTGATACAATGAGCCTTACTAAGATTAAGAAAAGCTATAAAAAACACTGGAGGGTTTTCTTTGTTTTGTGTTTGTATTTTGAATAATGGGTGGCAAGACATGTTTGACATAAGACTGCAGAATGATTAAACTAAGGATTTGGAGTGCAGCTGCGCTGATGATATTTGGCAGCTTTATTGACACATTGTATTGCCTCAGGCTAATGATTTTTGCAGTTTTTCAGTCATTTCTTGCAGTCTGTTTAGGGAGAGAGCACTTAGGCCTGCTTATGAGCTGGGTTTGTCTCCAGCCTCTGTCTCTCACAACTTGCAGTGATGAAGGAAAACAAATGCTCTGCTGGAGAGGAGGAACAAGAGTCCAAACTGGGCCTCTTTTCAATGCTTTGCATTAATATAAGTTCTTATTAAGACAAATGTTTCTCTATGAGATGGCCAGATTCTAATTTCAATTAATCTGATTATTTTCCTTTACAATTGTTCTCCAAATTTCATTGGAATTCAGTTTAAATGCATATTTGAGCTGTAATAAAGGTGTTCTGTCAAGCTACAGTTATTGGGATCCTTGCCCTAAAGTTCTTGTAACATTTGCAGACCAAATTCTGGTGCAAGTCCATCAGAGGTGTGACTTGCCTGGGCAGTTCCAGGACAGTCTGTTCCCTACACTGATATTCCATGGCTTTCCTTGAGTGGAACCTAACACAGTCTGTGCTGCTGCTCCTTACTGTGGCTGTGGTCGGGCCTCCCTCCTGGACACGGCAGAAATGATAATGAAGTAATAAGAGTATTTCCAAATGAATAAACGGTTTCATGTGCTATTAATTATTTTTCTGGCTGTCTGATCCACCTTGTCCACATGAATCTTGTGATCCTGATACTGTCCCTGCTACCTGAGATCCTCCTGGGGTGGGCAATAGGCCATGTGTGTGCGTTTCTGACACCTGTGGCTGTGCCGATCACGAGGCCGTTACTGAACCACACAGAGCACTTTTAAAAATAGTTGTTTTATGCCATGAGGCACAGGCATGTGACATGTTCAATAGAAATCACAACTACTTGGAAAGCTGCTGTTGCTGGAAGATGTGCAACTGATCCCGAGGTGAGACTGTGTCATTAGATATAAAATTCATATTAAACATCTCGTCATCGCTGCTGTAGAAAATGGTTGTTACTCAGTGGTCACTAATAAAAATGTCAGCCTGGCGGGAGTTTGAAGCTTTTTTCATTGCCTTAACTTTGCACCACTTAAACTAAAGGTTCATTCTGGTGTCCTGGCTTTATGAGTGATTTGGAGGCCATTTGCTCTAATCTGAATTTTAGAAAGGCTGCTGTACGCTGCTGTGTCAGTTCTCACGGAGCCTCCCTGTCTCCCTGAAATACTCTGACCTGTAATGTCTGTAACTGTGCAGTCACCTGTGGCTGAACCTTTACCTTCTCCTCTTCAGTGACATGTGGGTTATCCCTTAGATGGGGAATAATTACACTGGAGGTATCTTTGTGTTCCTGCATCTAAGTCTTGCTGTTTGAAGAGTCTCTTAGGGAATTTTTGCAGGCTCAGACCTTTGCGATAACTTCTCGAGGTCAATCCAAGCACACTTAGATTGCTAAAACCCAAAACTTCCTTTTGTTTTAAGCAAAGATTCAAATTATCCTTCAGAAACATTTCTAATCCAGGATTCAAGATGTAAATTTCTGCATAAAGCTTCCTTAGGGATTTTTTAAAAAAATGAAATAGTTTTATTGTTATGTGTATCTTCCAGAGAAGAATAAAAACAATAAAAATAGTGAGTTTTCTACATCCACTTTCAGCATATTAAAAAAATTCACAAAACATATTAAAACTGATCACAAAGGAATGTGTGTTTGTCGATACCAATCAAGGTTTAAAATGTTTTAAGTTCCCCAAAACACAGATTATGTTAGTTTAAACTTGCCTGAAAACTTTTTAAAAAGGTATCTCAAAATGTTTATACTTCAATGAGAAAGTTTCTGTATTTTCCAGATTTAAGATTTTTCTTTGTTTTATATCCTTGCCCACAGTTAAATACTACTTGGAAGTATCTGCTGCAGAGCATTTCATCACTTTTATAGTTATATAGCTGATTTTAACATGCAAAGAAAAGCTAAGTGACTTTTTTGACATCATTTGTCCCTCGAACTGCAAATAAACAGTGCATACTCTTAACTTGCTCATAAAAAACCCCAAATAAACAAAAAACCCCACCCAACAAAACCAAACAGTCCCTCCTCCCCCCCAAACCACAAAAAAAGAGTTAAAATGATGTATAATAAATTCAAGCTAAATCCGTTTCCAAATCAGAAATCAACTTTTTGGTCAAATGACATTTCTTACGCTCCGTTATATTAAAGGATGAAAGATCTGCCTCAGTTTCTTCCTCTCCTGATTGAAAACTGAGTCAGTGGCAACACCGTCACCACGAACTTTCTCTGCAGTCTGTCTGCTTGGAAGAATTAGATGTGAGATTAATTAGATTTAAGAAACCACCTAGTGTAAGACACTCCCAGAGCAGAAGCCTGCCATGTTATAGAACAGATTAACTTAACCAATTTTAGTTTATGTGGTAGGAAAAAAAGCCCCTTCAATACATTATTTGGAATAAATTTATTTCAGCACTTAAAGAAATGAGAATTATTATTTGAAGAAATAATTATTAGTCCATCTCAAATCTTGAGAAGGTGTAACTCAAATTTCTTATGTAACAGGATTACCTAGGAACTGAAATGTAATTCCTGTAATTATTTTCCCTTTCATTTCTATTATCCCTTCTTGTATTATTTAACATGTGATGTGGCATGTACATTTGGGCTTTTTTTCAGAACTAAAAAAAAACCCCAAAAGCTTGATTTGCTCTAACCATAGTATGTCATTTAATGAGTTTGGGATACTTGAATTTTTAGAATCATTAAAACGATAGCTTCAAAAAGTAGCTAAATATTAAATGCCACTAGACAGAATGAAATTAAGTCTTTTTAATACAACACAAAATATTAACTTGAAAATAATGATCTGATCCAATCACAGGCTGTTGGCCAAAGTGAGAAGAGGGAAGATTTGTTCTCTACCATGGGAAAGATGGCTGTGCCACTGCCTCTGTAACTGTGGACTGTAACTAAAACGGTTCTGAGATTTGAAACTGCTTTTTGTTAAGATTGAGTGTGAAGAACTTTGGAAATAGTTTGTACAAACTCTACTTTGTACAAACTCTGCTTTCTTTGACGACACTGGAAGCTTTAATAACTGTGTACTATGCTGACAGGAGTGAAAACCTCACATGTGTGTGTTCCACAACATCTTTTATTGCTGGTGTTTTGAGCAATTAATTGTATTTTTAAAATTATTTGACATCTTATTTTAAGAGAAATACAATTAATTTAAAATCTTCATGAAGTTCTGTGCTCTGATCTTTCAGAGCACTGTGTGGGGTGTACCTCACAAATACTTTCCTGTGCTTCCACAGTGAAATTATTGGTAATTTCTGGTTTCATATTTCTTTCATGGGACAAAATGAGCATTACAAACATGCTTTTTCAGAGATTAATGCTTTTACTCAATAATGTCCGTATCCTCATGAGTCCTCAGCAACCGAGACAGAAGAAAGGGAAAGGCTGAGGTTTGTTTGCTGTGTGGTTGCATAATTATTGTGTGACTAATGGGAAGAATGGTGCTCAGTAGGACTCATTTCACAAAAATTGGACTTTTACACAATTTGTTTACTTAGACTGAGTTAACTTGCCCTGACTTTAATGTTTGCCTGAAAAGCTATTATTTCTCCTCTTAGTACTGCCAGTTACTATATTACAGTTATTACAATGTGTGCTTTATGTATTTTTATGGTGTCAGTCAACGTTATGGAAAGTTATCTGGAAAGATTTTAAACCTAGAGCATTCTGCCTGAGGGACTGCAGGAAGACTGATGGCCATATCTTTGGAAGGTCATTAAGAGGATTTCAAGGATTAAACCCCTTCTTTTTGTCTGGGTGGAGATTAGCGGAGGAACCTGCACCAGTGGGCATTTGGTGTAATCAAACCCGACTGTGGAGCTCCCTTTGTGTTGTGGGGGCAGCTGGACAAAAGGAAGCTTAGTGCTGAGCCTGCCTTGGCTCTGCTGTGCCTGACCCAGCCAGAACAGGCTGTGTACAGGCAGGACTGACAAATTCTGGGAAAAAAAAAAAAGAGGAGGGCAGGCCTCGGGGAGGAAAGTCTATGGTCAAGCAAGAGACAAAAGAAGACACTGTTATGTGCAGATATAGAATCTGTGAGCACAGGCAGAGAATATATAGAGACATTAAAAATAGCAGTGCTTAAGTTCATTTTCCTCACGTGAGATTCTCGTCTGTAGCCTTCCCACTTTGCAAATCTAGATATAATATAAACAGGACAGTGTGTGTTGCAACTGCTTGGGCAGAACAGGAGAAATCTCAGGAGCAAATGAGATGCTCTGGTTACTGGCTCAGTAAGGACTGAAGTGCAAAGGGCTTCTGGGATGGTTGGAGAGAGGGAGACCATTTGCCAAATCAGGAGTTTCATGGAGTTTTAAACGGAGTGTGGCTTCAATTCTTGCTGAAGCTGGAGCAGGGGATTTGTGGTGCTGGCCACGTGGCTGAAGGTCACAGTGGAGAGTCTGAGGAGTGTGGTTTATGGGTTTGTCTTTCTAGGCTGTCCTGAGCAGATTAGCCTGGGCTTTGGTGTGGTATTCTGACATGGAATGAAAGCTTTAGAAACTTCGTTGTGGAATTCTACAGACTTCATGACTGTGAGGGAACTCTTAACTGTCTTCTACCGAGAAATGTTTATTTTTAAATATAAACAAAAAATCCCCCAAACCCCTCACTTTGGGACAGCTATTTTCTGATAATACTCACAACCTAGCTGATACCAGTAGTGCTGGTGATACTTAACACCACTGCAAATAAATTCAGCTGTCTTTAGAATAGATGTGGTGTTTTACTTGAGTATTGTTTCTAATAATATGTGCAGTCTCAGCTCATAATGCAACAATCAAAGTTCCAGTGAAAGGTTATCAAAGGTGACAGATGTATTCACATGATTTTCTAATTGAAATCAATATAATCTGTTTGTGTGCTCTCAGTAATGTTCAATGAAAAATATTCCCACCCTTAGGTGGGACAAGTAAATATCTTTAGATTCTCAAACATTCCTCATTTTAGAGTATGCATTTTTCCTTGTTTGCTTAAGACCAAAATCTATCAGCGAAATAATCATTCCAAACAGACACTGTTTATTTATTCTCTCTTTTTCCACTGTTTTTTCATATTTATGTATAAGAAGCTTTACTACTATCTAAAAACTCATAATCTATGAAACTGATGAGAAAGGAAAAATTCTCAGGGGGCAGAAAAAGCTACTGTAACAGAAATAACATTTGTTTTGTTTTAGAATTAGGCATCCAAATTCACTGCCATCATATTTCAATAAAAATGAATTTATATAAGATGTGAAATAATTTAATTCATATTTTCACAATCAGAAATTAGTGAACTACTAACCATTTTGTGAACTTTTTGATCTTTTTGTTCAACTCTAATTTAAACCGGATGAAGATCTAAAAGAGGTGAATATTTCTTCTTCACCTATCAGATTATTTTTATATTCTATATAAAAGAATATATAATGATTGTGTACTGAAAAGGCTTTCAATGGAACATAGGAACACTAAAGATTAAATTGTGAGGGAACTACTGTTTCATCTGTGCCAGTCCTGCATTACTGCAGGTGGCTGATGAGGCAGTAAGTGTTTAAACTTCATCTTGAAACTGGTTATTTTGCTTTGTCACCAATGCTTTTACTGGCAGATTGCCCCAGAACATGACGTATTTGAAAATTAGGACTTTTGAAAAGTTTATTCTGAATGGTTTAAGTTAATATATTCTTAAGTATTCTTGATAAAAACCCCTGTGGTTTATGGATGAACAGTCTTGGAAAAGGCGGGGTTCCTCTGAGAATGAGCTTCTTCCCTAAAACAGGGCCAACTTAAAAGCTGGTTAAAGTTATTCAGGGCCTTGTCACATACCTTAGATCAGGCTTTAGTTTGATAGTTCCTCTCTCACTGTAAGTTGTTACACTTATTTCAGCCGCACTAATACTTGTAGGATGCAATGTAAAACTCCCTGATTATGACACACAGGCTGACTGGGTTTTCAGGAAATGTTTTCTCTCCATTATACCTCTCTTAATCTAGCTTTATAGAATAGCTATTGGTTTGTGTGTGTGTGTGTGTTTTGCTGTTAAAAATCTTGAAGTGTGGGTTTTTTTTTTTCTCTAATTAGTAAAGATGTGGATTTTCTTTATACATTTCAAAGAGCAGTTGGACTTTGAGCCAGCTCACCAAATAAAAATCTGTGTATGTTGCACAACCCATACTGAGGTTTGTGACACTAAATGATTGTCTGGTACATCCATAAACCTGGTGAGAGTTTCAGGCAGAATTGATGCAGGACTATTGTTTTAAAATAGCAATGATGCTTTGACAAGCAGCCGAAAACATAATGGATTTCAGAGCAACCATCGTCTGGTGATGTATTGATTTTATTTATTATTATTTTCTGAGGCTTTTTAATGTATATATTGAGTGGAGATAAAGCAGTCTCAATGAAATTAGTATTACTTTAACCATTTTTAGGTTGGCTTTTTCTTTTCCCATGCAATAGGTAAAAACGTTTTAAAGGGAAATAAATACTACAGAAACAAAGGTCTTTCATACAGTAGGATTACACCAAAGTGCGTGCTAGAAGAATGATAGACTTTAGGATGTAATTGAAAAATAAAATGAAAGAAACTTTCCATAGAATAGATAGGAAATAATGTTCATGATTTTGGAGTATACAAAGCAATAAAAGGCTTTCACGGGTGATTAAATGCTGAAACGAAGCTAAGATGTTTGATCACCGTGCAAGTAATTTATTTCAACACTATGAAACATGATTCCTATTATAAGACAAGATAAAGGAAGATACAACAATATTTTTCTTCTCTTGTGAAGGTCGGGTAGAACAATTAATAATGGGGGGACCAGATGGCTCAAGGGACAGGCAGTGGGCTTAAGACTGTTCTTTTAAACGTGGAACATATCAAGGGTAAATAACCTTTGGTATCTTCTGTTTCCCTACCATATGCAAAGTCAGGCAGTTTTCTCAGTCCCCTTCTCTTGGAAAGTGTTTGCAGCCTCGAGAGCCACTCTCATGGTTGGCACACTTGATCCTCTTTCAGCAAAAAGACTAAAGAATACACTGACAGTGTCAGCCGGGAGAGAGGGAAACGAATTTATGAACTCAGATTTGTGGAATTAGGTGTGCACAGTTGCCCACATATATTTGCAGACTAACAGACCATGTGTAAACACAGATGTATTCCAGGCTTCGGTTCATCTCACTTAAAATTTTTTGGCTCATATCCTGTTTTCTTTTGGGGATTTAACTGTTTGAAAGTAGTCTTTTATACAATTGGGTATCCAAATACCTGAGTTGTGAAACACTATAACAATGGGAAGCCACCACCATAAACCACGTAGGTTGATTGACAGAAAGATAAATAGCTTTGTAAGTAAACATATTAGAGGGGGTTTGTAAATCAAACAACAGAAAAGTTAACATTCCAAAGCCTCATTTCATTATAGATGCTGGAAATAGTTTAAGAAATATTTTAATACTGTCTATTTTATACAATTTCTATTACTAAAGAGCTCTCTTGTTGAACTTTCCAAGTCATAAGAATTTCTCCCATGTCAGTAATCAGGACTGCATGTGGAATCTTGATGGGCAGTTTTGTACACACTCATGTTACTACTCTGTACTGTTAATTATTCTGCTATATTTGCATACATAAATATCTCCAGTCAGTAAAAATGTTCATTTACAAGAAAATGTATCAGAAGGCCTAGTAGAATGGGGAAAAGAAACAGTTTTGCTTGGTTATGTGCAATTTATCATATTTCAGTTTGCTTTTATATTAAACATAGATTTCTTTATGCCACCTCTACTTGCACTTTCATTGCAGACATCCTCAGGTTATAAATATTGTGTGTTTCTGTGACTTTTCTTATCAGTTGAAGAGCAAATTTTGCATGTCAAAACCAACCTTTTTTATTTTAAAAAGGGTGATTTTCTCCAAAACAACAAGCCTTGACACTGACAGTAAGAAGCATTTAACCAAAAAACCAGATTCCTTAGTCCAGGAAACCTTTTATTGTGCAGATGTCTTGTTATAATGGGAAAGACAGCTTTTGCTTAACCCAACTTTTGCTTAACTGTGTTTGGAGTAGCTTCTCCTTTGTTCATCTGCCTTATCCTGGTAATTATCAGAGCCCAAACTGTAGTAAACAATTCCATGTTTCTTGTCTATTCCAAACCTTGGAGTTACTTAAAACCGATGCTGCTGCAGCATTGGCTGTTCTAGATGAGTCATGGAATAAAAAACTTTGAGGTGGAATAAACTCAGCTTCTGTGCCCAAGATCTCAAGATCTATTCCCTTCTATAAAATTCCAAATGTCAGCAAGTGCATGGCTCAGTCAACCTCAGCAGGAGAAAGTGATTTATTTTGTGCCTTTTCAGGTCTACCTGGTGCTTTTAGTTGTGTTTGTATATTTCTTAATTTTCTGTCACCTCTGACTTTGGCAAATTATCTTTACACTGTGCACTAGTGACAGGTCCTCTTGTTAGATGACTGATGTATTTTGCCCATTGCATCTCAATGATTTCTTTTTTTTGGGTGTGTGTTAAATTGCTTTGAGTGAAGGATGGCAGAGTGAAATGCTGGAGTAGTGAAGGTGGGCTTACCTCTATGGTATGCAGCAATATTGCTAAATTCTTCTGCCATTTTCTAAGCGTGCAGCTCTGGCATTCAGTACAAAAGCACTACCTCTGTAATTCTTATAAAATATTGGACCAACTTAACCATATGAAAATACTCAAAATGCCTGCAATAACTTTCCTGAAAGGTTAAACCCCATCTTTAATGCAGTTCTCACTTTTCCTGAAGGCTGAGATGAATGTAGAAAGGGCAGTTTTCTTGATTCAGTTCACATGGCAACATGTTTATAAACACACTTGCTTCTGAACAGAAACAATTATATTTGGAAAAAAAAAAAAAAGAAAAGCATTTTATTGTTGTGTGCCCTTTGGCAAAAAAAAAAAAAAGAAAAAAAATCTGTTGCTTAATAACCAGTACCATCATTTTCTTAGGCAAATGTAGGAAGAAAGCATAGTGTCTAACAATAGATGGAGGGGAATAATCATACAGCTGATATAATAATACCTCGAAGGGAATCTGGATGATGGGATCCATGTTTCTTTACTGCAGGTTTTTGCATGAAGGAGTGACTTGGTCATCTATCTAAAGTATCTTTCAGAGCAGCAAGTTGTGGTAGGGAAATTGCCACGTAGGCAGCTGGTCCTTGACTGGGAGGGTGGATTTGCATCCCCTGCACAGAGGTGGCATTTGCACAAAAACCTGAGAAAGAGCAGGGACTCACTCTTAGCCTCTTGCATGAAATCCCTCAGGTCCCAACTTCCTCATAGTCCTGAAGCATCAGAGCAGAGACGGTCGGAGAAGGAAACCCTCACTGGTAGAACACTGGTGGGAAGGGGAGAAGCTGGAGGCTGTATGTGGCATTTGATGGTTTGATTGTGTGGGGTTTGCAGTTGCCAGGGACTGATTTCATCTGGGAATCTCAGCATGGCAAGGGATCACCACACACAGCCTGTGGCTTTCAGGGAAGCAGCGACTCCTGGAATGTTCTTTTGCAACAATTCTGATTTAGCCAGTTTGAGGTCTAATGCCACGTTCAGGTTCCTGTGGTAGATGAGTATCTCAGCTAATTTTAGTGCTCAAGGACATCTCTGCTTTCAGTTCTTCCTTCCAGCCTCTAAACAAAGATGACATTCATACTTGGGGAGTTCTGACATTCAGATTTATTACGAAATTCTAATTGGAAATGACTATTTCTCAAGGAAAAGTAAAATCCACAAAAGAAATAAGTAAAGGGGATAATAGTGCAGTACTGTGATGGTTTAATTAATGTTAGGCTAACCTTAGGATGTCGCAAATGTCATTTTCTATTGGCTGCATTGGGACTGAGCTGGGTTTTAGCCCACAGCAATGTGCGGGCTGTGGGTGGGCAGAGCACTCAGAGTGTTCTGCCTGAGGATCATGCTGCAGTTCTCCAGTGCCTCTTCTTCTTTTCCCAACACCCTGTGGCTCAATAGACATTTTATTTTCTTCCTTTTCTACTCTTGCTGTTTCCCAGTAGTTGCCCATGGCTGATCCAGAGGCTGACATTGGCATGGAAACAAGTTTGAGTACCTGATAGAAGCAGGTGTGTTTAATTAGAATATCTGGGTTAGCTGGTGTTAGTTTTTTGGTGGTTTTTTTTTTTGTCTTACAGAGTTCTTTGCATGTATCTTGTACCTAATAATAATTCTTAGCACTGTTACAGCATTTGCAATTTTCACAACACTGTACAAACATTGTTTAATTTATCCTACCTGTCCCCTGCAGTGCACATATTGAAGTGGCAGCTCACAGGAAAGCTGGGATCCTCCAGGCCTTCCTTTATGCTTTGCCCCTTGCCCTCAGAGATCTACATTTACCACAGTCCCCCAAAAATCTACTAATTCCTCTCTTTAAAAAAAATGCTGAGGAAGAAAACCGAGGTCATGCACAAATATTGCATTTTCCCATCTTTATCGTGCTGTTTTACATGCTTTACAATGTGCCTTTTCTCCAGTCTCTATTTCTGATGTATTTTCTTCCCACGTGACACCCAAACCTAAGCTCTGGTACTGCACCTCTTCAAACTTCCCTAACCTGGATTAGTCTTTGCATTAACTCTAAACTCTGAGGTAAAGCAAAAACCTGCTCAGTATTTCTTGTGGTGCAGCATTGCCTCTAAGACATGGGGAGGATGACAAGGCATTCTTTTCTTTTTTTTTTTCTGGGTGAAGGCAAGCTGCCACAAGAATCTCTGTGGATCAATAAAGCACAATTTATGTAAATCGCAGCAGCTGTCTCCCTTAAATTAAACAAATGGAGCCGGTCCAGCACGCAGTACTTCAGAGGCCCTTTCCATTTTGGGCTTGCACAAAGTTTCCCTGAGCAACTGAGAACTCCACTCTTGCTTCACCTTGGGACGCTGGCAAGTTAAGAAGTGCAATCGCCTGTTTTTTTCTCATTATCTGCAGCTTAGGTTGGAGAGTACCTTCTGCACCATCATTTGGATTAATTAATTCACATTTTCCTGTGCTGTTTTGCCATTCTATCCATAAAACCAGGTCTCCAAACTACTGTAAAGATAATACAATAAACTTGTCATTTCACTTCCGTTACTCTTAGGGTCCCTACCAGGCACTGGCCTCATATTTGCAGCTCTTATTCATATGTTCAGTTTGAAATCTCATATTTGGTTTCAAGATAATCATATTTTCATAAAAGTGCACACAACTTCAGTTCCATCTTAGCTCAGTAAAATTATTTATTATACTGTTATTGGAATAGAAATTATTAAGAACAGCACTGGAAACTTGCCAGCTAACAAACAGTGAAGCTTTGAGGTATTCAGTCATTTTACATAATATGCTGAGGTAAATTTATGTAGTCTGCTCTTGCAAATTGTAGTAGTTTTCCAATTATTTTCTCCCCAAGTAAAGATGTTTGAGTAAAAGATTTAAATGTTTTTATGAAATGCTAAAAAAGAATTTAATGTGGATCGAGAATAAATTTAAAGGCTCACTTAGATAAATGAGTGGAATACAGAGGAGAATGTCTGTGATATGGCTGGAGACAATTTTTCTGAGCCTTTCCTGGCTCCAAGTGACAGTCTTGGCTTTTCTGGATCCCAATCCTCCCCTCTCTTTTTTTCTGTGTCAGGTTGCATCTAAGGATGCTCTTTACAGATAAATTAAATACTGCTTGCAATATCTGATACATGAGGTTGTTCTTGGAGTCCTTTTGAACAGTTAATTTTTGGGTTTCAGACACTAAAGGGAGTTGGAATATATCACTGACCTTACAATCTTCTTGAGCTGGCGATCCTCAACTCAACTTGCAAATCTGTGCTCTGTCTCCTGGTAACAGCTTGTTCTGAGCTCAGACTTGCAGAATCCAGGACCTGAGATAAACCTTTCCACAAGCCCATCCTTTCTTGCCCTGTATGGGCGAGATCCCGTGATTGCAAATGCACTGGGAAGCAGGAACAGGTTTGCTTCTCCTGCCTGAGGCAGATCATTCCTAGGAAGCAGCGTGGATGTTTTTTACCTGTAGATACCAATAAAGGCATGGACAAGGAGGGATGGATGGCTCATGTCTAGGCCTGACTAAGAGTGACCTTCAAAGTCAGCCTTAACTGACACCGTAGGCGTAGATTAAAATAGCCAAGGAATATGTTACGAAACATGTGAAACTTAACATGTCTTGAAAAGAACATTCATAAATGCAAGAACATAGGAACAAAAGGAAGATGGAATAAAAAAGTCTTAGAATCTAGGGCTCTGCTATGGCAGAAAACAGCTTAAGAGTCCTTTTAGTTTAAATTCCATCTTAAAATAAACTGATTTTTCCACTAATTGGTTAGAGTGATTATTTTTTTTTTTTGCTTTCAGAACAGAATCATGAATAATGAAATAGAAATGTGTGGAAATATTATTAAAACTAACAGTAAAATTGCATTTCTATGTAATATAAATGTATGTAGCCAACAAAGAGAAAAACATTGATTATTCTTATACAATCTTAAATAGTTATTAAGGCGCTGAACCTTTTAATAAACAACTAGATTATTTTTAGAGCTAGTGCAAGGTAACAAAACCCCTTTAACAAATTATCCTTAGGAGATTGTTAGAGTTTTAATCGGTTTCTTGTACTTAAACTCATTTTCCCAGCATGATGTACACTATCTGTGGGAGCTTTTCATAAGAAATTCACACTATGATTAAGGCACCAGCTATTTCAAGTGAAAACATTGTGAAATGTTACTATTGTTTGGGCAGTTGGAACTGAAATGATTGAGTGAAGGATGATAGTTATGCTGCAGGCTAATTACATGGCTAATGTCTTTGCTTTACATATCAATAGATGCTTCTAGAGATGAGCAATAACTGAGACTCCATTATCAGTCCAATACAATGCACTTAAATTAGCCACCATTTATGAATACTATTAAAATAAGAGCTGTCCAGTGCTTAGAGATGTTGCACTTGACATGTTTTTTGTTACCAGCCTGTAGATGCAGGGTATGGTATACAGGGGAGTTTTGACATAGCCAGAGGAGATGTTTTTACAACATTTTGCCATTAACCACATATTGATTAAAATCACAGGATTTTTCAATAAGGTAAGAGATCAAAAAAGGCCATCAGAACAAAGGGAAAATGGCTTTGGAGGTACCTGTTACCTTTGCAAATTCAGTATAAATTAAGTGTCATTGGTGAGAGGTTTCATAGCCAAACAATGAAGTTCAGTGGAGCATTGCTAATGGATGCTCTGTCTCAGCTATTGATACAGAATATCTCGAGCTGACCAAATTTTCAGCCTTAAAGTCAGAATGAAAGACATCATCCCGTGTCTGAAAGTGCTTGCCGTAGGTTTTCACGGATGCTTAAGGAGTTACTGTACTTGGTGAAAGGCTTAACACAGATTTTGTGTTAAGCAAGATATTGTCTCTTTGGCATTGCCTCCGAGTTCAGCGTGTGTGGGAAAAACCACGGGAATGTCGTGCAGGCAGCACGTGGATTAAAAAGAATTAGGTTTTGCTGACAATATGCCTCTTCTAAGTGGCAGCTTAACTGTTTAAAAGCAAAGATTAAAAAGGTAGGATTAATTATTAATTCCTGCTAATCACAGAGTTCTTATTAGGCTGTTGTCCCTTTCTCTGCATTTGGGCAGCACAGTGCTCCTCATATGGGACACTTCCCGTCTTTTGCCAGTAATGCTGGAGCCTGGTGATATCCAGAACTGATTGATGTCTGGTGACAGCAGGCTTTTGTCACCTACTTACACAGCATCTCTTCTCCAATAATACACAGTTTATAGACCAAACTATCAATCTTCAATACACATATAATTTATGCAGTGCCGTATAGCTGTGTAAGCTGGAAAGAACATGAAGCCTACAGTCAAATTTCAAAATGCTTTCCAAAGCAAATGCTCAGAAAAATATTATCTATTTAAATGGAATCAATGTATAGCAATTGCTGAAATTCGGTGGACTTCAACTCCTTGCCTTGAAAGCTAAAAAAAATTAAACATGGAAGCATCTCAGATGTGTTTTCCTTGCTACCCATGGCACCGGGCAGAAAAAGGTGTAGATAAGAAAAACCAAACAAAATTATTGCTCTATGAAATGGCACAAAACAAGGAAAGGTACATTGGTGGGATACACAAACGATAGACAAGTACTGTGAACCTTTCCTGGAGAAAAGAGCTGCTGTATATGTAGTTTATACATCATTGTTTAACTGAAATCTTCATTTAAGACTGCTGGAATGGAATGATGATTAAATTATCTTTTTAATACATATTTTGATTAATTGTAGCGTTGTGTTTTTGCTTTTTATAGCAAGGCTTAGGAATGTTAGATGCTTTCTGTTACAATCATCTTGTTCCACTTATGGGAGCTGATATTAATATCAACTGATTTCATTCTGTTTTTTTCCCATCAGTTGTTTTGTTTTTAATCAGTTTTATGTCATACTTATAGATAAATATGGCTTGTGAATGTAAGCTTGCTTGCTGTCTGGGATGCCTAGACCACAGCAGTTCCTGTGAGCTGTGTTACAAAATTGCAAGTACAGGAAGCATCCTTTACATCATGCCTGAGTCTCAGGTAGCAGGCAAATGTGAATAACCTGTGGCATTAATGTCGATGTAGGAGTAAACACAGAAATATTCCTTAACCACCTGCATTTTATAGGCACACAACTGCATGCATAAGTCTCAAGTGATTTACTTTTTTGTTTCACCTAAAAATCTGTGCAAAGGGAAGGCTTTCTATTTTTATTTGACTTGTTAGGAGGGGTAGAGCAAATTTTTGTACCCCACGATTGTGTTCCTAGGAAAGACTATCCATACATTTTTTCCACTAGTTCAGGCAGAAGACAAACATTCCAGTGTACTCTAAAGCCCTGCCTTAAGTGCAGATAAGTATTTTCTCCATTTCCATGTAGCATAGTTTAAACCAAATATTAAGATCTCATTTCAGTCCACAGATAAGTCTCTCCCCACCTGAGACAATAGTGAAAGATATTCCTTCTTTAATGCATATAAAACTTGCTTTTATTTAATTTCTTTCCTTCTCAAAAATGTCAATACAGCCTGTACCGATGATCTCTAAAATCTCTACAGATTTTCTTTGCTCACAAAATTAGAATATATAAGAATAAATTACCTCTACAGTCCTGTGGATGTGGAGGTGCCTCATGCTAGTTAAATGTGATTATTGCTACTCTTTTTTTATCTTGAATTTGGTAACAGTAAGATCACCAACTTCTCTTAAATCAACATCAAAAATGTTTGTGGCCACTATTTTGTTATGTGCTTCAAAACCTTTGTTATCTACAATCAGTTTCTTCTCTCAGTTTTCCTAGTAAAATTAATAACTGGATGGCCTCCAGGATCCACTCTTGGAAAGGTGCAGTGTTTTTACTTCATCGTGGATACAGCGGTCAGTGTTACAGTGAAACATGTAACAAAGTTTCAAGTAATTTCAAAGCTGGTAGCACTGTGCACATAGGATAATTGAGCAGAAATATATCTGTGTGGCTATCTAATGCAACTCTAATGGAAAGGTTTTCTTTTCCTGTGCCCATTGCATTTACAAATGCATTCCTTTCTATCCTTTCCCGCACTTAAGGAAATTGTCCCCACCAACATGTTATACAGCTGTGAGTAAATTCCTGGCATGGATAGGCATTTTGGATTATCTGAAATATTTTTGAAAAGTAATGAATTCAATGTGAGGCTTAAATTTGTCTGAATTGATTTTCTGACAACATTACCAAGGATGTGCATTATATAAGTTTTAGGTTATCATTTTGTTATTGTTGTTTCCATGTGACCATGCTCTCCATCTGTGGAGAGCACTGATGTTGCTACTCTGGTAAGCAATTGTTGGTGCTCATTTTTTTTCGGTTCTCATCCCCTTTATAGGGCATGATACTTTAAATTCAAGAACACATTAAATTTTGCCCTGACAAAAAAATCCAGGTGCTATATGATAGTCTTCAGATAGTCCCATCCAATCTGCAAAGAACAAACATGGATTATGATGTCTATCCCCATTCCACGCGTGTAGCAAAACTCCTCATATTCCTGGAAGAAGCACTTATGGTGTTCCAGCTCAGAGGTGACTGTACCTAGGTCAGTTCTGCCTGTTCAGCAGATAATTTGCTGATTTTGTCTAGAGCTGCCCAGATATAAGAACTGTACTTTGTCTACCAGCTTTGAGGATCGCCTCTATTTATTTCCTATTTTTGTATTTTTTTTTTTTTTAATTGCCACTGGACAACTTAAGATTACCTTAGCCAGTAGTGGAATATTCATCCCAACATACCAAGTCAAGGGATGTTCCCAGAGTGGTTTCCTGTGAGAAGAGGTCCAATCTTTGCAGTGTGATAGAGCAATGGAGAAAGCTCCTGGCCATTTCTGGTTAAAGGATCCATTTAATGACAGACACCAGCATAGCAGTGCTTTGCATGAAAAAGCAAGTGTCACATCAGCTCCTTACTGCAAAGGGGTGATTTGTCTGGGGAACTGGTGTGTTTTCCCACAGAATAACAATATCTGTGATTCATCTCCTCTGCTTTAGAAATACATTGACAAGTCCTATCGGCAAACATTTCTCGCAAAGTCTGGAGTGGACAGTCAAAGGTTTGATCTTTGTGCCTGCACTGGGTCAATGGAATTGGCTATTCAAATGCCATAAGGTCTTCCTTGCATTTCTTACATTTCTAATGCTCCAGAGCAAGACAAACTATGTAGGCTTTTATGGGAATATTTTTCAGCAGAATTGAGCTCTTCCAAGGCATGGCTCTTGCCAGTGTTAACTGCAGTTTTTGAGTGCCAGTGTTTGTAGTAGTAGAGTAGTTTGTAGAGTCACTTTAGTTTGTAGTAGTTTGTAGAGTCACTACTCTCAGCCCTCTAAGCTGACCAAACCCAAGTCCCTCAATATTTCTTTGTATTTTAAGTTCTCCAACACCTTAATCATTGTGGTGGCCTCCTACTGGATCGTTGGCAGGTTTTCAGTGTCTCTCATGGCCTGGGGAGGAGGAAATATAGACATCGTATCGCTGGTGGGTCTGAACGAGTGCTGAGCAGAATGGGGTGTTTATTTCTCATTTAAAGACACATTTTTAAGAGTCTTTGTTGCCTAAAGCTTTGCAGTGTTGGTGTTGCCTATGTATTTACTGACATGTTCTAGTGTGAACACTTCTTGTGAGTAGGTCTTGAAGGTATGTCATAAGAAATATTATTGCCACCTTACAGATGGGGAGCCGAGCCATTCCACGGCAAAATAATTTTTGAAAGGTCATCTCATACACTGAGTCTGGGAAGCATGGAGGTATTGGCTCTCCCTTAAGTGCCACACAGAAAAGATGCTAAACCACGAGTAATCAACCAGTCTTCTGATTGTTATTGAAAATATATATATATGTATTTTTTAAACTATCTGACAAATATACATGGTAGAATAGTCTGAGAACACAAGTTGATCCTTTTGCTTCTGGTGCAGGTGACTACATTAGTTCCTATCAGACCAGACTGACTTTATCTCATTCCTGTGCTTATAAGCCAAATATTTTAAGAAATTGTAATATGCAAGTATCATCCTTCTCAAAACACCTTATTCTAGTTATCTAAGAAATCAACTGTGACGATTTAACAGTTGCTGCCAGCCTTGCCTGTGTCTTTAGGGTGTATCCAGTGTATTCCAAAAACTGCATTGGTTCAAGAGTAACTCCTACTTTTATTACATGCAGAGATACAAAAAAAAAAACAACAAAAAAACCCAAAGAGAAAGAAAGAAAGAAACCTCCCCACACAGTCCTTCCTGTGACTGACTGTAAAACTTCAGTTGGAATTATCAGTGTCAGTTTGGTGAATTACTCCACTTAAAATAGAAACAGGTCACATGGATTATAATAAGATTCTAAATGCTTTGGAGACAAGTGCTGAACGGAGCTTCACCCTACAGAAATGCACTTGTCTACCAAGAAATAATTAGTTTCAGATTGACCAGGACTCCTGGACTGCAGCACTGTGCAAATGAGCATGGAATATGCCAAACACCTCGGATGTAGCTCTACAGCACGTTTAATCTTTGTAGCCTGGCTCTGTGGGTTGCAGCCACATTCTGTTGCTCCCATAACATGTAAAATACCAGCACCAAGCCCAGTGTTAGATCTGCCTTGCCCTTTTCTCCCCACTGTACCATTCCCAGTGCAGCATAAGGGATTTGCATTGGTGATTTGGGTGAGTGGCTGTCGTTCACAAGACTCTTTCAGAAATCTTTCCCTAGGTCTCCTCTCTGTATTTTTTGTCTCCCCTCCAAGCTCTGATGGGCAAGAGGTGCGAAACGTCCGCTCAGCTCTGTTCTTGATCTGAGCCACATTTGCTGATACACACGTAATTTAGTCATCATCATCAAGAGGAGCTCTTCTTGTCACAAAAGAAGTTGCCATTATAGTGGAAAACCTATTGTAAGTGTGATGAGACACCACGACCATCATGCACAGAAGGACAAATTACTACTTACTTAAGCAAGTTGAACAGAATTTAGATTAACGAGAGGAGAATAACAACAGGAAATTACTATTGAGAGTGATCATATGAGGAAAAATACTTGACCTGGTGAAAATTATTTTCATTAAATATACATGTGTTAGACTCAGCAAGATGTATATAACGCTTCCCAAATAAAGTCAGCTTGCAATGATTGAACCAACTACATATACATTAGTATGCCTTTCTGATTAATCTAATTTAAATGCAAATTAATAGCCATAAGAGTGAATATTTTTTAGAACTCTCCACTCTAAAAGAAAGTTTATCTGACCGGACTACAGACTTAGAAAGTTTGGTTTCAAAATATAATATTTTTTACATTTCAAGTTTATTGATACTAATTCCTGAAGGAAAACTTTTTTTGCCCATTTTTTGTTACTTCACTCCAACACAATAAGTTTGTTTCAGCGCATGAAGGTCAGAGGAAACACTGAGGGGAGGATGTGAGATGTCCCTTATTCAGGTGTGCTAGGGTCCTGTTAAAGTCTCATTTGACATGGAGAATCCATCTTCTAAGCAGGTTATGGACTGTGAGCAGTATTTTTTTTTAAATTAAAAAAATTTTTTTATACAGGTGTCCTGATAAAATTGGTGTAGGAGGCAATAAACAAACTATTAAGCATGGAAGTGTTTTGGCAGTGCCAGTGTCCCACCTAGGTACCTCATTTGGCTGAATAATAGATGCTGTCTTTCTGCAGTTTCTGTCTTACACCACCACCACCACCACAAGAGCAGCCCTAGGGATGTGTTCTTTGTGGCTTCCCCTAGCTGGAATCATAGAATAATTTAAAATCATTAAGTGGGTTAATTTAGTCGTGTGATATAGAGAATTCCTGTGGCAAATCCTGACTCCTGCTCTGCTGTCTCAGGACAAAGGCTGAAGCAGCCATCTCTTATTCAGATGTAACAATATTACTTCTGTTTTGACACCAGTACCTCAAAACTCCACCATCTCTTTAGAATTATTTTACAATATTATCAGCACAAGTGCCACGTGTATGTCCAGTGCCAGCTATTATTAGGAATCTAGTACAAAACCAATCATATCAATAAATAATTGCTTTATTCACAGTCATAAGATCTGAGTCTGACAGTACTGCTGACTAGATGCTGGGAAGGAAACCACCCTCTCAGGATTTAAGGGGAGTCCTAACCCTCTGATTCACTATCTTTTGGCTGCCAGAGGCAGCCCTAAGGCCAACATCACCTTCCCAGACAGAGCATATTTACCTGTAATCTCAGGCTTCAGCCCAAGATTGGGGTGTTGGTACAGCTACAAGTGCAGTCGCTTCTTCTGAAGAGGAGGTGCTGAAGAGACAAAAGAAGGACTATGCAGACAGGTTTTCTGTGGGCAGGTTGCAAAATGACAGAATCATTGACAGAATGTGCCAAAGGTATTATTTTCTTCATGTAGAAAAAAAAAAAAAAAGAAAAAAAGCAAAAAATCAGCCCAATGTTATCTTCAAAAAGAAGTACAGAGTTTAAAGGAGAAAGAATCAGTGTTTTCATTTTGCCATTACAGAGATATATGCAACAAATTGTTTTGTCAGAAAGCCTGCATTACATTTTGTGTTTTGTTACACGTGTCTAAGTGTTAGAAGCAGAGGAAAGTTGTGTGGCTCTTTCATATTCATAGCAGGAATATAGTCACTGGTCCATAGTCATACTTTTGCACTCTAAAAACTTGCCAAAAATCGATACTTTATGAATATTTTTAGACTGGGTGAAACTGTAATGTAATTATTGAATTGTCTCTTTGCAGTTATTTATAATATCCTGTCTTTCAGCCCGAAAAATCCATGTGTTTGAAGGGATTTAGGTCTTCAGGGATGTCAGCTGTGACTGGAGCTTAAAGAGATACCTATCTGTGTTTAATTGCTCTACTCCTAGACCTGAATATATAACTACTGTGGGACAGGACACTGACTAGAGACTGATTTATTTCTTTCCATAAGTTAGAAGTGCAAGACATTTTGATGCTTTTGGTTTTGTTTTCCCCAAGAATAAACAAAAGATAAACATTGCCACGAAACAGCACAGAAGAGAGGCAGGAGGAAGGGTGTAACACTAAACGTGGTACTTGGTAGGAGTATTTGTCATTAGATCCTCACTGAGAGTGCTCAGCACTTCAATATCAATTATACTGTTTTCTAATTGTTTTGGGGCTGATAAATTTTGTATTAAGAAATTGCTTTTCATCCAGCATTTCACAGGGCTTTACAAAGTTGGGAAACCTTCTTTCTTTCCACAGATGATGTATTTAAAGCTGAGGGTTCTGTTCCCTCAAAGTTACACAGATAATGATAGTAAATTAGGAAGAGTGTCACTTGATTGCTGCTTATCTACTCTTTTTGCAAGAGAGATACTTTTAAAAATATATATTTGTGTACAGTAACATGCAATAACCTACTTTTAAGTCATACTAGAACTTCAAAGCCCACACAAAGTGATGAGAGCACTTAGAAAGCATTTCTATCTTGCTTTTTTTTGGGTGGTTTTGCTAAGTCCTTCCAGAAGTTGTCATTTTGTGCTCAGAGAAGGCTTTAGGGCACAATGTTACAAAAGGTTTTCCTGATTAAAATATTTCTGCCCATTGATATAGTAAACAGTGAAATAAACTATGTTCAAATTCAATGTTTGCAACTACAGAGTGCATTCCTTAGTTGCCTTTTTTCAGTTTTCAGCTATGCGTTCAGTGGTGTTTAAAAACACAGAGGTTACATTTCTGGTACTCTGTAAGGCATGAAAGGCTTTCCTAAGAGGAAAGACAGTTCTGTAATGAACAGCATAACTCCCAAATGCTTAAAATATTCCTGTGTTTAATGTCTGAACTGACGTGCGTGTATAAAATTAATAATTGCTTGAAATTTGAACAATGAAAATACAGGGGAAATTACAACATAACAAAGGCAAACTATGCAAGTGAAAGTATCAGCTGGAAAATAATAGCTTTATTTGACAGTGTTTTGACATCATTGATGTACTGTTGTCACTGGAGACTTTCCTTTCTGTGTTTGTGATATACTATTTCAATCCATATTATCCCAATAGAATCACAAACATTGAAAAGATCTGATGTGTGATAGTCTCTTACTAATATGTGAGTTGACATGTTGATTGTTCTTTCATATCTGGGACTTGTGAGAATTCTGTTTAAATACTGTTCGCCAATACTAATAAAAGATGCACAGTTGACAAAGGCAATACAGGTGTTTTGAAAGTGATTAGCATATAAAAAAAGCAAAGTGGCTTCTCTACTCCATTTTGTAGAAAGTAAAAGTAAAAATTAAAAGTAAACCAAGTGCAGGATTAATGGTATCTACAGTGGTTCAATGACAAGTTTATTATCCTCATTGAATAGACCAAAAATGCAAATCTGGATGCAAGAGGCCTCATGAAATATAAAACTTTTAGGTTTCTATTTTTGGCAAATGCACATAATGGTTATAATTAGTCCTGATTTTTATAGAGCTCTATCAATGGGTGTTTTTTCCCCAAAAGGCAAACACTTATCAGAAAAAGCAGGTCTGGGGGAAAAGGGAAACACAGAAGCAGTCAGAAAATATTCCTTAGGAAACTGTAAAAATTTAACAGTTACTGCAACTGTCAGCCAGTTGGACTGACCTGCCCAGGAAATCTCTGTGCAAGCCCACAGGTTCAGCCTGGCAGTGTTTGCTGGTCTGCAGCTCAGGTCTGCTCACAAGGGAGGAACCTCCTGTACTGTTTGCCTGTGGCGCTTCCATTTTCCCCTCCCGTGTTGATTGTGTGAAGCACAATTTCCTCACCACAGCAGGCAGACTGGGGCGTGATGTAACAGCTGTATCAAGCTCGTTAAGGTTTCTCTCATCATCCAGCTGCATGTTTAGGCCTGGGTACAGTGACATGGAGGAAGTCCCTTGGAGAAACACGGGATGAACAGGAGCAGAACTTGCAAGACCAGGTGTGCTTCCACTCAGGTGCCACTCATGAAAGCAGTGAGAAGCAGGAGATATTGGTGGAAGAATTCAGTGTAGAACAGCCACCTGAAGACAGCCTGTTATTCTTGTGCTAATCTGTCCTGCTGTCACCTGTAATCTCATCTCAGGAGCACAAAAGTGCTGTGATGTGATAAAGCAGGAAGGAAAGATGAAGTGTTCTTTCTTCCCCACAAAGCCTGGAGAGTAAGGACTCTTCAAGTTCTTTGTAGAACACTGGTTGAATGCGAGAAAACATGGGTATGAGTCTGAGAAGAGCACACTGATAGGGATTTCCATATGCAGTGATAAAATTTTCAGGATTTTCTTTCTTGCAACAAATGTTTATCTCTAGGTCATAAAGAAATAGTCATCTTAAAGCTGCTGTGTCTTGGGCTTCACTTTAGACACTTTTATTCATCCCTGCCCAAAACTGCTTCTTTGTCTTCCCAGTATGGATTAGAAGTATCAGTGTATCTATCTGAAGGTGAAGAAGATGATTTGGTTTGCTCTCTACATATTGTCTCTGGGAAATGGGCTCCATTTCTTCATTTAGTTCACTAGTTACTATGTTTCTGGTAAATATTTCAATCCTAGGCATAAAGCAGCAGATGGGAATAAAAATTGTGGGTGCCAGGATGTGTGGGAGAGGAAAGGACTGTTAAATTATGAAAGGGAATGCAGTATTCAAAGAGAGTAGTCTTTGTGGGAAAAGAGGTGGACTGGACAAAGTCGAGGGCAGGGCTTAGAATGCATAGTGAGAGTGAAGAAAGAGAGAAAATAAGTGTGAAGAAAGAGGGAACAACAGATTCCAAAAGTCATTTATGTAAAGTTCTCTGTGATGCTGTGGAGGGAAGAGGAAGCACAGTGCAGACGAGAAAGCAAACAGTGGGTGGAGAACTGTGCTAATGCTCCTAATCTGCTTCTCGTGTCCTTGGTTGTTCTCAGTGAGTTTATAGCTCTCTCACTCTTCCATGGAGATGTGCAGACGATGTTTTTTTCAGAGACTGAGCCTCACAGATTAGGATGGGTTAGGTTATTAACCCAGCACTCATAGTAAGACAGGTTTCCACAACTTTGCTTCTCAGATGGTTCGAAATAGTCAGCTAATTCTCAGTCTAAATTTAATCATGGCTGTTTTCTTCTTGCTCTTGCTTGGGGGTTTCTTTAGTAGAAATGCTTTTTTCCCTTCCTTAATTGACAGTTTCCCTGATATGTTCTATATGTACAGTGTTTAATTCTGACTTTTTCTCGTCTGTGCAATCCCCAGTGCACCCTGAGAGGAGGGGGTTGTGCTCAGCCCCACCCTGGGGGCTGTGGTGCTCCACAATCTCGTGGCTGCCCCATGAGAGCTCCCCCATGGCCAGCAGTGCGAGTTCAGCGCAGCACCCACCCAACCCACTGCCTTTCCATGGCCTGTCCCTTGGTAAAGCTCTTCTTCTTGGCAGTTCCTGACATCCTCTCTGTAATGGAAATAAAACAGGAGCTGACAGTTTGCAGCATTATAAATAAATACCTCACACTTGTGAGTGATACACAAATGTTGTATTCCTTTCAATTGTAGAAGATGAGGCTTTTGGAGCATATTACCACTGGTGTTTTTGCCTGTAACAAGGGGCTTAGACTGCAGGCTAGGGAATGTTAAATAAATTTCTCAAGCTCTAATGCCATCTATTTTTTTTTAAACAATGTTGAATTGAAACTGGTGACCTTGTCATTGCAGAAATAGAAAACTTTATTTTACAGTCTCCTCTGCCTGCATTAGCAAAAAGTATGTTGTGAAAATGGGCAAAAAAATGCACCCATATTAATACATGGTTTTATGACCAGTGCAATGAAGATACCTCCAGGAATCAGGAGCCACTTAAGTGACAATAAACAAAACAATATCTGATAATATGCCTTTCTGTTCATTCACATCAGCAAAGTTATATCATATTAAAGAAGTAACAAGTAGAACTACCTATGCAGAATAATTCTAGTTTGCAATCCCAAAATTTTCCTCTGCCTTTTTTTTTTAATGACAACCTCTTATTCTTCTCAGAGTATTATTGCAAGCTGCTTTAAGCACCCTATCATTAATCCTGAAATATGTATATATCTTCCTACATTGTTAGTCAGATGAATGTGCTGTAGCTCTTATGATCACCTGAAGAAAATTACAACTCTGTGGGAAATATTTATATTGTAAATTTTCAAAATATTACATGATCTCAAATCCAAATATATAATTGCCTTCTATTACAGATAGAAAGGATGTGATTTAAAAAGAAAAATACTTCCAGGAACTGGCAAGCAAATGGTGTCTAAATTTCACATAATTTATGTGATATTTTAAATCCTTCAAGCCATCAGACGTCTGAAGTCTGGTAGATACCTGAGATTTTGCCATTGAAGTTCTTCCTGTGTCTTCAGTCCATGGCCTAATCTGAGCAGTCTGGCCTTAGCCAGAGCTGCCTGAGTCATTCCTGGCCACCCTGAGCACAACCCATGCTCTGGAGATAAGTGCTCAGTCCATGATTCTTTTATTTAATTTATAATGGAGGGTATATCTTCTCTGGGCTCTTGCCTAGAGTGATCCTAGAGGGAGGAGTGTCCTTTCCATACTGCTGGTGTTCAAGGTCTGCTCTTGTCCCTAAGCTCCCCTGGTTTCTCTGGCCTCTCCAAGGGTTGTCTCCCTGCTGGGAATGCTAAAGTGCTTGGCCTTTTCCAAGAATATTTTGGGTATTTTTTTCTTCCACCTGGGGTTCATGTCCCTTCTCCTTAGGTGTGACAAGCTTTGTCACAGGGCCAAAATCTCTCGGTGGTCCCACACATTGATTGTCTTTTAAATTGCAGAGGAAATTGTGTGCCCAGCTTTTCTAGGTGTCTTCCAGCATCCAGACATCACAGCAGGGACTCCTGGACAGTGCTTTAGTGCTAGTGCACATCTAGCAGTGTTTTATGTTTGTAGCTGCTAAACTGAGCTAGAAAAGACCATTGCAGTTGTACTCAGTACTCTCCAAAAATCCTTCTTCCACATGGACAGATGGTTAAATTGCTCTGTTGTTCTCTTGTAAACTGCCCTTATTCTCAATCTCTTCTGTAAATGATAAATAAAACTTCTATCTGAAAGTTTTCCTTGGTACATGAAAAAGTTCCCAAAGATGTAACCATGAATTAAATAAGTAAATGCTCTGTTACTAGTCTACAGTGTATTTCAGTAGTAGAAGGTGTAGTGATGCTATTTTCACTAGTTTGATAAAGAAAACTTAGTGGGGGGAAAAAAACCCCGTTGCAGTCTTAGCTTTTCTCTGTGATGCAATAGATCTGTTCAACTCTAGCAGGTTTTTTATACCTTTTATTGAGACAAATCCTGAAATCCTTATTCTTTCCTTCCTCAGGACAATCTCCTTTTAACTTCAGTGAGATAATAAGGCTTATGCTGCTTTGTAAAGTACTTTGAGATCTAGGGTGAACAAGATTTAAATATTATTGAAAGGGAAGTTTGAGTTTAAATCAAGTAAGGAACTTCAGGATTCAGTTTATGGAGATTGCTCTTTTTTTTTTTTTTTGCCATTTCTTTATGCATTCACAAACTTCAGATTTGGTTGCAGCAGTGAATTGCTCTGCCTTCTTGTAGGAGAGTGTAGGAGGGACACTTGTGGCTGGCCTTGGAGCAGGGCTATCTTCCTGCTCTTGTACACAATCTGGCCCTTCATGGGTACATTTGCTAGCAGAATTACTTGTTTAAATGATTTACTTTGACATGTGGCTGCAGCATTGCAAGGAAAATACAGATTCTTTATTTCAGCTTAAGTTAAACCTGGCTCACACCAGAGTTTGTTCTATTAGCTGGGGCCAGCTGGGTCAGAACTAATGTAGGAGCCCAGTAAGGTAGATTACATGTAATTTTCAGTTTCTGAACTTGGTCCAACTCATGAAACATGAATAATGCTGCTTATATAAATGAAATTTCATGAAAATACAGGCATGTGTTTTGAGAGAAAATGATAAATGAAGCGGAAGTAAAAATGTAAAATGTGTAATCATATCAGTTTCTTATTGACTTTTATTGAATTAGTCATATCCGCTACTTAAGTGTTTTGTAATCTACTAAAAATGCTTTTATAGTGTAGAAATTTCATTTTATGAGTTTCACATAATGCAATCAAAACATTTAGACTGACATCCTCATGGTAAGAAATTTCATCCACATACTATTTTGCAATTCTTTTGGATGAAAGGTAATATCTCTAATGTTATACGGAAGCATCTTGACAGAAAATACCAGAGTTATGTAGTAGCATAGAATTCATTGTTTCCCAGTGTTCTGGGATGAGAAAACAATCTTATGAAAGAAATGCTAAGTTTAACCTAGCATTGAAATATACCTTGACACCAAGAGGATCTACTGCCACGTCCTTTGAAGCTGGTGGAAATCCTCTTGTTGACTTCAAGGGAAATCCATTTGACATGGAAACAAATTATGTGAGTTTTTCCTGCTTCTTTCTCTCGCTTCTCACCCAAAACAAAAAGGAAGAGGGAACTGCAGGAGTGAGACCACCCAGATCTGGATCAGACACTACAGAAGTGTTGGTAGTGCCAGTCATTTGGGAGAGGAGGAGGAGGAAGAGGGAGGGGAGCAGGAGTGTAGGTGTGTGGGTGAGTTGCAGTTCGAGTGCAGTGGCCAAAGAGCTCTGCTGTGACTGAGGAGGCAAGGGGTGATAGCACAGTGATGTGGAACTTCTGCCCAAACCCTGTTTTCTCTCACATTGCTGGGGGATTTCCTCCTGTAGGCTAAGTCAGTGTAATTTATTTCATGTCTCTTGCTGTACTGGGACTGCACTGTCAGCTGCTGATTGTACTGCCATGGCAGACTGAATGAGGGGGGCTCACTTAAAAGGAAAAAAAACGAATTCACTTGAAAGTGGTTATCTTCAGTGTTTCCCTAATGTAAAAATAGTTAAATTTAATAAGTGATGAGGCTAGATTTCATTGGGTGAAATAACCCAAGCTGGAGAGCACTTAAAAATCAATTTGCCTCTGCCCACCTGTTGGTAGAAGCCTTCCATTTCTGCTCTCTAGCACAGCCCTTTTGGGGAGTGCTGGTCTGAAGACCTGGGCTTTGAGGTACAGTAATTCTTACAAATGAGTGTTTGAAAATGTGCAGGCACTTAATGCGTTTGAACATTTCAAATTGTACCTTTGCAATATTTGTGGAGGCTGCAGCCCAGACTGTGCTGGATTCCTGTATGCTTGTTTGCCAGAATTTGGTTAAGGATTGCTGCAAAGCCTGAATTGCAGGCGGGCAAGTTATATAAGGCACTTTATTTCTGTCTGTCACTGTATCCATCACAAACACGGTCGACTGGGTCAGAATTCCTCCTCTAGGCACTGACAGAGGAGGCTGCTGCGTTTTGGCCACGCCAGCAGATCTCTGTGGACTGACTTCCTAAGCTTTCACGTCCCTGTTGTGGCTTCCATGTAGGGAAAAACATCTGGGTTCTTAAAATGTTCGGGGCCCAGTAGGTGTGTAATGACTCTTTGGAGGTCAAGTATCAGAGATCTTTCCTCTTGTTTTTGTGGTGGTGTTGTGGTTTAGTTTCTTTTTTAATATCTGCTTTGAATAAAGCAAAAGGTGTAAGGTGTCAATATCTAATAAAAAAAGTGTTGTCAAAGAACAACATTTTGTAAAAGGAAAAAAATGTGTTTTCATGGGGTAAATGTCACCTTTTTTAGCTTTGCAGGAGATGGTGACAGTGGGATCGTTGCGTGGAGGTCCTTAATATTTGCATGAGGGAAAGCTTGGTTTGTGAAGTCTCTGTGCAGGACTTTAGCCACTTGAGAGCAAAATAGGAAACAGATCACCTAAAGCAGATATAATTAGAATGATCCTCCATCTTTTTGTGAGGAGGAACAGAAGCAAAGATATTGTTCCAGAACTAAGGCTAATATAACTTCCTGAGGGCTGTTCTATATTGTATTCCAAAGTACTGCTTCCCCCTTATCTTTAATTAATATCTATTTAAACACTATATTTAAATATTTAAATACTGTATTTAAATTCAAATAATTAAGATATTGGAATAAATTGAAATCCAAATATTTAATGTACTTAAATAATACCTTTATTTGCTGAAACCAGGTTTTATCTCAAATTTTAGGGAATCTATTTAGGCCCACAAGAAACTAATTTCTTATTTCTCAAAGTCTTCCATCTGGAATGAATGCAAATAGAAAGACATCTTGGAATGAGAACAGGTTTACCTTTGGGTACCCAAAGCACTGGGTATATTATACTGGAATGGAATTTTTTCATCAGCAAAGCAGGGAATTGAGTGTATCCATGAGCACTTGCTTAAACTTGTGGCTAGAGTTTAAGAAACCAGCTGCTGTGTTGAATTCCTGGAGCCCAAGGTTTTGACACATCAACACCCACCAACTAAGCACAACTTTAAAAGTTGTATTTAGTGTTTCAGCTGAGGGAGTTTGGGGCGGTTGTAGTGCTAATATACAATAAAGGTTCCACATGTAAAACCACATAAACTTTATTCCAGGACTTGTTCAAACTAGTTAGAGTCTTTCTAACGACTGGGATGGACGCTGGATTGAGCACAGAATGGATATTTTTGTTTAAATAAACAAGAAACATGTGGCAGACAGCTGATTCTCTTTCTGTTGTTCAGTCAACAGCTTCCTGAGAATCACTACATTTGTTATTAATACTTAGATTGGGGATGAGATTAAATAGTCTTCAAATTGCCCACCCAAGTTTGTTCAATTCTTGGAGACAAACTGAGTAAGTTAAACCCTGAGACTGGTGACCAAAATACCTTAATTCAGAATATTTGTCCTTCCACATCTAGGCTGCTTTCCAGAGACTGGGGCTTTTGTTTTCCCCCCAGTTAGTTAATTCAGCTACTGAATCATTAGAGGTGTTTGAAAAGAATGGCTGAAAACTCAAAAATAAAAGTGCATATTATGTATTATTTAGCAAATATTTATTTAGCTCCTACTAATACAATTCCCTTTATTCATGTTGTTTGCTGCAGGTGCAATACATCTCTTTTTCTTGTATCTGCAAAACATTAAAGACTTCTCCCTGTGAAGAATACTTATTTTTTTTATTATTTTCTTGCCTTTGGCTGCTATTACAATATGGCATTGGTGGCTGATTGTCTTCTGCTGGAATGCGTTGTGATTTGCTGCCATATTTAGATGTTTCCTGGAATCTGTAATCCCCTGGCTGTGCAGTGGTGGTGGCTGTAGGCGAGCGCACGGCGCGGGCTGACCGAGTGCTGTTCTAGGTGGGTGTTTCGGCAGAGCAGCAGCAGCTGTTATCTCCCTCCAACCTGGTGCAGCATATTAACTATGCCAGCAGTAAACTGAGGCCTGCCTTTAACCATTTTTATTCACAGTTTTTCCCCATTTTGCATTTGTGCTGTTGGGAGAGTTTTGTTTTGTTTCCAGAACCACTTCATATCTCAGTCAGCTTTTCTTTCTTTTCTCTTGTGTTCTCCTCTGTTGATGTTTTTTATGTTTTGTTATTTTTTTCCCCCTCAATCATTTTCTTTTCATTCTCCATTTTATTCCTGCAGCTCAGTGCTGTTGAGGAAGAGGCTGCCCCTTTTGTCTGGCTGTATGTGTCATGCCAGCTTAACCTATTGCCTATTTAACTTCTGCATCTTCAGTCTCCTGTCATGCTCTGCTCTCCTTCGTCCAAACTTCTGCCTTCCTTCTCCTCCCGAGCAGCCTCTGGGACATGCCATGTTTCTGGCTGAGTATTCCATGCAGTGTGTGCAGACAAGACCTCTGCTTGCCACAGCTCCCAGCACCACCTGCCTCATCTTTTGTGGTGCTTCAGAGGACCAAACCCTCTTTGATGTACCAGAGGGGAGGGGGGAAGTTTTGCGCAAGTTTTACGCACAGGCCTCCTCTCTGCCTTCCATCACGGCCATTTGTCATATTGCTGACACAGGGATGGAAGCTTTTCCCTTTTATGTTAAGCCTGGGCTATGCAAAGGCGCTGGAAGGCAATTTATACACCCCTGCAGCTTGTGGCATCAGCAAGGTATTTTTACAGGTTTGAGATATTACCGCAGTTAAATAAACCAGGGGAGTGATGAGGAGGAATAAAGTGGAAGTGGCTGTAGCAGCTGCACATTTCTGGTGGGGAAAAAGATAACGTGGGAATGATGTCTTACAGCTAGTGGGGTAAAATGTGTTCAGCTGCAATACCTGAGGCCACAGCTGGGCTTGGACACCATGGTGCATTATTTTGCAATGTATCCATTTACTGACCTGTGGAGGGTCTTTGCTTTGTCTTTGCCTTGTCCAAGTCATCTGTGACACGTGGCTGCATAAAGAAGTTTTTGATAGGAACAATGCACAGGAAGCTGGGGAAAACTGTGCCAAATGGTAAAGTTATATCATTTACCTACTTGCAGTTTGGTTCTATCCTTCATTATGGCTTCAGTGATGATATTTATGTCAGCAGGATGATTTGTGCTGATATCACTTCAGTCTGAGACAGGATGAGGAGCCTAGTCTAATAGGAGAAACGTGAATGTGTATAATTTGGTTTGTGGTTTTTAGGTGATTTGTAAATATAGTAATCATTCAGGAAATCCATTGTGACTGAAAATGAAGATGTGTGCACACAGACTCCTCCCTGCAGCCACAGTTTGTTTGCATCTGTGAGGTGTGCACCCTGGCTTATGCCTGTGGTAATTATTTTGTTTTTAAATGCTTCTCAGAGTGGAAATGTAAGTGCTAATTGAAATACTTATTCTGCTTTGTTTTCATCCTAAAATTGCATCCACTTAAAGAGGAGTTGGACTTTGTTTAAAATCTGCCACATCAGGCAGTGTAAATTTTTAAAGGATGCATGTTTTGCTTTTCACTATGAAAGGCAAGTTACTAAATTTACCAGAATGTAGATAATCTGAAGAGATGGGGGGAGTGTATTTCTCTCCCTCCTATCCATATCGATTTGTTGGAGCTACAATCACTCTTAATTTTTTTTATAAAAGTTATAAACTCCATTTTGTCTGTCTGTAGTGTCCCTGTTACTGCTCTGCTCAGTGCCTCCAACAGGAGTTCTGCACAGGCTGGGGTGAAATTTAGCCTGATGTGTTGGCATATATTACATTAGATTAAACCTTACTGCTTACATCATCATCATCCTCAGTTTTATTTCATCATCCCACCAATTTTTTTTCCTCTGAAAGAGTGGTTTAGGTCTGAATTTCAAGCCATGCCTTTGTTAACAACAGTAAAATAGGTATAAGTCTTGCATTCAAGCAAGTGCATACTCTTGCATACATTATAAAATATGCTAACATACTTATAAACCTTCAAGAGGGTGTTTAAATGACCTTATGTGAATTTATCAGCAAGTGGAGCTTCTCCAAGTGATACTAGTAGTTGTACTCTTTTTGATTTTTACTACAAGTTTTTATTCAGAGAGAACCTGAGAGCCTGGAGGGAGGAAAAGGAGAGTTCAAGTTAAAAAGTAGAAATAAATGGCAGATCACTGATCTATTCCAGTGGCTTAGGAGTGTTGTGTCTCCCTAAAACCCTTCTTTTCTGTGATGCCTGTTTAAAACTGGCCAACAGAGTTCTTCTGCTCTGACTGCTGCCTACAGCAGTGATCACAAGCATCTTGTCACCTTCCATCCCTCTCCATCTGTCCATGTTCCCCTTGTCTTGCAGATGGCGAGCTGTCTAGGGCAGGAGCTGTGGTTTTGTTCTCTGCTTACGCAGCATTTAGCGAACAGCACTTGGCACAACGGAGTCCTGGTCAGTGACAAAAACTGTGAAGTTTTATGATGATGAAGCAAGTAAAATTGTCAACTTCATATCCGTTAGAAACTTTAGTTATGTAAATAACTAGTTCCCCCCAGAGTTTTTTTCAAATATTTCACACTGCTAAATTATTTACGATAAACACATTGTCTTACTACTCAGCATAAATTTAAAAGATAATTTTAGCATGGGAAGAAAATATTCATGAAGAGATACCAGAGGCAGAAATGAAAGTGATAAATTAATGAAAATACACTGATAATGGCAATTGTCCAGATGAGAAATGTTTCTCATCTGAGAGTTCATTTGGTATTGTAAGGATGATGTTGCACCTGTCTACATTATGTGCTGCGTTTGCCCACCTTTGTGATCCATGTACAGCTTGGGAATAGTGGAGGGCAAGGGCGTTCTGAAAAGATTTTGGGAAAGAAATTACCTTGAAGTACAGTGGGCAGTGAGGAGCAGGAATACAACAGTGCTGCTGGGAGGTGTTAATACCATTTGAAGTTTCACTGGGAGCTGTAAGAGCAAGGGGGAAGAAATCAGGGGCATTTGGGGTGTAATAACAATGAATAACCTTTAAAGAATTGCTACAAGATAGAGGTAGCAGGAGCAGACAGGAGAGTCCGTGGCCCTGAAGCAAGAGGCCGTTCATAGCAAGGTGTGCCATTTTTGACTGCAGAAAACTACAGGCTTGCCTCAGGGAGAGGTCCCTCATGGAACGGGGAAAGGTTGTAACAAGATCTTTCTATACTGTAAATATCATATGTCGCCTCCATATTGGGTCTTTTTTCTGCTAGGTTATGTAGACTGAAATGTCAACAACACACTTCTACTCATTTTATGTCACTTGCACAAAATCAGCTTTTGCTAAGAAAAACTGGATTATGAATGTTTGGCTAAAAATAATCCAGATGATGGAGGCTCTGGCCATGGCCCCGGAATCTAGTTTTTAATGCCGATATAATTTTATTTCCATATTTCAGAAAGACAAGAAACTTTTGTATTTTGCAAAAAAAATGTTTATGACAGAAATTGTATGCTCATTATATATATATACTCATTATATATTATATACTCGTTTATTTTGTAATAATTTGGGAATTAAGATTGATTGCTACAGGGATGGAGACAAAGAAAGACATATTGACCAATCAGAAAACATGGATAATGTGTTTGTACAGCTCATGAGGAGTTTTCAATAAGCAGAGTTACCTGAAAAATGCTGTTGGCGAGGACACGCAACTAAACTTTGCTGTTTTGTTCTACGCAGCACCAAAATCCAATATCCTCCTGGACTCTGACAAGTGTTCTTGCTTTTATATCATTACCCTGGATTCTTGCATGAGTATTCTGTTTAGTCTGACAGTAATTATAACAAAGTAAGAGGTGGCAGCACTGACTGTGGTCAGGAAGGCTTTCTGTTCAGAAGGATGTTTTCCAAGAGGCAGGGTTATCCTTAGTTTCTGTAGGAACACTGCAGTTGTTTCCGATGGACTTTGCTCCTGGGGCATGGAAGACTTCAGAGAATACCGACCCTCATGGCATCGTTTCCCCACGCTCTGCAAATCTGGCTGGAGCTGAGAGTGTTTATATTTGTGTGTATTTGTTATTCTGTCCTCCACCACATTTCTAAAGAGTTCAAATACCCAGAGAAAACATCTGCCTCTGGAAACAAATGAAAAAGATCATCTGTGCTGTGTTAGTCATAGAAATATCTTTTTCTTAGGTTGCTGGACAAAATTCTTTCCTGGGCAATGTCAGGCATGGTATTGGGTTTGCTGAATTTCCAATCAAATTAGCTTTTGATTTTAGTGAGTTATAGCCCAGAGTGGTTTTTTGCAATCAAATATAACTTAAATTGAATGCAATGGGTACATTATAGCTTCATAAAATTAGTTTCAGGAGGTTTCTGCACAATTGCACTATCAAGATAGAGACATGAATGCTAGTTGTTCGTTGGTTTGTTTTTCTCTTTCCCAGTGGACCGGTAGCACAATTTTGGCCAAGATGGGATATCAGGAATTTCGACTGTCCAAATGGCAAACACCACGTCTTTTCATCACTCTGATGTAACACCCTCTGTGCTGTTAGTGCTGCACGAGGCCTTTAGAGACTGCAGAGAGCAGTTTCACCTCTGCACACTTGAAGGCCAGGAATTTTGCTGTTCTGCGGTCCTTTCATTGCCCGTGACTGCAAATCCTTGGTGTGCTTGGATTGGCAGTGCCATCCACGCTTGGGAGCATGGAATATGTGACTGGTTGTGTTGTGTTGTCAAGTTCCTTGGTCTGCCATCAGCACAGTGAGGCAATAGTTCTGTTCCAGGCTTGCTCTCAAGAAAAGCACATGAGGTTAAAACAAGGAGCTGACAATGCAACACTGAAACTTCCCAGCAAATTCTGCTGCTCTGGCAATATGTTGTCTTACACTGTACCTTTCCAGTCTTACACATCCAGGATATTTTGGGCATGCTTTGGAGAAGCCTGACAAAAGCCTTTGCATGTACAGAGAGAGAGCAGTGAACCTTGATAAAGGTGTGTAGAATGGAGCTTTTTGATTTGTAGAGTGCTGTCCTCTGTGTTGGGAACTACAGCCAATGACAATCTCTTCAGACCCCCCAAACCTGAAAGCAGAAGTGACACTGCACTACAGAAATGGCAGCCTAAAGCCCCTGCCGTGAGTACAGGGGGCACACGTGTGACATATGGAGCTATCAGTGTGCTGGGCACATTTCCTCGATTTCTCAGGGAGCCTTTTATGCTGTCCCTTCATGTACAGAAACAAGGAAATCTCCATGAGGAGATTCTACAAGGAATGACTGGACCACAACAATTTACACTCGTAAGAGAGCAGAGGAGATTTTTAGTATTAGTCTATGGAGATATTTAGGTTTTAGGTATCATATCAGACTGCTCTGGATTTTGTTGTTGGTTCATGGGAATCTCAGTTGTCAGAAGAGGCTGCTGAAAAATTCATGGGCTATTGTTCTTTTCTTGTAGGGCTTATATTTTTACCCTTGAAATTAAAAAAAAATAGAAAAGGCACTACATGCGTGCTTTTCTTTTTCCTTCAGTGAACTGTGGAAGTTCCAAGATGGAATTGTAACTGTTTTGTGTTTGGGAAGATTTGTTTGGAAGCTGTGTAATGATTAATATAAATAATCTAAACCATTCCTCTCTTGGTTACAAACTGTTCACAAACTTTCAGAGTCAAAGAAACTGGAAACAATGGATCAATCCGATTGTTAACTTTATTTCTGTGCTATACTTACCGATCAGTATTTTTCAGAACCTTTCCCAAAGTGTCTCTATGGTTGGAGATGCAGATCTGGAGAAGATAAAAGTTCTTTGGAACTGAAAGAGTAGGTTCTGTCCAAGATGACCCATGATCTAGAGTTCTTGGGGTCCTCCTGATTTTTTCTATCCTTCAAAACAAGGAGTTTAACTTTTGTTAGGTTTATGGGAAGACCTGAGCTACATATGGAGATATCTCTTTTTCTCTAATCCTCTGCCAAGCAATGCCAAAGGGATGCATCCATCATCAAGGCTTAAGAAATGTTTTTGGATCGTCATCAGGTAAAAGACTTGGAGAAACCTGGGAATACACCAAAGGTCAGAGCTCAAATATTTGTGCAACTTCACTGTTGACTTGAAGTTAGATTAATCAAGTGGTAACAAGCAGCACTGTATGCCAGATTTACAAAAGGAAAGAAGGAATATGCAGAGTCACTCTCCCCGTTGTGCAGGAGCAGCTCAGCTATGAAAGCAGCAGATTTAGCAATGTATATCTCATATTTCAACTCTCTGGAAGATGCATTGCTATTTTGGGATCCTATGAGGAAGCAGTATTTTCATCAGTTCCCAAACTGATGCTGAAAGGAATTAAGTTCAAGTGAATATTCAAGTAGTTGAGTGAAGCACCCGAATGGACATTAAAGGAATGGGGTCATCCATCATTAAACCATTTACGTTAGAGAAACAGAAGAATTGTCGTTGTTTGGGGCCCTTTTGCACACTCACATACCCAGAATTCTGTGTCTTTATCTACGTAGGCTGATTAATTCACCAGCTCAATTCACAGCCCGTTGCTGGCTGTGAGCCACTAATAATGGATTGCCTATGCAGTAGCCTTCAAAGGGAAAAAGAAAATAAATTTTTATTACCACAGCAATTTTGGCTCTGCTATGAAAATGTATTTTACGATCTTTTGTTCCGTGCTTGAGCAGAAAGCTTTGTCATCAGGAGGTTGTAGTAAGAAAGAGGTGGTTGGCAAGTAGGACTGCTGTGGGGTTTTAGCTGCTCTGGGGTTTTGCCCCCCTGGATGTGACACCATCTCCATGGATGCTGAGGGCCAAAAGACTCTGAAGTAAAAATCTGAAGTACTCATTTTACTGCATGGGAAGTAATTAACCTCTGACAGAAAATGGGTGAAAATGTCCCCAGAGAGGATGACACCTTGAATAAATCTATTCACACCCTTTCCTCCTTCTTCTCTGCCTCTGATGAATATTCAGTATAAAAGCTACCAAGAACAGCCTGTTCATATGACATCAACAAATCAGGAAATCAGAAAATATCTAAGTTACTTCTAAGTTACTAGTCCTCAGTGGCTTCTTTTTTGTTCAAACTTTGCATACAAAGCAAAATAATTTTTAGTTTTTCATATGTAATTAGCTATGAATTATCCTGAAAGCGATGGTGTGATTCAAGTTCCAAAATATTTTATTTTTCTGTTCCTGACAAGTGTTAATAAGAAACAACTATTAATGGGAAATATGAGTCCAAACTGGGACCACAGGTGACTATTCTCCCTCACTTGTAACACTCTGCTCACTAAGGCAAAGCTATTTAATTGGTTCCTAAGCACCTAATTTTTATGAGTGGGGCTTAAGTGCTGAAATATAGGAAAGCACATTTCCTTGTGCTTGCTATCAGCACAGAAGAATGTAAATGTAGTTCAAAGAAAATCCTAGAAAGCTTCCTAAATTATTCCTTTGGAAAATGGAAAGTGTTATCCTGTAATCTTTATTTTTATCAGAGAACAAAGGGGTTTTTTTTTTTGGGAAAAGCACAGTACTCATTTCTAATTACTTTTAGCAGGAGGTTCACAGAGATGTGAAGGAAGATGTGACTTTTTTTTTTTGGTGGGGGGGGAGTTTTGACAATAATGTTTAAAATCTCAGAGATAGGAGTGCTATGGTGTAAAACATGGTGACACTTCTTACTGGTGTGACAAACTGAGCTGATTTTGTGTCCCTGTCATCTTCATCCCATTGATTGTAATCCTTCTAATTGGCGAATCTGATTGACTTCGTACATGAAGCTCTGAAATATTTCTGTAAAGTAAAGCAAAGCAGTGGTTTTTTTCCCCAACACCTGAAAACAAACAAGAATATGAAATAATAACACTGTAATTTATTTCTCTATGCAAGACTTATGATCTTTCCAGGTTTATTCTGATCAGTCTTTTTTTCTTCTCTTTGAATGAACATTAAAATAAAAGGAATATTTTTCTAGTTAGTTCATTGTCTTTAGGAAGCAACATAATATAAACTGAAATTATGTCTCTGATTGCTTTCTCTTGAAATGCAATACACTGCTACGAACTCTTTATAATGGTCTCTCTTGTTTGTATCTTATTTTCATAAAAACAATTGCTTGCAGAATTCTGATGATGGTAGGTGTTAATAAAAGTTAAATTGCACCAGACTGATATGGATAAAATCTACAAAATACAATAAAAAATGGAAGATATCAGTTTAATGAACAGTGTCATTACAGTTTTTATTTCTGAAAAGGAAAAAAGGGTAAATTGGAATACCTAGATAAAAAAGCATTTTAGCTCTTGTATTTTTTAATAATAGCTATTATATTAAAAAAACTATCCATGAAGACTTTATTTAATGATTGTAATTGTTTAGCATAACATCCTGGCCCGTGGCCCAGGCTCGGTGGCATGTCTGCTGCACAGAAACTTGTAGTAACAATAATCAGAGCTGTAGAAGGCATAGTTTAAAAAAAAAATCAGTCCTCATAAATGAAATGGAATAAGTGATAGAAATAAAGTATTTCACCTGTACTTCTCTTTTGTTTCTGTGTTTTGGTATTTTAGGGTTTTGGGTTGTTTTTTAATATATTTGACAGGACTTTTACGTGCTGCTTTGTTAATGGTAGCCTTTAAAATGTGAGGATGCTTGCATTTAAGGTTCAAATATGTGCTGTGTATTTTGAAAGCAAATGGGAGATGTTTCCATCTACCACTGATGGGAGATGGTGCCTCCATGTCCTCACCCCTGGCAGTTGAGATAAAGAAGAGATTATGGCTTATAATAAAAGCTTATGCTAATGAATGAACTTCAGTACTCGAAGGTGCTAAATCCACTTGCCAAAAAAGGTGTCATAAAACTCTTCTTTTTCTAGCCAAAGAGAAATGATAGAATAACTGAAAAATTAACCATCGGTTTTTTAAAAGCACTTTATCCGCACACACTGCACATAAAAGTTACAGCACAAATAATTTAAATGTTTTATCTATTAAATGGTTATGTATCTATGGCACAATTTTCTTTCTGAAAAGCTCGAAAAGCCAACAGCCTTTGGCAAGGTATTTTAGCTCTTGATTCTCTCTCTCTTATGCCTATGTAGTTTAATCTGCCTCAAAGGTCTTGTTCACTTAAGTGCGTGCTATGAATTATTCTCTTCCTATGTGCTGTGTACATGCCATGGCTGACCCCCCCAGTGGAAGGGAAAAAGCATCCAGCAGCACTCTTGTCTTAAAAATGGTCATTTTCATGTTTTATGCCCCAAAAAGAGCTATAATACCTTCTTGTGAATAAGGTGATTTCTTTTTTCTTTTTTTTTTTAATTTTAAAAGAGAAAGCGAAGTAAACTCTGGGTGCCATCTGGTAGGATATAGGAGCTGCAGGTAAGCACACTAATAATACTTAATGCTGCTGCAACATGCTGTGTTTTCAGCACTGTAGGCATCAAGTGATGAATTCTCAGAACATTTCCTGTGCTCAAGGTAAATGTTACTAATCTCTTTAAGGAATCTTCTTGGTCTTGCTGAGAGTAATACCTGTGTGCTTGCCAGCCCTGGAACCCCTAAAATCGGCTTAATATTGAGTTTGCTGAAGTTTGTTCTTTCTCTGCCCAGCCTTTCTTTTTCCTGCCCTTTTCACCAGCTCAGAATCTGCTTCTTCAGAGAACCTCCAGTGAAAAAAAAGCAGTCAAAATTAGTGATTTATTTTTTTCTGAGAGATCTGAGCGAACACAAGGAAGTGTTGACCTCCTGTCATGGTGTAAAGAAAGGCAGATTTCCTTACTTCTGTCCAGACGTTGCCCCACAGAAGCAGTAAATACTGTTCTGTGCAGTTTTTTATTACAGTGACTATACAGACATATTTGCCAGGCTGGAATCCCTGCATGTTGCTAAGTTCATATTAGCTAAGAGAGACAGGCAGCAGTAAGTGTAATATATTGTCACAATTAATGTTCTAGCCTGTGACCATGTTTAATTAATTATTTGTATCACACTAGCAGTATGTTTAGTGTATAATTAATTAGGCCTGAAGCAGAAGAGTAAGGGAGAACGACTTGAAAACTGATGGTGAAAAGGTTCCTGGAATATCATAGTTGGGCTTGTTCCTTCTGTCTTTCCTCAGTGTGGAAGCCCTTGCAGTGTTTTTGCTTTAAAGTAAACAAAATGGATGCTTGTGTATTTGCTAAAGAAATTAATGTATCATTTGCTCTGTGTGGGACATGGCATTAGTCTCAAGTTAGTGCAAGATGTGTAAGACAAGTGCATGAATTTTTTTGATCTCTGTGTTACCTCTTAGGCAGGAAAAGCATCAGCTCCTATTCAGTATCTGTCAATGCTCCAAGTGGATGTGTTACATTTTTCTCACTTCCCAACATGACAGACACTGGGACTGTGGCTGTGTCTTGGTCTTTCTAGTTCTGGCAGCTGAATTCTAATACTTGCTCGGGGCTCTCTGTGACAAGCACACTCTTTGGTAAGGATGCGAGGAGCTTGCTCTGCCTTGGCACTTAAAAGCAGTGCAGAGGCAGCTCCGTTGCTGCTCCCTGGGGCAGGGGGAACAGCGGAGCAGGCCGTGCCCTTGCCTCTGTCTCTATCCCTTGACCTTTGTGTCAGTTTGCTGGAGCTGGAGTGAGGGGAGCAGGCTGCACCCTTTCCAGAGCCGTGAGCCAGGGTACAGCTGTAAAGCCGTGCGGGGGAATCAGCATGGCACAGCGCCGACGCCTCCCCCGGGAGCGCTGAACGCAGACCTGGCACCTGCCACAGGTGCCTGCTGAGCTTCAGGGCTGTAATGTGGGGAAACAGACCCTTGTGGAAAGATTCGGAATGCAAAATACAAGTTGAAAAAGTAAATACAGAGACTTGAACATCCATGCACAGTTCCACACACCAGGAACACCAGAATCAGGGAAAATTACCACTTTACAATGTGCCGTGAAAGTTTTTGCTCTATTAACAACTGTATCCAAGAAAAAGAAATGCTGATTTCACTCTTTCCATTGTGTTTCACTGGGTTTAACTGGCTTTCAAATCAGAGTCACCACCGGATGAGTGAGTCTGTGGTGATGCCAAAGCTGCACACGCACAGAATGTGACATCAGAACAATGCAGTGCGTAAGATTCCCACTGTAAATGCCACCTGGATTTGTAACTTCCTCGATGCTACTGAAATCACAGCGATAGCATTAACAATTCAAGTCAGGCATAAGTTTTTCTGTCTCTGAATAGAGATCACCACAATGCTTACACTCTCTAAATACAGATAATTAGAGGCTGTGGCATAACTCTCTTCTCCCTCGACCTAAAAGCAGTCACGAGTAAAGTCACTGCAGCAATTGGTTACTGTCTCAGAGAGCTAACAGAATGCATTGTGCCTACAGTGAGATCCTTGACTTGCATTAATTTGGGTGGCAGGATCTTTACATTACTTCTTAGGGGCTTGGTTATTTTTTTTTTTTACGTAAATTGCACAGTCTCATGGCAACTGTTATTTGGAGGTGAACATCAGCAGATGTAGGGAACAGTTGTGATAATGTCTAAACAGTAGGCAGGAGTGGAACAGGAATGCCAAATTTTAAGAATTTTCTCTTTTTTCTAGTGTTTGGAGAATAAAGGAATCTATGCTGTCTGCTTTGCTTATGATTCACTAAAATGGGTCAATGGTTGAGCTAGCAGTTGCTCTGAAATTACAATGACTGACTGTAATTAAGAACTAATTTGTAGTCATAAAAAAGCCAGATAAGGGGCCATCCACTTCATGAGAAATGAATATAATCAGGATAACTGGCACAGCTGGTGGCCATAGTCTGTCCTCACTGAGCACACACAATTCCCATAATTCATAACAGGACTTATGTATCTGCCTCAGAAGGTGGATACTTAAGAAAATTTCCTTTAGATTTGAAATGTAAAAACTTGGAGAGTGTGGGGACAGGGCTTGGGGAACACAGTGCAACCATTTATTAACTATATAACATTAGCATTTTGATAGGTGTCGTGTAAATGAATTGGGTAGATTTGTTTTGGCTTGCTAGCAAATGTCAGGTTTGTTTCAGAGGAGTTACATCAAAGCTGAATGTGCTGAACATTTTATAACTGTGGGCAGGAACTGACTTCAACTGAAGCCATTCTTTAGTTGTATTTGAATTTGTGGACTTCTTTTCCTTGATATCACAGGCAGTGCTAGCAGCGCTACCCTGTAACCTTTTCATTTGTGATATTCAACTAACTTCTGTATGAAAACAATCAGCTTTAGCTTTACTGCAGAAAATATATCTATAAAACCCTGTTAACTGTTTTCCATATGCAAAACAGCAATTATGACCTCTTTGACTTAGCACTTATTCTACAGAAATAAGCAATTGCCATTTGGCTCTATTCATTTGGTACTTTGTTTCACACTTTCTTGAGATGTATCAGCAGACTTTTAATTATCCTGCAAATGATTCTATTAAGCATTCTCCTTGCATATTAAATGCAGAAGACATTGTTTTGAGCTTCCTTTTCCTCCTGTGAATAGAATGTGGGCAGACATAGAAAAATCAAATTATTTTACTAAATGAAAACAACCTGAGCAGAAGAAATCATTTTGAATAATGACAGCTTGGGTGAGAGTGTCACCATTTTCTATCAGTTTGCTCTGCATCACATAGGAGCTCACTTGATGGAATGTTAAAAAAAATGTGTCTAGTAAAAATAAGCTGTGACAGTCTCTAAGTAAATGTAATAAATCAGGAGGATTTCCAAAGGGAATAAAAAGTGTCATTTATGATGGTTACAGCTTATACACCCACTATGATTCCTGTACTGGTACAGTTTATACTCTCCCATGGTAGATAAAATTATTACTTGATCTGTCAAAATGGAGTGACAAAATTTTTGTGGGTAGACAGCTTATTTAAGAATAGTAAAGTTCTATTGTGTGTTTGCTATCCTAACTCAAAGTACTGTAGAAAATAAGAAATGAGGGAAAGCAATCATTGTTCAGAAAGTTGAAATAAAATTGGGAAAAAAAAGGTTAACAGAAGAGTCTTAATGTTTTACCCATAGGAATCTGGAGAAATAGAAAACATACTGTCACATGAGAAGTGATTATTTCAGTACCACGTGAGACCTAAATTCGAGCAGATTTCCTGTGCTATAGTGAATTGATAATTCTCAGGAAAAGTTTTCGCTCTGCTGGAAGTGGACTGGATTAATCACTCAGTTCCAGGTGTTCCCTGAACAGGATTAATTCTGAGAACTGACTGTGGTTCCATAGTGCTGGCTCAGGTTTGCCAGACACCCAGATGTGACCAGGAAATTCAGAGACATGGAATATTTATGCAAACTCAAGCACTGAATCATTGTCATTTACAGAAGTTCTGTTTCTCTGCTTTTGGAGCACATAATCAAGAAGTAGCCAAGTCATGGTGTGTAACTGCTCATGTCAGTAAAGGCATCTAATACTGGAAAGCTTTTAGAACTAGCTGAAAATGTCTTATGGCCAGAATTAAAGTCAGCAAGGTATCCGAAATAAATAAAGTGCATAAGTTTTGGCAGTAGGAAGGAATACTTAGCCTTTGGGATGGGTTGTGAAGAAATGTATTGAATCTGTCATTACTTAAAACCTTTAAATTTTGATCCAGAATCCTCCTAACTCCCTAAACTCATCATGAGCTACTGCTGAAACCTGAATAAAGGCCAGGCATACTCTTCTGTACCCTTTTTTCTCTGCTTGCACATTTTGAAAGGAATGTTGTGGAGTTACACTTCCAGTGCTAAATGTGGAGTTGGAGTTCTGTGCTCTGTTAGAAATGGCATTTAGAAGATGAATGCATTTGCATATTTTCTGGAGAAGTGATCACAGTTGAAAGCAAAGGATGATTCCAACATGAGGAATAAGCCCCATATTTCAAAATTGCTGCTAATTCCCAGTAACCAGATCATACCAGTTCCCACTGGACAGCTGAAACCCCAAGTATTTTGGAAGGATCATGGCTCTAAAAATTTTGTAGTGACTGATCTATAGTGATTGGAACTCTCCCTTCACTGACAGAACAACTCCTTTCTCTCTGCTATGGCTATTTCTTGAAGCTATTTTCTATTCACACAGCTTCCCAGAGCATTCACTTAGCTTTGGTAAAGGGGAGAAGAAGCAATCGGAATTGTGAAGCTGTTCCCTCCTCTTCAGATGAAGGACAAGCTGTAAAGTGAATATCTGGATTTTCCAAAATGCTTAGTGAGATATTGCTTTGGGTCTAAACTTAGTGAAGATAAGCTGGTTTTCGTAGATGTCAGCTAGCTTCTACTGCTTGTGTAGCTGAAAGAATGTTTGTGGCAAGTAGAGTCAGACTGGACTTCTCTCCCTAAAAAATGGGCATTCTAGGAAGAAGAAAACATTCCCTTGTACCAACAGAAAAGTCAGCATAGTGTAGTCTCACTGGGTGAACAGCAAAATTCACGACAAAAATAAGCAGGGGACATCAAACACACCATAGATTTTTTTTTTCCAAGTGCAGAGTCTTCTAAATATAGATTATAGTAATTTACTTTCAAACAACTCATTTTCAGCATCTGACATGTTCATTAACCCCAGGTAGAAAAATTATTGTGGTGCATTAATTTTTCACCAATGAAGACATTAGTCATATTTGCAAGTATCATTAGTGTCTGCCACCGAGGTGGAAAAGTCTCACTGTCTCTCTCCAAATGGAGGATGCATTAGAATGTTAACTAGGGTCTGCTGAGTTCCGTGGGTTATCAACCCTTGCACGCTTTTAATGCATTGAATTTTAATTAGACTTTTCTAAAAGTACATCATTAAAAGACATGTTTTATGTGTGAGTGGGAGAGATACGTAATCCTTTGGTAAAATAAGGCAAAATGTACAAGGATTTAGTGTAAGTATTCTGATAGTTCTTCCGACAGTATGAAAGGTACAAGTTCGTCTATTAAACTGTGTGTGTGCTCAGCAGTTATGAGAAGGAAATGAGATCAGAGGTATTAGGGTCCACTGTGGGGGAAGGGAAGGTTTCAAAGGTGCCAACAACAGCAGGTAGGTGAGGTCAGAGGAACTTGGCTGTTTTTCTTCCTTCTGTGTCATGATAAATCCCTTACACAGTACATTCCTAAAATAAAGGCTAAATATGGGAAAATGTCTCTGAATGATTGGCTCCTATCTTAGATGCTTTTCTCTACATTATTTCTACTAGATGTTCACGAAGTCTTTTATTTTATCAAATCTTTATTTAAATGGTTTTGCTTTGGATTTATCTATGACCTATTTTTTTAATCCTTCAGGGAGTAGTCCTTCTTCTAGCTTTTGTTGAAGACATGATGAAAAGGAGAGCAAGTTGAAGCAATGTTGCTCTAGTTAAATTTTTTCACATTAAAACAATGCTCAAATTTTATTCCCTGAAGTAAAAGGCTGTATATCTGTACAGTGGCTAATATTTTAGAACATTGTTTGTGTAGGCAGAAGGATGAACGTTTGTCTTACTGATGAATTTGACTAAATCTTGGTCAGGAGCCAAGGGGAACTCACATTCCCTTTAGTAGTGCTTGTAAAACTTGTAATCAATTATTCCCTATTTCCCCAGTTCTGTCCCCTTTTACTTTCAATGTCCAGTTTCCACTTAAACAAAAGAGGGCATGAAGGACCTCGATGCAGAACCTGCTGAGGACAGTCAGCAAGTTCATTAATGGGAGTAACATAATGTGGTGGAAACCATTCCTGATTCTGTTTTTCCCCCAGACCACTCCAGTTTGTTTTTTTCATCTTTCCTGATATTTTTCAGTATAATAAAAGCATCAGTCTGGCAAAAAAATGAAAAACCATCAAAAGAACAAACTATTTATAATTCAAAGTTATTTTCTGACTAATCTGTCCATTATTAGTACAGCTGGGATGGGTCTTGTCTTTCACTGCTTAAAATTAGGTGTCTTGTCTAAGTGTATCTTTTCTACAACAGCGGAGTCAGTGGAAAGGAACAGCCACTTCCAAAGACAACGCTCATTTTTCAGAGTCACAGAAGGCAACCAGATTCCTGGGCACAGGATTTCACTGGGAGCATGAGCAGGGTAAGGAGGTGTGGTGCACCTCTGGAGCTGCCCATCTCCATGTGGACAAGAACAGGAGGGAGAACCAGCTTGCCCTGGAGCAGTGATGGGTTTTAAATGTTTGGTTTACAGTTATTGTTAGACCAGCCCATCTCCTTGTTCCTGGAGAGTCCTTTCACTGGATCCTTTCACACATCAAAACCACAGGCATCACTAAGTGATGTGTCAACAGAGCTCATTAAGTAAGAAATAATTTATTTTTCCCTAATTGGAATATTGCCCTGTTAGAGTGTGAGAGTGAGATAGTCCATAGTTTCCTCTATTGCAGGAAAAGAGTGGAATATTACCTTCTAGGGCACTCCTGTCTTCTCTCTGTATGACCCTTATTGAATTTTTAGCTGGTGAATGTTTGGATTTGCATGAGGAATACCTAAATGTTAAATGGTGTAGCAGGTACCTAAGAATCTGATGGCAAACTGTGGCACCAGATATGAACCTTGTCTTCAAGAAGAGAATAAATTGAGGATGCATCCTCTTTTAGTAAAAACCTCCACTATTAGGTTTATAACTTATTAATTTTTTACCACTCCTATAAAATATGTTTGATCTTTCTGATTACAAAGAAGATTTTTTTCACTGCTTGGCAGTGTAGGTGGTAGTATACAATGTGAAATGAGATTCTCCAGGGAGATAAAATATTAGAATTGGTAATGCAGTTTGAAAATGAAGCCAGGAATGCCCTTTGAGCTTCGTATATCAAAATAAAAATAAACTTATTAGAACTTCGTTGCATTATTCATGGACTTGCCTTGATTGTAAAAACTTGGTTTAACTGGTATTTAAGTTAGTCTTTCCACCTATTTTTTTAAAAATAAAAGTAATAAATCTCATTACTGATTATATTAGCAATGGAAACTTTGGTTCATGCATCTATTAATTATTGAACATATGAGTGATTATTTTATCACAACATGGGTAGTTGAATAGGTACAGATGTTGCTTGTTTAATTGCAGTGTTATAATTCAGATTTTCTGAACATAATAGTAAGTCCATATATGAAGCCTTTGTGTAACCATTTTTTTCAGTAGAGCTTTTCCTTTGGAAAAAGTTTCTGGGAACTAGAAAGCTCACTGATTATTTAACCGTTGTACAATTTAATGGCACCTAATGTTACTTTTCTGGCATTCACACAATACAAAAGCTATTTGTTGCATTTTCATTTGTTTGCCTTTGAGCTCAGCCATAGAAAGTTATTTTCATCTCGAGATAGTTGTATTATTTAAGCACTTTTTGTTTTGATGGAAATTACTTTTGTAGGCAGAAATTTACCGCTTTGACTGCGATCAGGGCCACAGCTCAGTCCGTAACATTCACTGCTGACATGCCTATTTCCTACCTGTCAGAATGAAATACTAATGGTAGGTCCTATGAATTCTGACATTGCTTTCTTATTTTTTATAACCAAGGTCACTTTGCTTCAAGTTTACATTTGGCATGCAAATAGGGATGAAACTGTAAAAAGGTTTATTTCTTTTTTCTCGCAGAAAATTTGTGCTGATTGTGTCCTATTTTAATATTTTTCATTTCAAAGAATAAAACATTGGAAAAATTTAAGTTGATAGATAAGGCATTTACTTGTTGGAAAGCAGAAAAAGGTGTTTTTTCATCTTTATTAAATACTCATACTAAATCAGACTGGCTAATCAGCTGGTTCTTTTCTCAGCTCTATGTTATTGCATTCATGTTTAAATGAAGCATTTTGAAAGGTGTTTAAGGGCCATTGTCTAACCCTTACAACATTCCTGTTCACAAAGAGTCTAAAGGAAGCTTTAGTCTGTATAGGAAAGGGAAGCAATGGTCTTCTAGGGTAAAAGACATTGCATTTCCCTTGGATGCATCAAGGCAGGCTTGCATTTCGATTCCCAGGGCCTATTTTCCACTGAATCTTTGTTCTTTAATCATAATTTCCACTGTTGTCTGTTTGGAATCTTTTTTTTTTAATATATCACGAGCAGGAAGCCTTGTTTATGGCCCTGAAGTGAGGAAGAATTGCACTCCTGGAAAGCTGTGCCCTTACCTTCCTGCTTGGCTGCAGTGCAGGCAAAGCTTCTCACGCTGCGCTGCCAATGCCCTGCACCACCCCCAATGGACTCTCTCTCTGGGTGGCCTGAGAAGAGTGACTCAGCCTGCTTAAAGTTGGTATTTTTGGGGAGGGCTTCATGGCTGCGACATGTTTTCAGTTGCAATTGTCATGATCTTACACTGAGGTCAACCTGTTACACTGAGATGATTTTGTGTCTGTTTGGTTTTGTTTAGTTTTGGGGCTTTTTTTGAGTTTATTTAGCCAACTGGAATAAGGTTTTTTTTAGCACTGCTCTGACAAAAACATTCTCTGAGTTGGGACAATAGGCAGGTTTTGTGTAACAATTATTTTATTTATCCCAAAACTATGAAGTGCTGTATTTCCATCATTAAGAAATGCCAACAAAAGGAGTAGTTTTCATGGTATAAAACAAGCTGCTTGGAACTAGAGTCTCTGGAGCATCAAAATAGACCTTAATAAACAGACTCCTAGGTTTTTGAAAGGGAAGGGTGTGATCTCTGGACTTCATTGCAGTGCACTCAATTTTAGATCTATTCCATTTTGCAGCAGTGAATTGATGGAATGATGCAGAAGACCACTCTCTTTGAGATACCCAGAAAGAAACAGGGAGCTCTGTAAACTGATTGCCTCTCATTCCATATAGGACCATGCAGAAATATTCCACAGTTATGTCCTTTGCAGAGCCAGCTACAGATTTATCACCTTTTCATAGCAAGTAGGACTATTTAAGAGATTCCCAGAATACAGGTGCAAAAAGTTTGGACTGCTGGTCACCTCTCTCTTCATTATTTTTCTTTCATCTCTCATCATGCTACTGCTACACGCAGTGTTTGATACTGATAGTGCTGCTTATTGCATTGATAAAATTCAAATTTACTGTACTTGCGAATCTCCTCCCCCTTCCATCACTAGATTATACATTTCCAAGCAAGGCTGTATTTCAGAAGGGTTAAATATGTTGAATGCAATGAATGCATAAACAGAAATAAAAATGCTGTTGTATGTACTCCACTACAGTTTTCAAATGCCATCCCAAATGCAATCTGAGCAGTTTCCCCTTCTATGAAGAACTATAAATACATTCCTACATTGTGGAGCATTGTTGAATCAGAAAATGTCTACAAGACAACACAAATGCTCGTAAGAATAAAGGACTGAATAATTCAATAACGACTCTTTCTACTCCAACTACATCCCTTGCTTGAATAACATGTAAAACAAGCCAGGATCTTTCAGTAGTTCTAAATTCATGCAGACCTAAATTGTCTCTGGTTTTGTCTACTTAGTGCTTTAAAACCAGACAAAACTGCTATATTTTTGGCAATCTTTAGATATAGTTGGGATACTGATGTGTGATATAGTTTTTGAAATTTCATCCTTATTGGAGAAATACTCTTATTATATTTTGGCTTGTAGATTTTATTTTTATTTTTATTTTTTATCAAAGGACATTTCATGGACTAGAGAAGGCAGAATCAGAAGAACCTGCTATTGTCATCCCTTTCCTTTTGGCAGTCACTGGGACTTTGTGCTGCTTTCCAGAATCAGCTTTGCGATACTGTACAAGTCTGGCAGGGTTTTCCAGCAGACATTTTGGTCTAGGAAGTAGTTTGATTGTTTCAAAACCAAAATTTTCTTTGGTACATTGAGATTTCCCTGTTGTCAGCAAAGGGAGGAAGTATTTGTGGTGAAAGAGCACAAAGTTGAAAGAAACTGACTCTGAGCTCTGCCCTCGAGGCTGCAGCTGATGTTTGAAAAGCCTTCAGCAAGATCCTGAGTGTCCCCCCTCACAAAGTGTGTTTTGTGGGTGTATTTTGTAATGTTGGAAGACACTGAAGTCCTACAATAGGATGTGCAAAATGGTATTTTGTTTCTAAGAAAAATTTATAAAACCCACAGTCTTTGTGCTTTCTTTGTGCACAAGGAATTTTTTCATCATATTTGATTTCTGTTTCTCTTAATTCAGAGTCTCCATCCAGTTAAATCTAAAAATAAATAAGAAGCTGAAAGTAAAGCAGAAGTAAGCCCTCTGGACTGTGCTTACCTCTGTTATCTCACCAGAAGTGTAGTTATTAGATTTGTTTCCATGTCTGCATATGATGTGGTTAAGTCTGTTACACATCTATAGTTTTAAAATGCCACCTCTCCTGAAGGAAATCTATTTTTTTTCTTGTCATTCTTAATTTTTTTTTCTTTTTTTTCTTTTCTTTTTTGGGGTGTGGGCAAGGCTGAGCTCAGTGTCATTCAATGGCAGTAGCCTTGCAGGGTGAGAAAATCCATGGAAAGCGTATAAAGAACCACTTCCCTTTTTAATTTTTTAAATTTTTTTTTTTTTTGTTAAAGAAAGGGTCTCTACTTACTTGCTTTTTGAGTAATAACGCAGAAGCTTCTGTTGTAATCAGTGTACCCTTTCAGACAGAAAGAAATGGATTTATTTATCTAATCTGCCAATCGAACCTATGCAATTCTGATGCAGACATTTACCAGAGGTCTGAGCACTGTTTGTGCTGCTCTGATTTATAGAGAGTTCTCACTGATATATGGCCTTGGTGTTCCTCCTCTTCTGTATTTTAGCTGTTGGTGGCTCTCTTTGGATTGTTATTTGTTGAGTCTTGTTACTGCAAGGCTCTAATTATAGCTCCCATTATTTTTAGGGAAATGCTGAAATACAGGCTCAAAAGGGGCTTTAGAAGTGCTCAGATGAGAACTGGAGATGTGATAAGCACTTGTCAATAGGCTACTGGGGCTTTTCATTTGCCATCATTCAAATAATAATTAGAATATTTAGATGCTAAGTACATATCTGAGGGAGAAAATCAAATGGAAAGGGTTGGGGTTTTTTAATGTATATATAAATAGAATATAATACAGATCTTCACTTTTGTGGATTGACACACAATGTGGAGTTACGTGTATTTTGCCTTTGTTTTGCAGAGCTGTTCTTTACAGGAAGTACTGCATGCTTTTTATAGTAAATGAAACTGCTAAATATGGATTATGTAGGAGCAGAATTGGTAAAAGACCTGCAGAATGGCTGTTTATTTAATTGCAAAAAGAAAAAGGCACAGTCTAAATCCTCTTAGTAGGGACAGTCTAAATCATTACTTCAACCTGGTTTTGACCATAGACAATTGTCAGAAGAACTTTTTGAAAGAAACAGCATAAAAGAAAGGAAACTTAGTAATGAAAATAGAGGGGACTATAGCACTGAATAAATGGTAAATAGGAAGTAAAATGAAACATATTCTAGAAACACCTGGAGTAGTCATCATTCTGCCTGTGTCAGAATCCATGTGAAAGCATTCCCGACTTCCCGTGTTTCAGGACTGGGAAGGCTGCCCGAAAGCCATGCAGTTAACTGTGGTTGCAAAATGTCTAACTTTGCCAGGATGACTCCAATTCCTTTGCCATTTCTTCACAAGGATTGGAAGCAGCAGAGATGCCACTTCTGCACTGGTAGTAAGACCAACGATTTGCTATGTTTTAAATCCCCATCTCACAAAACGTTTCGCTTTTGGAGCTGAAGCCTTGCTCTCTCGTGACTATTGACTCTCCATGAAGCTAATTCTGCAGTAAATATTTTTTCCTTTACCAATGTAAACGTTCCTGATTTCTTATGCATCTCACCCCCCTCTCTCCATGCCTGGTGATCTTCCCTATAGATCCCTTCTGTTTGGATAACTGCGTGCATCAGATGGCAAATAGTTGACTGCTGGTTTACATGTTGCAGGGATCAATCCTTCACTGATAGGGCAATGGACTGGATGACCTAAGATATGTCTTTCATCTTTATTTTATCACTGCAAAATGCAAGTGGGCGTGCAAATCCCAGCTCTTTGCCAAAGCCATCTGCTCAAAAATATTGTACAAACAGACAAGGAGGGTTTAAACTAATTACAACTTTTGTCTGTTTATGAAAATTATTCTTTGCTACTGCAATCGTATATCTGGGCTTCCTCTAGTTGTGTCATCTTTTAAAATCAGAAAATCTTCTCTGAGCATAATCTGAAGGCTTTGGGTATTTTTCAGTGATTTTTGGATGTCCCCAGTCCACTTTCTCTGGAAACTAGCAGTTTCTCTGATTGTCAATCAGTTCAATGCACTCATTCTACAAAGACTGCACATATTTTTCCCTACCATATCACAGTCAGCAACAGGGAAGTCCTATTCTAGATATTTTTATTAAAATGTTGCCTTTCTCTTGCTTTTTCACTTTGAAAAGCCTGTCTCTAGGGAAGAGCTAGGATTCACATCAGTATAAATTTTATCTTTGGCCTAGGAAACTCTTTACTTGCACAAGATGGTGTATTTTGCCTGTGTTGAGAGGAACTTCATTTCACGTGGGCTGGAGAAATTGGACTGAACATAACCTACTTCCAGGGTCTCCCAGCAAACCAGAGAATGCTCCCTCTGAACTTCCACAGTCTCCTCTTTCTCTTAGAGTTCACTCTTCTCGTTTCTGATTTCCTGATCTTATCAAGAAATGCTTCTGGAGTGACGTGGACAGTTTCCCCAGCTGGGATGAGTTGTCCCCTCTTTTGTGTGACCAGCTGTCCCAGGCAGCCCTTCTCCATCCCGAGCTCTGCAGCAGCCAGATGAGGAGTGGAGCCTCCCCCCATGCAGCAGGTCACCGAGCTCAGCTCCGAGGCTGTGCCGTGTTACTGCCGGCTCTGTGGGTGACAGATGGAAAGCCATAAGCTTTGTCACTAAGTGTTGCCTGAGCCAGTAACAGTTGTATGTGCAGTTCAGGGTGCTGGTGTATTCAAAGTTTTATTTGTGTGTTTTGGTTGTGTTTGTGTGATATTGTAAAAAAGAAAAAAAGGAATTAATCTCTTTGCTGGTTAAAAGGCGCTCCCCGTAAAAATAAGATGAAGGAGAAGGAAAGCTGTTTATATTTCTTTTTTAATAGGAATTTTCAGCTTGTTTTGTTTTTTCCCCTTTTCTTTTTTTTCTTTTGGCCAACCTTTTATGGCTTTTACCTTTCCAAGTGGTAACTGTGAAAATATTTTTAGCCATATATTGTTTTAGAGGCATCAGAGAATCTCTGTATCTAAATAAAAGGCTCGCTGTTGGTTCACTGTATGTAAGCTGAGTTTGATCACACTTTTAATACTCTTCAAAGTAATTACAATAATTTTCTGTTCCACGAGTCTGTATTTCAGCACCTAGAGATCTTTTGCTACCAAAAGTTCTTCTAGAATGGTTAAATTACCTGTTGTGGTTATGTACATACATGCTGCCATTGACTTGGTCCTTAGTCTCAGAGAGGCTGAACAGTGCTAAAATCTGACCTTAGTGCAGGATATGTGAATATTTGCTTAGAATGCGTGAGGCTGGTTCATCAGAGAAAACAACCAATATATTTAACTTTTTATTGGACAATTTTTAGCATTGTATTAGTACATAATTAGCAATTTTGCAACTCGCTTAATAAACAAACAACAATTAAACTTCCACATATGGCTTGCTTTGCAAAGTTACACCGTCATGCAGAACTAATGGGTTTGCCACCACATGTTAGGAATGATTCTGTTATAGTTTAATGAAACTGGTGGTTTGTCTCTAGCAGGAATAGCTTTACATTCCTATAGATATCAAATGTGGTATTGGCTATGGGTTGCATTTCATTACCTTTTACCAGACACCTTGCATTGGGATTTGCAGAGAATTTTAGTGTCAGTGAGCACTCTTGTCTTATGTTTTAATGAGGAAAATTAACTGAATTTGTAGAGGAGTCACTGCACTGTTTGGCATCCCAGTGATAGTAATGAGATATGATCCTTATCTTCTGCAGGCTCCATGTCAGTCACACATTACTCAGCCCAGACATCCAAAAGATCTAGGAAGCAGCTTAGGTTTTCATGGCTGGAAGCTGTTTTAGGAGCAGCAGAGTAGTGTGGCTGGGCTGGCACGAGGGGCAGGGCTGTTGGTATCCAAATCATGAATGAGTCCAGCCCCGTTCCCAGGCACAGGGAATGTTTCCTGCTTGCATTGCTTATAATGCAAGTTGTAATGGCCAGGGACATGTGGCTGGAGGAGGAGGAGAAGAAGTTTCCCTCACTAAAGCCATTGTAGGTAAAGACTAAATACTGCGCAGCTTTCTCATGAGCTGTTGCTACCCCAGGAGTCCTGTCCCTGGATGGGACGTTATGGGGCTGGGAACCTTCTGGGAACTCTTCTGGGAACCAGCACAGGGTAGTTTTTTGCATTTAATGCCTTGCTTTCCAAAGTTGCAGCTCTGGTTGGAATTTGCAGCTGCTGAGATTGCAGCCAGGGCCAGCTGTGAGCCCACTGCAAAGCTGCAGTGGCAGCCGAGTGAAACTGCATTTGTGTGCATTTCACACCAGTGGCATTAAGGGCTGCTGCACCAGGAGCCCTGGAATGAAGGAATTTCTCTGTCTTTATTCTCTTTTAAGTCATGAATAAATAAAATCAGGAATTTGTGTAGATACACAGACTTTAATGAATTTGAAATGCATTTTGATGGATTTTTCCTTAATAAACCAATGACAATCACTTTCTTCTGAATGCTTTCTCCCTTTTGCTGTTCTTAAAAATGTTGAATTATTTTGAAAAGGGAAACTTGTCATGAAGGGAGATTTGGCCTGTATTGTTTCATGTGCAAACTTCAGCTTTACCTTTAGAACTTCCCTCTGCTGTTTTATGCCTTATGACATTTGTGTCAGATCTATTTTTGTTTCACAATACAGGCTGTATTCTTGTACACTTCCGACTGTGTGTCATCCCTCCACATGAAAGAGAGCTGGACAGAGGTTAGGATGTTATCTTTCCGAGGCTAATTAAGTTCCAGCATAATCATTATATATAGCCTATATTTTCTTGATGAATATAAACTTGCTTTGAGCAGGAGCTTGGCTGAGATAACCTCCCAAGGTTGCTACTGACCTGAATTATTCTAATTCTATAAAAACAACAGTCAAAGGCATGTGTTTATTGTAGAAAGAGATGTTTCATTGCCTAAAATTCTGGTTTTGAGAAGTCAGAGTTCACTGTAGAACATTCTGACTCGTGGTAACAGAAAATGAGATTTCCTGGTAGAAAACTGTAACTTTAACATGGACACAACTAAATAAATGCTTAAAATTCCCATCCTCTAGCCTCTGGGACCTGCATCCTGCAGAAAATACCTGTTCTTCTCAAGGCCATGTAGCTCACTGAAGGCAAACATGTTTTTCTAAAACAGAGGCCTTTCCCTTTTAAAAAGAGGATTGAATTGAAGTGGAAGACTATAATTTAAAAACAAAAGTCCTCCCAGTTGTGGGTTGTGGCGAACTCATGCTGTATAAATTTTTTAGAACACCAATATTTCAGTGGCTGAGTTGATGGATGAACTTGGCAGCCTGTCCTCAAACGATCTGGGATTTTTAGAAAAACAAAAAACAACACCCTTAATGCCAGGCTTTAAACTGTATTTAATAAAAAATAGAGCTGTGTGCAATGTGCTTATTTTGCTTTTTTAGCTACAAGGCCTGTTGCTGCATTCAGCCATTAGCTTCTACCTCATTCTGTCAATATCCAGGATTGGAGATACAATAAGCCACCCTGGCTGCCTTCAGGAGGATGCATACTGAGGAGAGAAAAACAGCTACAACTTAGCCATGACTGTCTTAACTCTTTCTTCTCTGTGTTTGGCTGATCATGTTTCTTCTCTCATTTGATCTAGAGAACCTAAAAACTAATTTAAACATAATCCAAACTCCCTCATGGGACAAGAGCACAGAGTACTGTGAGCACAGTGTTCATATTCAGGCACTAAGGAAGATATATGAGCTTACATCTGGGGTGGGTAAAAGGTCCGTGGGTTTTGTATGCTTAAACTTCTCTGTGTGAAGTCAAAACAGATAATCCCAGAAAAGCAGGCAGGAAGGGCAAGGGAATATGAATAGGCTGTGAAGAGATCATGGCCTCTGTTCTTCACAGAATCATTTCCATTTCATTTTGTAAAGCCTCCAAAGAAGCAGGTCATCTGGCCTCTGTGTCTGACAGAATACACAGAGAAGGATTCTGCCGCCACATCCAAGCCCTTGCCCACTATTTATTGTTTTCTGTTCATGGGATTCCACAGACCTGCTTGTGTTCAAGTAATTAAAGGTCCGTCTAAAAATGTATAATGCTATTTAGGAGAAGGTTATAATTATTTAACTTCACTGTATCTTTTGCAGTTTCTATTGCTTTTAAGACTGGGAGATGCAAGAGAAAAGTGTGTGAAGCGATGCTTCAGTAAATATGCAGGAAATTTAAAATCAGGAAACAGGTCCTTGATTGTGAATACAGCTGTGCAATAGTTTCTTCCTTTCTTAAGTTGGTCTGAGTCACAGGCAGTTTCAATATAAAAATATACACATCAGGCTATAAATCCACATCCTTTCTTCACTGCACCAAGTTCTTATGTGTCAAATTTTGTGTAGTCAATCAAGCAATGTAAGCTACAGAGCTTTATTTACTGGAGAATACTGAAAGCTAGCTCTCCATGTCAGTGCTCAAAAATGATTAAACAAAAAAGAGTTTGACAGGGGGTTGGGTTAAGAAGAAAGCAATTTAATTTCTTTCCAGCTTAGGTTTCACGCTCAGTTAATTACAGAATCGTGAGGTTGGAAAGGACCTCAGGAGATCTCTAGTCCAGCCTCCTTCTCAAAGCTGAGCCAGCTGTGAAATCAGACCAAGTTGCTCAGGGCTTTATGCGGTGGGATCTTGAAAACCTCCAAGGATAGCAATGGCACAACCTCTCTGTGCTGTCCTCATGGGAAACAAGTTTCTCCTTCTATGCCATCAGATCTGCTCTAATTTCAGTTTGTATCAGTTGGTCATCCTGTTGGGATGCACCACTGTGGAGAGCCCAGTCTCTCTTCTGTGGGACACTTTCTAGGCTCTGAGGTCTGGTGTCTCATCTCCAGACTGAGCAAGCCCTGCCCCTCCAGCCTCAGAGCAAGTGCTTCACCCCACAAGCATCCTGGTGGCCCTCTGCTGAACTTGCTCCAGATGCTCAGTGCCTCTCGTATGTGGAGGGGCAGAATTAGACAAGGGCTGAGGAGAGAGAAAGAATTGCTCCCCTACATCCCCTGGCCATGCTCCTGTTCATACGGCCAAGGATGCTGCTGTCCTTCTTTGCTGCTAGGGCACATGGCTGGCTCATGTGAAACTTGTTCTCTCCCCAGCCAGGCAATTCCCAGCCCTCTGTCACGCCAAGGGGTTGCAGGACTCTGCATTTCTCCTTGCTGAGTTTTGTAAGGTTCCTGCCTGCCCTTTTCTCCAGCCGGAGTGGCAGCCCTGCCCTTGGACATGCTGACTGATCCCCCAGCTCTGGCACTCTCCATTTACAAAACATTGCCATGCATTTCCAGTAGAGCCATATCTGCTGTATTTATTATAGTAGAAATAAAACAACACAATTTAGACTCAGTGTTTTGACAGTATAAATTTTTTTTCTTATCATAGTTGTAAAGATGTGGAACAGAAAGCTTAATAAAACTTAGCTAAATCATACCGACAGTTAAAATACATAAAAAAAGGTCTTTGTGTGCCAAATACCTATTTTACTTGGGTTTGATTTTAATTCTTACACCACTCTGTCCACATTAAATTACATTTGGACCCTCTGTGTTGGACTTATTCTTGGATAAAGGTAGATGCACTCCTGTCTGCTTCCTGAGTGTGTTAATACGTCAGTACATTGGCTGTGAAATGTATGGTGATATCCATTGGTAAAATGGATATGAAAACTCTAAAAACAGTGGCTTGGTGCAGAGTCCCATGGGGCTGGGAAAGGAAGCCAAATCACAAGTCCCATTCCACTGCCCAGGCTTTAGATTAATCTTCTTTCTGGCAGCTATTTAATTCAGAATAGATTTAGATCAGAACTTTTGTTTGAACACAGTGGCCATTTAATCATGCCAAAATGTTTCCACTGTTCCCATTTTTTCTTTCATTACATTGTGTGCTAAAGAAATTATAATCAGCAAAGCACTAGAATTATCACCTGGCTATCCTGAATCATAATGAAGTACTGTGTGGCATTTTACCATTCCAATTCCTGATTTGTGGTTAAATTTGATATGCAGCATACTGAATTCACATTATTGTGTAAATATTCTCATTATAAGCTATAATTTGCTTTTGATCTGAAAAGGTCATAAACATGCCATCAGTTATTTCATAGTAGTATATAACGATTCAGTGGTTTTTTTCTCCACTCAGAATGGGAGGTATCTGCAGGAACTGTATGGTAATGCCTGGCAAATGTTGACTTTTATCAATGGCCTGTGTTTGCTTCACGCCTTCAACTCCTACATATTATAGCAGTGATTGCTGTTTCTGTTTTATTCTATGGTGGTTTAGTATTATGCTGGATATACTACTTTGCATAATGTTATCAAATTCCTGCTATTAGGCCTTGGAAAATATTCAGCTCAGATTCCAAACTGTTCTGAAATAATGGTAAGTTTAAATCTAATTTGTAGTCAATCATTCAAGGTCCATAAATGATTGTCAACCAGCAATTTCATGTATCTTTAATTCTGTTTTGAAAAACAAACATTTGAATTTTATCTGTTTCCTGTCCTCTCCAAAGTCTGTTTTTTACTTTTTTTTTTGCCTTACCATTCCTTCTGGTCCTGTCACAATCTCTCCAAGAAATCGGTAATGACTGTGGTGCAGAAGCTTTTCTGAGAAAGCACCTTAGCATCTCCTGAGACTTAGGGGAGGAATTTGTACTCATACTGAGCCAGAAAGGAAAAGATGTAGCAGGTGACTTCTTTCGCACATAAAATCTTGGTGCTCGGGGAGGTAGCAAGTCAGCAAGAACAGGAAATAGCATTTTTATTATTTCAGTTCAAGTTACTGCAAATCATGAGTGACTGCTGCTTGGAATTGTCTCAAATCTGAGTGGGTGCTTTATAATACAGTAGAAATGCAGCACAGGAAGAGTTATTAAATGTAGAGGATCTTTGGGGCATGGCAGAGGCATGGATCCTTTGTTTGGATTGCACAGTTCAGTTTAATTACCCACCAACATTGCATTTCTATGCATGGAGATTAGACTGTGAGATTGAAAAAAAATTAGCCACTGCCAAGGGCTTCCAAAACCTACCTAGAATTCAGGATTTGACAGTACTGCCAAGCACTCTGTATTCCACCCTTCGGGCTCATGGAGAGGAAGGACATGGGCTGTGGGTTCCTCCCTGTACTGGTATGGGAACAGAAATGCCAGGTGGCACAGAGCTGAATCCCGTGCAGAGAATTCCTGATGGAAATCTGTGAGCAGTTCAGTGATGACACTCCCCAAGCTGGGGTGGGAACCTGAGCCCCAGTGTGTGCATTAAACAATACCCCTGAGTCAGTCTTGTCAGCCAGGCTCTTTAACTTGTTTACTGATGGCTTTTTGGGGCTGCATGTTAACTGACAACCCTTTCGTTTTGGTCTTGCTGCTTGCACTTTGTTGGAGCAATCTGTGGGAAAATTTGGAGTCATCAATTATCCAGAATTAAGAAGTTTGTTGATTAACTTGCAGTTTTGTTTTGTGACTTTGCTGTCCTTCTGGTGTAGAACATCCTCTGTATTTAAGGAGTTTTTCTGAAGACCATCACATAATATGGCTACAGAAACACTAATAAACCCAAATCATAGATGAGGAATGACCGTACTGGTGTCTGAAGTCAGTGTCCCAAATTCACTTCAATTGTCATGTTAGCTGAGCACACAGGTGCTGTCTTACGAATCTTCTACTCAGACATTTCATTACATGCCCTTCAAAATGTACAGGGAGGTGATGAGCGAGGATTTTAGTGTTATCTGAACTCTCTTCATACACAGCAGCATTTGCCTGATGCACTTTCCCCCTACCATTATATACACAAAGGAGCAACACTTACTTTCCTTTTTCAGAGTATGTTGAAAAGCATTTTTTGTGGCTTAAGACAGCTACTTTTATGCAAGTTTCCCCTACAGCCTCAGAATTTTGATGGAATCTTCGTGGATGTGCTATTGATTTAATCTTACCAACATTGAATTTAGTCCAGCCAAAGGTGTTTTAAAATCCAAACCAAATACATACCTATGAAAAGTGCCTCATTAACAGTTCCTTCCTCAATTAAAAAACATAATCAAGATTTCCTCTACTGGGATTCTCAGTCGTGATGGTAGGGGAGTAGGTGTATTTACTACAGAAGTAGTCATAGCTGAAATTCCAAGACTGTATTTTCTGTGTGTTGTCCAGGATTTTAATAACAATGGAGATCAATCAGAAAAAGCCCAAATTTTTCTGGCAGACTTTGCTTGGCATCATTTTGTCTGGAAAAATCTTCATATGGCTCATAAAAATTCATTTCTTTCCATTATTGCCCTGTGTGATAGAAAAAACCCACATAAAATCCTTATCCTCAGATGTTTGTTATATATCTGGGTAAGAAAGTCTTATAGTTCCCATGGCTGTTGTTCATTATTTAAACCTCAACATAGAAATCAGTTAACAAAGAACAGTAACTTTTTTTTTCATACTTTTATTCAGAAAAAGAAACAAATTATCTCCCTCATTTACATTTATATTTAATCCATGAGACATCTTGTTTTTTTTTTTTTTTTTTTTCTGAGGAGCAGGGAACAGATTTGTGTCCAGATAGATAGTTTACCAGGATCTGCCTTTGAAGGCCTATTAATTAAAATGTGGATATATGCCTTCCTGTGTCTGTTTACATATGCCTTAAATATGTCTCAGCCTGAAGATTTGCACTTTTGCTTTTATACAAATAGCATTAAAAAATAATAAAAATAATCATTTGTAAGACCATTTTTTAGTAAAGGAAATTATTTTTGTGTAACTAACAATGTAGGAACCATCAATTTTTGTAACTTTTTCCTGTCAATGCTTTTTCACAGTTTCATAACACTGAAGAGAAGCATATTAGTAAAATGCATTGTTGTTGGTTTTTCTCTGTTTATTTTTAGTGGTGGGTCTGGATGTAGACGTCCTTAATATGTCAAGGTTTTTCTAAAACAGGTGCATGCTTTTGCTGAAAAGACTCGTGATGCCAAGAACTGAGGAGCAGGATCGTGTCAAAATATCCCAAAGTCAGCAGGAAATTCTTTTCTAGTTAGAGGGCCTGCACAAAGCTCAACATTTCAATAATGCCTCATTTAATTCAGGATACAAATGAGGATTAAATACTGCCTAGGACTGCATGTAGAGCTTGCAAAGTCCAAGAAGAGGGAGAAACTGAAAAAAAGAGGTTATGTATAGGCACGAAATCGAAGCTGGGAGTAAGTTCCCTAACATTCAGGATAGAAGAAGGTGGTAGAATTTGTTAAAAGCAGCTCCCTTTCTTTATGTTTAAACATGCTGGTTAATATTCCAGCCTGACTGAAGTCAGGAGCAAGCTCTCACTAACATCAGTGGAGCCAGGATTTCACTTCCTGGCTGAGGGAAGCTGTAGATCTTCTTTATTTCTGCCTTTCTTTAGAACTCAGACTCCAAGGAGCTATTTGCTTTACATTTGACTTTGCCCATGGGAGATCTGCTTTTCCCTTCCGGAGATCAGTATCCTCCTGGCAAGATGTGTGTGTGTGGAGGTGCACACGAGAAATGGCGACTTTTCCTGATATCCTCCGTGGTTATGTCAAGGGAAGATGTTTATAAACGTGCTATTTTTATTTGGGGTTTTCTAGGGATGTGCTGTTGTGAATCAATACAGCCATTTTAACATCACTCACCACACTACAGATTGTTCTGCCAAGTGGCAGAGCCCAGCAGAAACCACCCGTGCTGGGAGCCCGTGGTGGTCACTCTGTGCACAGGTTGCAGATGAAAGTGGTATTGGAGCAACACTTGTTAGGTTTTGGTTAATTCATTATATTAGCAGTTCTTAAAAACCCCACATTTTTAGGGGTTAACCCCCTGAAAGTGTCAAAGAACTCTCAGTCCCTTTAAAGGCAATATTTATCCTATTATCAAAAAAAAAATCTGTGCTTTTCAACCTTGCTCTTTCCCTTTCCACCCCTTCTTGATCTTTCTTCTTCACAATGGAAATTTTAATCTTTTTTTTTTTTTAAATTCCTTATTTAACATTTGGGTTGTGCATGATGTTGCCTTTCTGTTTAGGAAACACGAAGCAGTCAGTATTCCACAGCTGCAAAGTTACTGCTGTCTTGAGGCTGACACAGAGACAGATACAGAGCTTTAGTCTGTTTAAATGGAGATTAAAATTTTATGTAGCAATTAATGGTTAACTGGGGGTAAATGATCCAAAATTACCCAGCAGGGTCTTTGTTGAACAGAAACACTGCTTAATGTGCCTTGTTTACTAACAATCTGATGATGAGTGAGAAGACATTTCTTGTATTCTATCAGGTCTACATAGAAGCCAGGATGTGCTCCTGTGGAACAGCTCATAGAGACCTGATAAAGCTGTGCCAGTTGCAATAAGATGCAGTGTTCAAAAAGTCAGCTCCTTGACTTCTGGACATGACACGGAATGTGTGGAGAACCATTTGTTTCCCAGTTTGATCACTCAGGATTTTCCTGTCCACAAAAGCAGTTTTCATTCACGTCCTGGGCACCAAAAGCAATGTAGGTGCAGGTTTAAAGCTGGAAGGTTGGGAATGAGACTCCCAGTTTGGGGAAAAAATTTCTTTTGGCGCCCCATCCTTGACTTTGGATTTCAGGGTGAGTGGGATAAGTCCAGAGGCTGCATCCTAGAGCTGCAGCTGTGGAAATGAAAGAAAATATAGGAAAATATAGGAAAAGGCTGGTGAGGTGTGGCAGCAGGCTGCATCTCCTGAAGGTGAAAAGAAGGAGAGAAGGGGGAATTCATGAAATGCTCTTCTAAGCAAACTTGTTGTTTGGGAAAGTTTGAATCAATGAGCATTCATGACTTGGGATTATTGTCGATATTAACTATCCTACAATTCAGACACCTTTTTAAGGACATAATTTCTTATCAAGCCTATGGATAGAAACACTGGTACTGTAATTATTGGGAAGAGATGAATTCTGCCATAAAGTGGTCCAGAGCCCCTAAGTAAATGCTTACATTTAGAGATGGTGATGAGCTGGTTGTCACTTACTATTTTCTCTAAAAAGGAGGTATTTTCTTCCCCTCTTAAGCTTAAGTACAGTCCCGTGATTTTAGTACAGCATATGAAATAGTAGAATCTCCCCCCCAACACACACTTTCCACAGCAATCTTCCAAAGTTATCCACAATAAAAGACTTCAAGCAAATAAGAGTAGGAGTTAAGTCATCTGCTATGCATTAAATGTACAAATACTGAAAATTAAAATCCTATTTGCAGCATGCATCCCAAAAGGTTTAAAGATTGTTCTGTAAGGAAGAGTGGGAAGGCAAATGTCTCTCAATGCATTTTCTATATGCTACCTGTGACAAATGTTTCATAGACTTGACTAATGGAAGGGAAAAGAATCCTGGGGAGGGAAGCAAATTGCTTCTTGGTTTTCAGTACTTGTAGATCTACTTAAAAATTAAAACGGGGAATATACGATAAGCATTTTAGCTTATGTGATAATAACCACCAGAAATTTTCTGTAAAAATTAGGTTCATAATGTGCACAAGTGTCCCGAAAATCCTGGTAAGATATTGCAAATAGCCACTGATACAAAATCTGAGCGTGGGCAGATTACACTGCAAGGCGACGAGCCATTTTGCATTTGCTGGCAGGAGCTGGCATCTGTTTTTAGATGTAACATCCTCAGTGTAGCTGAAGAGCCTCTCAGAAAGAACGTTGCTGGGAAGAGCTCCAAGCGAAGACAAAGCCAGGTTTGCAAGATGTGGAAGTGAGCTGGTGTTAGACTTCCACCACTCAGCAAGACCAACTCTGTGTGTAGTGAGCTCAGCGAGGTACAGACCCGGTTCAGATTTGGCAGAGACGAGAGTCACTTGAGTTTGAGGTTGTCATGATCTTTTCCAAATAGCTCATTATATTTGCAGCTTCCAGGTGGGCTGGATGGTAATCTTTGGTCTTTATTATTGCTTCTTGGATGACTGGGAATTTCCCCTGATGTTCTTCAGCTTGACTGTGCGTGACAGTTCTGGCATTGTCTTGGGGAAATCGGAACTGGCAGAGAAGTGCCTGAGCTAAGGAATCAGAACTCATTCCACGTGGTGCCTTTACTGACACCACACTGTTAAATGGCTCAGAAAGACAAGATAACACTTCCTTTTCTTGGCCTCATTGCCTTGATCCAGTGCTCACATGCTGAGGTGGGACTGTCAGAGCCCTGACAGCTGGCATGATGACACGCATACACACATCTCTGGAGCTTATTTTTCAAACTAACTCCTCAAAGGGCTCAAGGATGTGAACGACAGTGTCTGCCAGGCTCCACTCTACCTGAGTCAGCACCAGCTGTCTCCAGCCAGAGAGCTATCCATGATTGTTTATTCTTCTACAGGCTTTTCTACATGCAGTGTGTGGTTCACCTTGTGCCTGTGCCCTGGGAGAGCCAGCTCATGAAAAGGCAGTTTGGAATAAAATGGGTAGTATATTTATAGTTGCTGAGTATTCAACTGGTAATAAACCTGTCTTAATCCTTGAGAGATATTTCAGTGAGATGACTCTTTGGAATGATCTTGTTTAAATAATGCATCATTCATAGAGATGCAAAACGTGTGTAGAAGCCACCTCTCTAATCACACTGGAGTCAGCAGCCACTTACAGCAACAGCAGAGCACAGGCAAGGTCCTCCCTGACAGCCACAAACAATGCTCTCATTTGGCAAATGGCCATTATTTTAACATGCCCAGGAAGTCATGGCCAGCTGTGTGTCAGCTGCTGAAGGCCTGGGCATGCACAACCCAGGCCTTGAAATCTTTAGTAGGTGAGTGAAAGGAGATCATGAGCTTTGGTGTTAAGAGACTACACGCATGCTAGGAGTTATTTTCTGCTTTTTTCATGACTACTGTTCATGGGAAACTTTTTCTGGGATCATGGTATTTAAAATCAGAAGAAGTTGTGGGAATATTTTCTGTGGGAAGGGTGGTGCTGAAATTCTAGCAAGCACATCACTGACCTGGAGTTCAGACATTCTGCTGTAAGTATTTGTGGTTTCTCAGCTGGTGCAGTTTTGTTTTGGGAGAGGAGGTTTCTGATGCCTGTTGTATCTAACACCCAGGGTCTTCCAGCTTTTGCAGAGCACTCAGTATGGTTGATTTGAAAGCCTGGCTGTGCTGTGACCTTAATCCTTGATACTTCTATAAGCATCCACAGATGCAGTTTCAGCATATTTATTTTTCTGACTGACACATACTAACAAAATACAACAATCCTTTCTGGAATGTTAACTTTCTGGAGGTTTTTGCAGCCATTTCTTGCACAGTAAGGAATCTCCCTCCCTTTCTATTTCCTCTTGGACTTTGTCAGGCAAGTTCCAAAGGGAGGCATATCTCATGCAAATAAGATTTTTGCCATTACAGTAATTAAGAAGAGACTGTAACTGAAAAGCATCGATCAATTGGGTCATCACAGTGATAGGGAACCAAGACTCCTACACACTCAGACTTCGGTATCCAAACAGGAAAAAAACGGTTGAGAATGATACGTTTTATGGAAAAAACCAAATTTGGGTCAATAATTTTTCATATCCCTGTGAAGCACTGGTATCTTTTCTTACAAAAATAACATATTGAATGTAATATCTCCTTTTTATCCTGTAGCATGTGATGAAGGCAGTTTGTAATTGCTGTGTGGTGGGACTCTACTGAAGTAAATCCTCTGTAGCTTGTATCCCTCTTACTTTTATTCTAAATGCATTTCCAAAGAGTACTTTTTAAAAAAGTCACTTAAAAGCATGTGATCAATATTTCTTTGATTCTAACTGCCAGATAGTGATTTAGGTAGTTATTTTTATCTAAAACTCTTTAATCTGCCCATACAACCTAGAAAAATGGTGTTTGCGATCAGGGAGTTTCACCTTGGAAAATAAAAAGGAGTCTACAACAATACTGGAAACACATTTGCTGAGCTGCAAGAATTCTTTCCTGGCTACAGACTGTCCATAAAGAAAGTATCTAATTGTACTAGACATACTTTGGAAACTTTCCCAGAGGAGTAATAGATAAGTTAACGGAGCACTTTTTAATTTTGCAAAGTGCACTCTTCCTTATAATTTACTTAATATAGAAATTTAATGTACTGCAGTTTACTGAACAAATTACATTTAAAGTATTTCAAAGTTAGGTTGAAAGCTCTGCTTTGGTAGCCAGTTGGACTTTATTATTTGATTATCCAGATAAGGACAAGCAGTAACAAAGTTCTCTGTCTTAAGTGGTTCCAGGGATTATCTCTCAACCATTACCACTGTTAAATGCAGATTTTAAATTCCCAGGAAAAATCCCACAAAACAACAACAAGAAAGATACACTAGTCCTTTCCTGCCTCTGCACTAGGTAATGCTTAGTTTTCATTTGACATAAGTCTGAGAGGATTTTGTATTTGTTCCATAACAATATTTCATAAATGAACTATAATGTCATTAAATAAAACCCTAAAGTTACAGGAAAATACAAGGATGCTAGAAATTAGTATGGGCTGAACCAAATGCCTTCTTTGTCTGTTACTGAAGCCCAGCTAACTGAGGTTCTTTTCCATTTATTTGCCTGAAACATCACAAAAAGCACAATCCTGGATTAGAAGTAACAGCATATATTTTCATTAAGCCATTGCCACAGATCCATGATTCATCATGAGTGATACTTCTGTCCTGCCCTCCTGTAGGGCAATCATGTAATGTAACCCCCTCCCCTGCCATTTGTTTCTAAAATTATGTTAGGGTTTTGTTATCAGACAACAGGTCAAATGAGTGTTTGTACTTGGAATGACATAGACTGTGGCATAAATTATCCCAGGCTCCAAAGCAGCTCATTAAAAAATTTCAACTGTTACATGATGAAGCTGTACCCATCCTCTGTGTCAGAAGTAGAATTGTGATCAAAAATAATTTTCATGGAGGTTTTTGCCCTGGGATGGGCACAAAGATCACTTGGAGGAGAGAATTATTTAAACTTTAGGAGAAGCTGATGAAGACAGCAGAATTCAGAACTGTCCTCTTAGTGACTGAGGAGATGCACTGCTGAGTACTTCACTGTTTAAATTTTCCAACAAATGGTTTTTCTGTCAGGAGGAGTTGTAGGAAAACAGGGCACCAAAGAAAAGGAAGTGTCCCTGAACCTTATGGTGTCTGCTGCTGGTGTGTTGTGCAGATGGGAGTCTGAAGAACTTGATGGCATGTGGGAGAGGGCGAGATGAGGGAAATACATGGCAGCAGACTACAGCAGCAGACATCAATGAAAGGAGGCCATCACATTAAGCATGGAACAATTTTCTAGTCATATTCCCAGGCAGTTCACAGATTCTGCAATGAGGTGGAGTCTGGGAATCATCAAACTGAAGAATGGCTCAGACATTCCCAACTGGGAACTTCCAAAAAAGTCTGCACTGCAATGACAATGCCTCAGAATATCACCTGCTCTCCAAGGGTCTCACCAGTAGTGTTAGTTTCAGCAGTTCACTGATCACCTGAGGATTTTGGCTTAATACAGAGCCAGTCTGGATGACAGGAATCTTTCAGCAACTGAAATGTGGAGGGGTCGTGTAGTGCTTCATACCTACCCTGTGCATGTATCCCTCCATGCAAGACATGGGGTTTCTAAAGGAATTTTAGTAGACATCCCTTCCTGTGGTGTATCAGAAAGTTCTAGTGATGAAATCTATTGCATGCTGCTGTGGTCTAGGGGGAAAAAAGATAAAAAAATGCCCTCCATCAACAAAAAAACTGAACAATGTTATTAGGGCAGCCTCTCCCTAATCCTTGCTGCAATCCACATTGAACTAACGGAAGTTGTTCAACTCAGTTGATATTTTAGGCAGCCTTTGATATATTTCCTTGTGAATACCCTCAGAAAACAAAGCTTGGAGTTGGATGGTAATTGACATTTTTTTTTAAGGAAGGTAAGGAGGGTGAAAGAGAATTCACTATTAGATAACTTATGGCATTCTAGAAGAAGAAGAAATTGTCAAACTGGGCCAAGGGAGGATTTGTCACTCCTACATCTCTTTTACCAGCTGGGAATACAGAGATGAAATGGCTAAGATTTGGACAATCATGAATATTTTTTTGATAAAAACCTGTCAAATTCTTAAAGTGAAATCAAGCAGTTTCCTGGCTGGTAGAGGGACATGGCTTGTGTATTAATAAGGATTCCAAATGTAAATGACCATGGAAGTAGGTAGGCAGGATTTTGTTGGCACTCGGATCAGGGCAGTGCTGCTGTCTGGGGATAGACTGATGATACATCTCAGAGTCTGAATAGCTCTTTGGTGTGAGACTTGGTGGCTGGAGATGAAGAATTAAGTTTGCTTCATCTGGCATGTAGCCTCAAGATAATATCAGAAAAATATTTTATGCTTCTGCTTCTTTGGAAAATGTATATGTGCTGTTTGCTTTTAGTGAAAACACATAAATGGATAAATGGGTAAATGGCCTCTTGAGATTAAAGTTCAATTAATGGATGATTTCTGCTATACAAAGATTTTTATTAACATTGTGATTACTGAGAATAATTAGTCATAGAAGTCTATACTATCATCAAGTTGAAGAACACGACTGGATCTAATTAAAGCTAATGTGAAGAAGTGGGTATTGCATTCTGACTAGGATGGCAATGCAAAATCCCATGCTCCTGTGAAGTATGAGCTTCAGTGACATCCTGTGGTCAGGACTCACTTTGTTGCATTGAAATAAGGCATTTTCAAAACCTAGGAATGAAGATATCCAGGGTTCTGAAAACCATGTGTGGGGCATGAAAGTGTGGGGCAATGGCACCTTGTCCACAGTGACCCCCTGGAAACCTCAGGGCGAGAAACTCAGTTTCCTTCTGGGTCATGAGGTGGTTCTTCAATTCATGGAGAAACAAAAGCTCTTCTTCAACACCAGGGAATGGCCAGCTGGGGAAAAACAGCAGCCAGTGTTCTAATAGTTCCTCAGAAATGGGATTTTATCGTTGGAATACTGGAAGAAATTTCTGCCTACAGTTGTGGGTTGAGATAGAATCATAGTTAGATACAGCGAGTTGTTATTATTCACAGACGTGAAGAAGATATTTAAGGTAAAGATCATCATTAATTTCCCTGTAATGACTAATGCTTTATATTCCCAGAGGCCTACCCCTTCTTTGATGAAATACCTGCCAAGCTTTGGCTCACACAGGGTTTTCTGCCTTCTCAATGAAACTCTGCTTGTACATCTTCCAGGGAAAAAAGATCTGGTGGTGTTGATGCAATGCACATGAACTGCTGTAACAGAACTGAGATGAGCAGGTACACAGATCATTCAGATACAATCAGTGTCCACAACTGGAACACAACTTTTTTTGTTTTAGGTTAGAAAGGCTTAAGTCAGAGTTTTATTGTATTTTTACCTCTAGAAAAATGTTGTAAGAGACAGTCTCCTGCCTGTTGGGAAGTAATAAGGAAGATTCATGTGGAATTATCTCACAAATAAGTCAGTATGTAGATGAAGTGGGCAGGTTGACTTTTTGTTTAGCAACTCATATTCTAAGCCATTGTCCTCAATCAATTTGACTGCAAGGAAAAGGAAATACCTATATCTCAGTTACTCAGGTGATAGAATAATAATAATTTTTTTAAAAATTGGCTTAGTGTTTGTTTCTTCTTTAAATTTTTTTCCTTTGATAGGCACATAGTTGATACAAATTATCAATTGTTTTTTTGGGTGAATAGTGGAAGTCATTTAATGAAACTAGATTTAATGGTCTTCCAAGGATAACCACATGTCCATCCAAAGAAGGTTAACTTCTACCTTTAACTTTTACATGAACATTTTTCTTTACATTTCAAGAATACAATGTTGGGAATGGCAATTTGAAGGAATTTTCTATCATTTTGTGTAGGTTGCTACTGCTGCTGGGTGTTAGCAAGTGCATCTCTAATATGCATTTAAGAGTTTTGAAAACCAGAATTTTTAAACATTTTGTCTCTTTTCTAAACAACAATTGTTGCCATCAGCTATTTTTTCTCCCATGATTTTCTCACAGATCTCCAAGAAAAAAATTAATATTTTCAACTTCTGTGTATGAAGACAGAAAGGTCTGAAAGACAGACTTAGATATCTAGAAATACCACTCATCTCATGACTATTTGGTATTAAAATCTACGTGAAGGTGGTGGAATGCAGGGTGAACAGATTTGAGAGCTCACAACCCAGCAAATTCTAAAAATCTGCTTCCTCTTTGTTTAGATGGAAATTTCAGAGACTTGATAACACATCAACTGCGAGATAAGCTGGAGGTGTGAAACAGCTCAGTCTCTACTTCCTTTTCTTTTTTTGTTACAACTCCTCCTTATTTTATTCAGGTGCATTTGCAGTCAGAAGACTCTTATCATATGTGTGCTTATAGTTGAAAATGACACACCTGCCCAGTATCTATGGTAACAAAGGCTCTCTTCAATCTCAGACTTCTTGGTGCTCTTTGCTGCCTTTTTATCCTCTGGAAGAATAGATAATAAAAAATATTTGTGACAGTTTGTTTTAATTTCTATTGCCATTTATTAATAAATTTTCTGTAATAATCCAAGCATCTTGTCACTATCAGTTTACCTCTGTGATTACAAAGGATTGGTATTTTGTGGTGATACATGGTTTTTTGTTTTTCTCCTTGGGAATATGATTAAAAATGCTAGAAATGGTAAAATGAGCATGTCTTTTTAGAAAAGGATGCTGATGAGAGAGTTACACATAACAAGTAGAATACCTATAACTGCATCAAAGAATTCTGTTTCTAACATAAGAAACTGCAGATTTACAGGGAAATTGCTTTAATCAAAATGATAAATAAACTCTAGTCCATTTTTTATTATGGAGAACTGATCCAATGTACTAAGCTCTTTCCTGCTGTTGATGAAAAGGCAACTCACAGTATCAGTTAGCTTGGTTCACTCTGCAGTGAATCAATACTTCAAAGAAAATAATTGGATTAATAACTTTCTCTTTATTTAGAAACCCTGACAATTATTAAAACAAAAAAACCCCAACCAAACAAACAAAAAAATAAGGTCTGTTTTTCCTCTTAAACCTCTCACTCTCTCTAGACTTATAAGTACAGCCAGTATTAGCTAAAGGAAAGGGCTTCGGCACCATCTGTTTTGCCTTGTTCTGAGATTCTTTCAGTGAAATCAGAAGACAGCCTGAGCATATTTTGAGTTTAAGTGGTATTGTTTGTACGTTCTTTTAAATCAAGGTGAAGAGACAAGTCCCCCTGTGGAGTTCAAGAATCACTTAGCAAACCAGATCCTTGTCAGAAAACATAACAATATTCTTTCTTTATAGTGCACTCTATTCAAGGCTGCCTTTCATACGACTACCCATGACATAAGGCTGCTATTCTTCAGTTCCTCCTGCTCTCCTATTTCTCATTTGACAAGCACCTTCCAACAAGTGCAAAATCCTTCACTTCTAAGAACAGGCTTTCTATTAAAATGTGATGTAATCCTCACTATATCCTACTTACAAAACCTCACAGGCCTAAAATACTTCCTGGAGGTCTGTGGGTGAGATTTTGTCCCCAGGAACATCCATGTAAATCTCAGTGAGTTCACTGGAGTTACTATGGATTTACACTCAGGTAGCAGAACAGTGCTCTGCTCTATTCAGTACATAATTCCTTAACCACTGCATCATTCTAATATGATGGTTAGGAGTGTGATAATTTACTATTTTGTTCTCATTACAGCTCATCAAATTTGGATATACAATATGCTGGGATTTGTGTGAGGGCTTAAGGAGAGAAACAAAATTACTGAAATGCATGTTTTAATCCGAGTCTGTAAAGAGTTTTTCAAATGAAGGTGAATAACTTGGAAACAGCTGTGAAAAAAAAAAATCTGTACAGGGATTTAAAGACTACTGTGGTCGAAGCAGCTGACTTGGGAAAAGAAACTTTTTGCAGCAGTTTCTTGAACAGCTCTGATCTGAGCAAGGACACAAACATTCAGAAATGATGTGATAAGCGATGTTGTGACATTAGAAATGCAAAATAATGGTTGAGTGAATTCACACCTGCAAAAACCCTTTAACCTAGAAGCTGAAACACTCAGCTTGGTGGTGGAAGGAAAATTTGGAGTCTGTTCCCTGTTTGACTGCAAGATAGTGGCCATATCCAGTAGAGATTTTCCTGAGATTCCCCAAGTTCTAGGACCGAGTCCTAATGCATTTCAGTTAGTTAGATTCTTAAGGCTAAATAAAACTTTGAAAACATCAGACCTGCTAACCTGATTAAGTTGATAACATTTTTGTTCAGCTGTCTGCCTGGGAAATCAGTTATTTTTGCATCTCTGTTGCAGAAATTATGTCGTTCATTTCTCTCCAACCAGCTAAATCAGCCTTCCCCTCTGCAGTTTGTTTTCCAGGTGTGTGCAGAGACTATGGGGGAAAGGGTTAGGGCTGGACTGTGCCTGTGTGGGGTTGGTTGTGCTTGGAAACGTCTCAGCTGGAGCTGCTGGAGGGAATCCTTTGCTGACAGGGAGAAGTGGGAGTTCATGATGTCAGGGCTGGAGCTCTGTCTCAGGTGATGCTGCTCCTCTCTCCCTGGTGAGGAATTTAGCTCACACAGAGGCTGTTGAAGGCAGAATGGGTGAGGCAGGGCAGCATGAAATTATGTTTCCCACCTATGAGGAAAACTGTATTTTCTTCTGTTTGGCCTGTTCCTTGGATTGTGAACAACATTGATTACCACCTGATGCTTAATGTCTGGAATTTGCTGACCTTTGAATGGTCAGCCTTCATGTGGATGTTGACCTTCAGGGCTGAAGAGCAGAGGTTTGTGCATTTAGTTGTAGGTAAACATGATATGTACATATATAAAAATATAGAGAAAATAGAGAGTGCACATTATCACTCTCTTTTAATTTCTACTTTTGTACTACAGAGTCCATGGAGGGTAGTGATAGCAGGGAGCAGAGGTCAAAAATATTAATAGGATCATTTAATGTTCTAAAAGAATTCTGCTTTTCAAGGTTATTCTAATATCCTAGTCAATAGTAATATCATCACAGTGTCTTCACGTAATCAAGTTATGCTTAATAAAATATAGTGCTGAATACTCAAAATTAAAATGAAGATGGAATAGGAGGGGAAGATTGTGGTAAAGAAAGTTGTCATCATCATTTTATCAAATAACTTCTACTGAACAATAGTGAGGCTCCACTTAGGTTCAGTGGCCTTGGGCATGGAGGTCACCCAGAGATAACATGTCCTTCCCTGTCACTATTTCAATTGTTCTGTTGTTTCCATCTGCTTACAGAGCTGGCAAGCGTTTTAGAATCCATGGATTTGCTGCTCAGAGGGACACAAATTCTCTTTATTCAAAGTACCAAATCATAGAGTAGCCCAGTTAGGAAGGGAGCTTGGTGGGAACCATTTTGGGAGCAATGAGTTTGGATGAGAATATTTAGCACCCTGAGCAATTGTATCTCAAAAACTTCCAGTGAGGGGACCCTACCATGTCCCTGGGGAGGAAACAAAACATGAAGAGCTATCCAGTTTTCCCCAGCTCTGAAATGTGGGTGTAAACATGCTCTCTTGGAAAAGCTTTCTGGGGGAAACTCCTCTGTCTTACTTAGTCACTTTCTACATCCAAACAAGGCAGCAAGCCACAAGGAAATTTGTAAAGAGGATGAAAATGAGTGGGGAAGAAGCCGAAGGCTGGGAGAACAAAGGAAATGATTATTTCTTAGGGGAAGAGAATGTGATTGCTCAGGAAATAATTACACTTGTTACTTAATAAATAGTGTTTCTTCTATTTATTATGTAGCTAGAACTTGTTTGGTGTCTGCGAGGAAATAATTGATTTGACTTTTAACACACACTTAATGAGTTATAGAATAGCTTAGAAATCTTCACACTGTGAATGGAATCGTTTTCACAGCTGATTTGTGAAATTCATGAAGACGGGCCCAGAGTTCAAACCCGAAAGTGAACTGCTCCCACATCCAAGGTTTATTTGGATGATTCTTCATGCTCAGCCCACTTGTAGCAATCGGATTGAACCTCCAAGATGAAATTTTTCCTTCTAAGCTTAGGGGCGTTTGAGCCTGAGGTGCTGTTGTGAGGTTCCCTTTGAAATTTTGTTTTACAAGTGGTTTCATGGTGATTAGCAATATCACATCCTATCACATAGGAGAAAATGAGGGCACTCCAACTGCAGTTTAGTTGACACTAAATTTCTGATGGATGCACTCAAAGCCATGAATTTAAGCATCACTATGATTTTATCTTGGTTTTTTTAACATGCAAAACCACATAGAGTGGTTTTATTTTTTTTTTAATTTCTTGGAAACTACAACATGCACTGAGTATTTTTGCTGCACTTCTACTCCACTTTCAGCCTTGTCACATCAAAAAGAAGGGGTAAAAAAGTCTCTTTTGCAGTCTCAAGGGCTTAAAACTAACTGGAGAGAAATGTGACTGTGGTCAGTTACCAGATTGTGAGTAAATGCTGATTCATTTAAAAGTAAAAGAAATTAATCTTTTCTCCTTAACTTCAAATGTGAAGGAAAAACTGGCTATGGAGACTTTAAAGTACAGGGTGCTTTTTTTATTCTCTCCCCACCCCCTAGCTGATCAAGGCTGATTTGTAACTGATAGTCTGTACATTTTGGGAAATATCTATAAAGACTAAGTTTGCTTTTGCAGCATTTGATAAGAGCCTCTGTGGCAAACAGATAAATGATAAAATTATGCTTTCTGTCTCGATGGAGTATTAATATGTTGCACCACTTCATAGATGTAACACATCTCTATAAGTAAATACTTTTAACCATGAGACCAGACTGTGCCAATAAAAGGAAACCTCTTTTTAATGGAACTAATAGATTGAAATGTTGGGGGTTTTGTTCCCTTCATTTTAAATGAAGCCAAACATAATCCAAGTGGGGGATACAGAGAGTTTCAGAGACTGGCTGAAGGAACCAGTGTTTTCAGTATATGTCTATTATAAATACCAAAAATGCCATTTTTACCTGCTTTCTGTGATTTACTTTCATTGTTGTAGCACTCGAGGACCTGCAGACCACTGTGCCCACAGTGCTCAGATATAGGGTAGGGACAGCTCACCTTTCCTGTCTCCAAAGGTGTGGGGTTATCCAGTCAGGGGGAATAAATCCAGGCACCACACATTTGCAGCAGTGGAGCACATTCAACATTTGAAACCAACTGAGGAAATAATGGACTTGTCCATCATTTGAAATCTCTAATCAGCCTGATACCTTTTGTAAAAATACATTCTTCCATCAAAAATTTTGGGTTTGATCAGAGTTATGGGGTGGTGATAAATGCACTGTAGAGGCTAGGCATTAATTTAAAATGCAAAAGCAAAGCTACTACTTGTGTTCACAATCTCAATATATCACCCTTCTGTGACTGTTTTTTCCTTCAGAACAACCAAAATATTCTTTTGGGTAGGTTGAGGGCCAGAAAGGAATGCAGTAGTCCAGCTGGTGGGTAACAGATAACAAGATCATAAAAATTAAAGTTATACTTCAGGTAATTAAGAAGTTTGCTTATTCTATCATTAATTGTGCAGCTGTTTAATTTAAATATAATCTGATTCAAAGTGTTAAAGTTTACTCCAAGCTGAATGTTACTGTTTTCCCTGCAGTCTGCAGCATTTTGCCAGGGAAATAAAAAATCTAGAAATAAAAGGAAAACAGTGTTTTTTGTTTGCAAAATTACATGTTATGCCTATCTATAATTTTTTTTTTTTTTAATAAAAGGAACTTGAAGTAATGCAATTATTTCTACTGGGAAAACCTCTCAGGAGCAAGTTGTACACAGTAATTATGATTTTAGACTGAGCTGACATCTTTACTAAGTTCTGTGTTATCTTACCCTATATTAAGTATGTTCGGTTTTTGAAGTGGGTGTTTCAAATGTCTTCTCTTAATTATCACTGTGTAACTGGAGAGAAGTGCAAACTCACAGCCCCATAAATGTGAAGACTGTTTTGATTTGGTCTGTTTTGATATTGTTTTTCACATATACATCATATGGGCACATCTGCGACTGAAATGGAGATAAGCCTCCTGGTGTTATCTTATTTCTTAATTGTAGGCTCTCATTTTCCAGGGAGAGTGTTGACTTGGTCCTTCCCTTATCATTGCCCTCCTCTGCTCTTTACTTGCTTATTTACTGGCAAAGCTGCTTATATTTTAAACCTATCTAGGCAGAGCAAGATTTAAAAATGCATGTCAGATTCGTTTTAATTCAGAAACCATTTTCTTTAGCAGCCCATGTAGGCTTGCTCCAATTTTTTATTTCCTTTTTTCCTCTTTCACACTAGAGTCACAGAAATGCCTCCTCCAGATAACAGAAGGAGGCAGGTGTTATTGAGAATAGGGGTTTTTTTGTGAAAAATGGAACCATTATTAAAAATACTTTCAGATAAATGTCAGTCTTTATACTTGCTGATATTTAACACACAGTTCAACTTTTTCTACTTGAGTGTCTCTGGTGTGAGGGGCTCTTTGAAAGGAGAAAGTCAGATACAAACCAGAGCTGCTTCTGCTGTGATGCTGCTGGTCCTGAAGTCCCAGGCTGAGAGAGCCTTGCAGAATTTTGGCTCTGAGATGCCCATTTTTCATCTGGCTGCAGGATTATTAGGGATAAAATCCTGCTGCACTGCCTGTGGTCGGATGCTCTTTCACCTTGGCACTCGGTAGTCATTCGGAGCTTCCCACTTGATCAGTGCACAGTCGCCTGTGCCACTTCGTTTGCAAATGTACTTCCGACCTTATGAAGTAGATACAGGTTTTTTCCACTGGTGGAAAAGCTGAAAATCAGAGTGTTTGAAGCAGAAAGGACTGATGAGATAGGATAGCAATAGGAGAAAGCTGATACATTGGCAAAGAAGGTTCTCTTTCCTCTCTTTTTCTTTCTTTATCCATTATCAGGGCTGTGCAGGTAACTGTATAAATAGTGTTTCATTTGATGTTTGCAGCTTTCAGACATTAATTAGTTAAGACTAATTAACTAACGGGAAGACAGGTTAGTGCTGCCATTTTAGTTCTGTAGATGGAAAAGAGGGGTCCACAGAGGTCTGATGATTTACCTCGGGGTTAGAAACCGTGTCAGGGTCAGACTCAGGGCTGCGAGACGGGATCGAGCAGCGCTCCTGTGAAGGTGCCCAGTGCCCAGCCAGCCACAGCTCTGTGTCTCAGATTTGAGAAAACCTTTTCCCTGCCATAATATCCCAATTAATCGACTCCTGCTTGGCGTTGCACACGGGGGCAGTGTCCCAGAGTCCTGGTATCCTGTTCCGTGAACCTTTTGAAGGTCGTCTTCTCCATTTTCCACAGCTGTTATATCCTGTCACAGTTATTTCGCGAGTAAGTAGAAAGAATATTTTGCATCTCGTTTAAATGTGCCAGATAAAATGGGGAAATGAGAAATACAGGTGGATTAAAAAGTAAAGGTTTAACCTTGCAGACAGTACTGAAGAGATTCTTCCAGATGTGATAAATCCGTGTCTTTAGATGATTTATGTTGCAGTTAGCTGTGCATCCAGGCAGACAAAAATTAATAGAACAGAACCTGAAAGTTTTGGAAAACAAACAGGAGATAAAAGTATTTGGAAACATAGAAACTGTTCTTCACCACAACAGTAATTTTAAACAATTTAGTCCTGGTAATCAAAAGTGTTCTGAGAAGAAAAAGCAAATTCAGAAGACTCCAGACCTACAGACACAGCAGGAATTTTCAGAGGTTTAAAAGGACCACAAATATTGCTGAATATGTTTCTAGATAAATTTATAGTAAATTATGCCTTTTTGCTGAAATTTCTCACAACTTTATATATAGGACAAGTGGAAGAGTCAAATAAGAATAATCTCATCTGTGAGTTTCTGAATAACCTAAAAATATGCTCTTAGAGGATAAACAGAAATGTCAGAAATAGCAGTCAGAGTACAGTGCTTTCCATTTTTAAGGCAGATGTCTGTGACACAGACACTAAATTCAGAGATCCATTCTGCCTGAATTCAGAAACACTCAGGAGCATCTTGCTGCTGTGTATCTGCTAGACCAACTGCAGCAAATAAGTAACAAAGAATTCAGTATTATGTTGAATAATATGAATTTTTCCCATTTCTCCTTGCAAATGCAAAGTTACTTAGTAATTATTTTCCTGTAATTTTGTGTTACATTTTGAATCTGCAAATTATTTATATTTAGTCTCGTCTGATTCTTTACAAGTTTTGATTAGTCAAATATTTAGGGAATTAAGAAAAGTACTGGAGAATGGGGAAAGAATTTTCTAGTTTACTGAGTTTTTTTTTTTCCCTAGTAACATCCTTTTCCTTAATTTATTTATATTTTTATATTGTCTTTCTAATTAACAGAGATAAAAAATTAAAACCAACATTTCCCTAATGGATAGAAATAATAGACTGGTATAATTAATTTTAAGCATTTAGAGATATTCTTTGCACACAGCCTTGTCTGTGAGTAGCTGTGGTCACTCCATATGGAAGACCGTTGTGAAGACCACAGCTTAAAACTGTTCTAATAAAACCTCATTTCAATTGCAAGTTATTTTCATTATCTGATATTGTTAATGTGCTCCCCAGTAGGCCAGTTTGCCTGAAATTTTAGTCCTATTTGAAAGTTTGTATGAAAAAAAGAGACGCTGTCCCAGGGGCAGCAGGATGGCTAAAGTAAGATTTAATAAGAGTTTACAAAGAATCACCTGTCAGAGCTCCAAAAGCTTTCTTGTGCCAGGTAGAAGCCTGCAGGCAGAACATGCCATGCACTGTGGGGTTACTCTTCCCCTCCTCTTGAACCCCAAAACTCTGTGGCTCAAGCTACCTCACTTCTCTTGTCTGGACAAAGTTTTACCTGGCTTTACTCAAGGAGCTTTTCCTCAAGCCTCCTGATACTTATAGAATGATACTCTGGAGCCTGCAGCCATACAGAATCTGTAATAAAAAGAATGAGACAGTAGGTATGGCCCTGGGAATTTCCCACACTCTAAAGCACGCAGGCAGGTAGGTGTAAACCCTGGAGACAACACTTGTGGAGGCTTCTGCCAATGAATCCTACAGGCTTTGTGCCACTGCACTTAAAACGCATTTTCCAGCGGGAATAACACTGGAACTGGTATTTTCACCCAGACTGGAAGCCACTGTTTAAAGTGTTATTGTGCATCCTTTTCCTTAGTAGCACCTCGAGCTATTTATAGTTCATTGAATTTAATAGTTTGTTTTCATGCTGCGGCAGATATACCAAATAGTTCACTAAAAAGTATTAAAAAAAATTGCTGGTGTTGAGGAAGCATGGTAAAGGTGGATTCTTCATGGCTTGAAAAAATGTAGTGTTGTTTTTTGACTATAAGGTGGAATTGCTGTGTTTGTGCTAAAATTATCCACAGTGAAACAGTTAATAATAGTAACATCAGAGAGATAAAAAGTTCAGTTCACACAGTTTAGAGTTATCACTCCTGCCTGTTTGTGGGAGGATATAACACTGTGTTGGATTATAGTCCTTTCTCGTTAAGTTGATAAAAGTCGCAAAGGAGGTATATTTCCACGTGATCATTCTGATTTTTTAGTACAGTGAAAGAATCACAAAGTGCTTAAATGCCAAGTTCAGGGAAAAAACAACAGGCTGAGTTAACTGGAGTAAACCCCACACTACAGCACAGAGACAGCTTTAATTAAAACCTCTTCCTTTCACGTTTCCCTTCTCCCTGCTTCTGGATGGCTTTAGGAGAGTAATTTTAAGGTGACTTAGAAACGTGCCCAAGTCCTGCCTTTTCGGACTCAAAGTTTTCCAGCACCTCATGGGGTGCTGGACCACCCACCATGGGACTCCCATTTACATCTTTGCATTGTTTTACAGATAGAACTAAACCTTTTTTCCCATTAATTAGCTTGTAAGCTTTCGTGGCAGGGACCAACTCATTGTTATGTCTCTGTACAATGCTGAGTCCGATGGGATCATTGCTTATTATTCCTATCAGAGGCAGCTTAAGGCTTGTCAGCAGCGTAGGCAAGATTGAATTTTGCTGCCCCTGGGAGGGCTGGCATGGTCGGCAAGGTTTTTCCAGGGGATGTGGCAGAGGGGACGTGGAGGGCTTTCAGTGCTGGGAGTGTCAGCATGTCTGAAACGATGGTGAGATGTTTGGGGATGCTGCGGAATAAGCGATGCTAGCTCCTTTCTCCAGCTGGGGAAAAAATGATTAAAAGCTTGGTTGAAAAGGTATATTCTTCTGCATCCTCCTGAGATTTCAGAACTACAATATCAAATTTTTTTAATACTTTTTCAGCCCTATGTATCTATTTGATTGCTTTGAAGAAGGAAGTGAAAGTGTCTCAGAAATACCGGGTAATATCAAAGGTAGAGCGCGACCCAACATTTTGAACTTTGGGAGTGTGTTACCCTTTGCAGCTGATAATGCTACTGTTCACTTACAGAGGCACCAGGCTGGCTGCAGACCTACAGAAGACATGAATAAATATTTGCTTTTAATTATTCCTCCTATTATGCATAATATAGCAATATAATTATGACTTGTAGGCATATAACAGCACTCCTGACCATTTTTTCTTGAAATATTACTGATACCTCAGTTGGTCAACCTTTAAAACATGAAAAGGGTGGGGCATGGACATGAGATAACTATCTTTATATCCTGTAGAAGTAAGGGTCTTAAAAATGTTCTATCTACAAAACTTTTTTAGTTGAATGTCAAGTGAAGATTGGTCAATTTTAATCTTTTAATTCTGTGAGAATAAAGAAGATGGGCATGACATGGAGTTGGTTGAATGTAGGTTTCTGTCATGGTGCTTCAAAACTTTTTCTGTTTCTGATGCTGTCTAAAATCTGATCATTCCTCAGCTTTGAAAGAATTCCTTAATTAATGCATAGGTTACACCATTACATTTTCAACAAGTTCTGTCAAAAATGCAACTCACCTGAAAACAAATCATGACAGAACTGAAAGGAAGAAAAAGGATTTATTCAGTAAAATACATTTAATTTCTGAAAACTACCATAGCCTATAGATTTCCATGCATCCTTCTGGAGACTCCAGCTAGGAAATTGCCAATGTTGAAATCTTTTTCTTCTCCATTACCTAAATTTTGCAGAATTTTTATCTGTTTTCATTTTCAAGAGAAAAGACATCTCATTCAGCAATGTGCAAAAAGGGCTTTATGGGTTTATTAAAGAAAAGATGGATTTGAGAGTTTTAAAAGTTCACATAAATCTGAGCTAAGTAACCTATTCAAGCTTCGAGTAACTAAATTTGATACCTGATTACAGTAGAATAGCACATCTTAGAGAAAAACATGATGTGCCAAGTAAGATGCTGTTTACCTGAATTACACATTATAAAATTTTCTTCTTGTTTCTGCCCCAGGGTGCCACCCAGCAGGGTGAGGTCTCTCCTCTCCTTGCATAGAAACCTTACCAGTTCTGTGTAGCCCAAACTGTGACCTCCCTTTGGGCACTGCTCTCCACAAAGGGCTCTTCCAGCTGCCCTCTTTATCTGAGTTGTCAGTCCTTGTCTGGTTTGTGAACATGAGTCAACACGTCCCAAACCATGTGCTCGTGCAAAATGGTGCCAGAGAACCCCTGGAGGAGGGGAGTAGGAGAACAGCTCAGCTTCCAAGGTGCTGTAATTTATTTTGGCATGCTAAGAATTATTTAACATAGAAAATGTTCTCTTTCTGATAGGAAAAAGAATTTGGAGAGGGGTGGAGAATGACAGAGAAAAGTTGACCTTTTCCAAAGGCACCCACTCTCATCTTGCAAATTTGAGAATACAGTAACTGTCAAATGATTTCTGCCTCATAAACTTGTGAGGGAGAAGCATTTTAATTTCTACTTAATACATGGGGTATGTATGTTACACAGAATATAATCAAAGAAAATTGGTAAATGTGAGCCTTTTGCTTGGCTGGAGCATATTAATGGGTTAGAGGGGAAATATGCTGTACTTAAAATTTTTGAGAAACAGAAATTTGGCTTTGACTTTTGTATGGTTTCCTTGAAAGTCTGTTCATACAGTACTTTGTGCACAAATGTCTTGTGGAGCTTTAAGGGGTTTAGTTTTCTTTTTGGAAATTCCTTTTAAACTCATTCTTGCTGCAGATATTAATTATCAGTATTTAATAGATTGCATGCATGAAGAAGAGTATGCTTCTTCTTTCACTCTCTCCTTCCCTCAGTTTTTTTTATATAATATGGGCAGATATCCATACATAAGATATTTTTTTCACACAGCTACCAATAAAAGTTCTGCATTCTTACAAGCTGGAAGATAACAATATTAGAATCATGTTATAAAATGATAAAAAAGGGTTCATTCCACATTTTTTTATACACATATCTGGATGCTCTTAGTATAAGAAAAATAAACAAATGCATTGGAAGTAAAGTAATATTTAATTTAATATGGTTCCAACTTTTCTGTTGAGAAGGTGATTCTCTTGATAGTGAGATTTCAACTCTTATCTCTGCTCTACGGCTTTGGACATTTCCTTCTATTTGGCAGCAAATGCGAAATTTCAGAGTAAACAGCTACAAGCAAGCAAATATTGTAGACAAACCCAGTTGCTACTGCAGTTCTTCTGTGTAAAAGCTTCTGAGATATGATTAAAGTTGAAACCTAAATGGAGATAAAACAAATAGGCCTAAGCTAAGTCCAAAAGGTAAAGCAGAAGAGGTTTATTTATTTTTAGGTAATGAGATTACAGTTTAAATTGCATTTCATCTCATTAAGGGACTGTTAACGTCTGTTACCTCTTTTTCTGACATTAAGTTACCATATACCACAGATTCCAGCTAATGACTTTTTGAGGGAGACATTTAGGACATTTCCTAGGAGAGGTTATATTCATTTTTCTACTCCAGGAAAAGATTGAAAATTTTTTTGAATGTACCAGTGAGTTAATTTATCTGATTAAGGATTAATTATGATAATACAGTCCCAGTGATTAGGTATCTTCAATGTAAAATTTGACTTCATATATTACAGATTTCTAGATTAAACAGCCTGATAGTCTTCGACGTGGTAGTGACCTGATGTTCTGAAAGTAATTTTTTCAAGTAAGGTGGGGACAATTGTATTTATGGCCAAGTTCTGAAACCTGAATTTGGGCTGATTTGCTTTATGTTTCAGTCAATTTTTTTTTCTGTAAAGTGAATATAACTTCTGGTTCACCGTAAAAGTGGTCAAATCTCTGTAGGCAAGTGTTGTGCTGAGAAACATGTTTTGCACAGAGGTGAAAACTGCTTGGTTTTCTAAAACCTAGGACAAGTAAACTTTTATATACTGGAGTTCAGAAAAATTAAACTGACCTTCTGATAGAATTTTTTTTGTGGGGGAGTGAACCACGCAGTTTAAACACTTATGAATCCCTTTGTAAGTGCTATGACAGAATTCTGTCACCACAGGCCGAAGCATGAACAGAAATTGCTGTTAATACCAGCTGAAACCATCCCTGGATTCCTGGTGAGCACTTCAGCACGGTGAACATATAAGTAAAAACACAAAGCAAATGATAGGACCTTCAATATATTCTGGTGAATCCCGGGGTGGTAGCAGGATGTCATGCAAAGGCACTGAGCTGAATTTTGCCATTATTGCTCAGACTGTTTTTCTAGGTAGCAGAGTTTCTGTTTTTCTCTAGTCTGTATCTTTTCATTTGGATTTGCTCATTGATAATTATCCCATAACAAAAGGGTTATCCATTAGTGAAGCTGAGGGAAATGAGGGAATACTGAGACAATAGCAAATTAGTTAATAACACCAGCAAAATCTGTATTAAATGTCTGTGAGGGACACACTTGCTATTTAAAAGAAACAGAACACAGCTACTCGATGTAAGAAGTGAATTTAATTGAAAAAAGTGTCAAGGAGGAAATTCCTATGTGAATATTACCCCATATGTATGCCTCCACTTTCAGATTTTCTGAATTCTAGACCACAAAAATGTTTCCTGCTTCATAATGGGAACTTATGAGGGAGAAACATTTATTCCTATCTCCCATATATCTCATGTAATGAAATAAACAGATCATTGTCAGCCTTTGGCCTGGCTGGGGTGTATATAGGGGTTAGAGGGAAAATCTTTCTGCATTATTTAGGATTTTTGGAAAGTGTTTTCGTTTTGTTTGAATCTAATGTTAAAGGCAATGATGATGATGATGATATCTGGTAATGGTTTCCCTGGGGGTGCTGAGGCTGTGTTTTGCAGTGTTGTCCATGCTCTGAGATGGAATAGACTCCATTTCACTGTGTGTGTGCAGCCCTGTGTAGTGAGCTGAGCAGATCTGATGTGTAATTGAAAGGAACAGCTTTGTGACTGAGAGTAATGGAGATTAATTAATGTATTGTTACTGCTAGAGAACTGTTTGTGAGAAATTCTGCAGTTATTTTGAATACAATAGAAATATGGGAGACCGGATTATAACTGGCATGGGTTTGAAGGATGTCCCAGTTTATTTTCTCTCTGTTGCATTTTTCCTCCCAAAACTCTTCATTTTCCAGGCCAGATGTTTCTTCCTGTATTTAGTTTTAGTAAAGGGTTTAAATACATGACATCAAATTCTGTCAGTAATTTTTCAGTAATTTTACAGTAATTTTTCCCCTGTATATGCGAGGACTGCAATGGCTTGCCAAACGGGATTTGTTCAAGCAAGGATTTCAACCTGGACAAATAATGCAACTTCAGCATCTTCCCCAAAAATACCCCATTTATTATCCTTAAATTATTCTCTTTAGTCATCTTTGATTGTGTTAAAAATAATACACAGTTTGAAATACTAGTATAGTAATAATAATGCCCTAGATTAATATTAGTATTAGAATTTTTCAGTGATTAGTTCAATTTTTAATTTAAAATACTAAGAGAAAAAAACAGTGGGGGTTTTTATTTTGAGCAAATTGCATGTAAAGGATGACTGCAGCAATAGTAGTAAAAGGCAGGAAGCTATATCATTGCTAATCAATCTAGAGAGCTCTGTCTCTTACAGATGTCAATACAAAGTTAAGTGCTAAAATAATTGTGGTGTAGGCTTTCTCATAATTACTGTTGTTCATTTGGTATGTTGTGCAAAAAAGAGAGAAAAGAGGAATTTGCTTTGCAGTCAGCAGCCACAAATCTCTAAGGAGAAAGAAAAAGATAGCAGAAGGCTGATAGTCATCCATCATTCCTGACAATTTCACAGCCTAGAATAACTTGACAGAGACCCAGAACAAAATGTTGTTGAGAATTGAATGCTGCTAAGCTGAGTGAATTGACTTTCTGATGTCAAAGCAGGACCTGCTTGAAGTGGCTGATGATTCTTCTTTTCTGACTTCAGAAACACTGATACTTAAAATGTCTTGTGGTACAAATGGGCAAATTTGGAAACTGGGGAACTGTTTTAAAACTTTCTGGGCCCTTTTAGAGATTTTATAAGATGAGTCTGGTCAGCAAGTGGGGGGGTGAGTAGCACACCTACTATTAAAGAGTATTTTACCATTACACTCCTGAGAAAGCAGGAGTAAGGAGTCAGAATTGTTCCCAATTGCCTTGAAACACGAAATTTTTCAAGACTTGGTTCATTTAATCTAAATTTATCTTTGGTGCTGTGGCAGCCCCTCTTTTACTAGCCTTGGGAAGGTAGGCTCAGTTTGTCTCCGTGCAGAAAATGGGGTTAAATTTGCTATATTTGAATCCACGTATTTATTTCTTATTTTGAAATTAAAACATTCTTGCATTGTGTTTAGAATAGTTGCAAAATTTCTTCATGGTAACACTAGAATGATGTAAGTTGTTATGTGGTCTTTATTTAAGTATTATTGTTATATAAAGGAGATGATTTTGCAGCTATTTATTTAGAAAAAAGCACGATATTGGAAATGTTCCTAAATTATTATAATTAGGCATTTATTTACCAATAAATATTTCCAGTTTTATCTACTATTCAAAGACTAACCTTCTAAATTGCTTATAGCCATTAAAATGTATGAAGAACACAAACTGCAGGGTCTTAATGGAAAGAGCTCTTGTTTTGTGAAAGACACATTATATCTTAGAAGTGTAAAAGAAATAGAATGTAAATAGGACGTGTGGGCTAAGCATGTCATCCCTGATCAATAATGCAAAAGGTTTAGCAGGTTTATTTGTAAACCTAACAGCACAGATTTAGTCAGAATGGGGCCTTGTACAGTACATGCAGGTATTTAAAGGTTAGGAACAAGGAATTCCATTAGTCTGGCAAATCATCTGCTGTCATTCCCCAATCTCTTTGAATTATTTCCAAATGTATTCTCACTTCTTTTTTCTTTTCTTTTTTTTTTTTTTTAAACTAATGGCTGTGTTACTAATAGAGTGCTTTATTGCTAATTTAACTCCACCATAAATTGGCACAAGGAGCAGAGATTTTCAAAGTGCCTTGATTCCCAGTAACGACATTATAGCAACTATCTTTATATTAATGTAGTTATAGCTAGTATAAAAAGGTTACAGTATCAAGCTTGCTAGTCTACAACATTTCATCTGTGTTTCCAGTTTGCTTAAAAAAAAGAGTAAAGCATGATGTCTAATAGACTGAGGCATAGATCTGGTATTTTACAGCACCCACTGCAACCTTAAAGCAGCACTGAGGGACACAAACCTGAAAGCTGGCCAACCACTTTTACTGCATCTTTGTGCTAAAATGAAAAGCCGAACAAACAACCCCGACACCTTTTGTAGCACAGTGTGGTCCCTTCCCTCTCCTTCCCCTCTGCCTTCCCTTTCCCTCATCACAATGAAAAAAGAAAACCTTAAGCTTTGCTAAGAGTTAAAGAGTAAGATATTAATAGAGGAAAAGCCAGACATTCTTCATGTGAAATGTATGACAATTGTTTTCTGCATTTGTCTAGAGGTCTTACATAAAATATAGGCTATCCAAGAAGAGGTTTCTTGGGATAAAATAGCTCTCATTGTCACATACTCCTCAAAAGTTATTTCTTCAAGTGATCTAAAATATTTTGCCTCTCATTTATTCTGTTCTTTTTCAATAAATCAAATATAACAGCTTCATTGAAGACAATGTTCAGTGGAGCTCTTGTATCCTTTTTCTGACAGCTATGTTGTGACTGGCTGGTTATGTACATTTCTGTGGTGTAGAAACATGCAGGGATCTTTTTTTTACAGGGACTAAATTTTTAAAAGAATGGAGATATTTGAATTTTTATATGAATATAAAAAAACCCCCTATTTGGGGTTTTAATAATTCATTGTTTTCATGTACTTTTTAGTTTTCGGTTGTAAAACAGAAGTTTGTTTGCAGATTGAAGAGTTTCTACAAATGCTTTTCAAGTGATCTGAAGTTGTTATCTGTCTGACAAAGATATTTTGTTTGAGATATTCATCATTTTGTGACGTTTGTGTTTTGTTTACACTGCTTCAGTAATTCACTTCTGGGACTAAAACTTGCTTTTGAGGTTTAGGCACACTGCAGGATGCCAAAAAAGCATCAGATTCTTCTGTATTTGAAAGCTTTTGGGCCATCAAGAGATCAAAAGCTGCCAGAATCAAACCTGAGATCTGCCATTATAAATAAGGCACTGACAATTCTTATTGTGAGAGGTCGTCCCAGGGGTGAAAGAAGCAAAGAGAACTGAATTGCCCTGACTTTTTCCTAAGAAATATCTGGCTATGCAGTGGTATCTTTCTCTGGGAAACTTATGTGTATATTATAAAATGAGGTCTGCCATTGCATGTTCTGGTGCTGAAATAACCATTTTAGCTCAATTAAAAATCTATTAGGATTAAAATAAACCTTAAAATCCCATTGTGGTCAGCAATACTAAATTCTGGGGACCAGAGCTGCCCTGGTTTCGAACTATAATTTACCCTGCTAACCTTGTATTTATCTACAGAAATCTATGAAATGCAAAGAAAACATTTTTATAAACATTGAAACAGATCATTTCAATTTACCAGACCATTTCCCTGGTTTGCATTTCATGCATATATAAAGGATCATAATTTTTTACCAATTCTAATCTGTAACACAGGTCTCAGCAGAAGTAACTAACTACACTAATTCAACATATTTACCAGGGGTCGTGTTTGTAATGACACTCTTTCTTTTCCCAGCTGTGTTTTAGCAAATTGTTTTTAAAAATAAACATGCTGTTAATGTGATTAAACCCTTGAAGCTATTTACAATAGACTTCATATATGTTTATATCTGAATGTCTTTCCATTCTTCTGCTTGTTTGCTATTGGTAAGGACATAATTCAGAACTACTACGGTTATCACATTGAAACTCAGCAATAAGATCATCCAAGCAAATGTCTAGAACAATGTTATTTCAAAACAATCTATAAGAATTGTTCAATAAAGAAAATGTTCTTATATGTATAATTCAGCTTTATCTTTATTGATTTGTTCATATTTTTAATAGGTTTGAGAATTGTCAGTGTTCTAGTAAAATATCCTATAATCTGGTTTATTGTTAGGGTAATAGAGTTACAAACTTGGACAAAATTTTAATCTGTCCTGCAAGGCAGTTGGTTTTTTTTTCTTATAGGCATGCTTTTTAAAGTCAATTCCTTGAGGAAGAAAAGGGTCAAAGCATGAGCTGTGAGGAGCAATATGAGAAGAGGAATTGTTCTTTCCAAAAGAGACAACCTGACTGCAGCTCATTTTTGGAAGATGGGCATTTTTTAACATGGAGAAATCTTCACGGGCATGTTTTTATGTCAGCATTTCGTAAGAGCTGCAGTGGTATAGACAAATAAACAATACTGCTAGAACTGCCTTTAGGCACATGCAAGGCACGAGTGTAAGTTGATGTGAGAGGCCTGTGTGTCTCCAGACACCGATCTGAGGCCATGGTGTGACAGGTTTCGTGTGCAGTGCTGTGATTGTCACCCCTGGAAGGAAGGTCCCCATCTCGGGGAGCCTTTGGTGGCAACGTTTGCCGTCGGTGCTACCACAGAGCGGGGATGACTCAGCTCTCCCACCCCGGGGATCTCAGCAGCTGGGCTGAGGGTGTAGTATTTAGATTTCTTTGATTTATGCCGAGGAAATCCCCAATGATCCAGAACTAGGGCAGTGCTAAGCCATGTATTTCACCCTCTTGAGACACACAGTGCGCTGCTCTTGCAGCTGACATCCCAAATCTGAATCACCATTTTATTTCTCGCAGTCACATTTACAGCTTCAATCTTTATTCCTGGCATATCTAAAATTCCTGTTGAATCCAGTGTGAAGTGCATAAGGACGACAGAAAAGCATTCTCCCATGCAATGGGAATTTGTGCTTTGGTGACAGAGCGCTGTTTCAATTTTGTGGGAAACTCCTCGTTATTTTTTAAGGTCATATTAGCATTTTTTATTTATTGGAAGTCTTCTGCTCCTGCCACTGCATACACTTTTTTTTTTTGGTTTGTATTTTCCTGCCTCCCTAGTGATAAGTGGGTTCCTTCCCCTCCCCAGGCTTGGCCACCAAAACAGTGTTTGCAGACTTTTGCCTCTGTGATACACGGTTATAGGCTGGCTGTCAGAGCAGTGTTCATGAGGTGATGGAGCTGTAGATACAAGCAAAATCAAGGGAAAGCTTTTCATATGCATTGCAGTAAAAATAAGTGTAAACTGCGTTAGTGTTCTGGAAGGCTCAGGGCTTAAATGATACTCTGGGAAATGAGAGATGATCAGCTGTGATTACGTCGTAAGGGAAGTGAGGAATGTCTTGGATCTTTGATTACAGAACTTTTTTGCTAATAATTTGTATCTTCTGCTGTTACGATTTTAAAATTCTAGGAAATCTGAAAGGAATTATATTTACATATGGTTTCCAAAAAAACTCTTGAGTCTTTTCCAAAATGAAAAAATTGAACAACATAAAGTGTGAAAGATCTTTTTGCAGCATTATGGTTAATATTGAGATGTTGTATTAAAATACTGACTTATGAGAAGCAATGTTATCAATTTTCACATTTCCCCAGAAGCGTTTTCAGCAACTTTGAATATTCCATGAACCTGGCATATTAAAGAGTGCAGAATTTACCTGTTAAAATGCACAGAGCATTCGTAGTAGCCTCATAGCAGCCTGCTGTTACTGTTGCTTTGGAGAAAAACAAGCAAGCATTTAGAGACGATGTTTTCTCTACCAAGAGGGCACTTCACAGCAGATTTCTACTCTACCTTTTGGAAGTGATCTGAAGGAAAATCAAATCTGTATCACGCTGAAAGGGGCTTTGGCCATACATGATACGATTTTTTAGAAAGATGTTCAGCACTGTACCATATTTATGTCTTTTTGGAGTCCCGTTTTTGATGGAAAATTACCAGAATTTGTGCTGAGACTTGCTTAGTATCTGAGCAATGTTTCTTACAACTCAATATAGTATAATAGTTTCAGCAAAGTACCAAATACTCAGTACTTCAAAGCCAACAAAGATGAGCAATCCATTTCCAAATTCCTTTTATTCATACAGCAGATTGATTTACATAAACTAACAAAACAATATTACACTTAAAGTTGATCTGTAACAGTAATAAAAATGTTGCTGCATCCCAAAGCTGCAGAAACGTCACTTCCAATCTGCAGTGATCACTTACTAAGGATAAATGGTGCCTATGGGATTTTTGGCAAACCCAGCATCTTTCTCCCATAATGCTAGTCTGTCTTAAATCCTGAATCAGAAATCCACCCATATTCAGCAAGAAAGTGAGAATGTTTTCTTAACTTTAAGCCTCTAGGAACACTTAAAGTGAGGCTAAATATTTACGTGTTTGAGAGCTTTTCTGAATACAGATGTTTTTAAACCACATTTAAAGCTCAGGCAGGGCAAGATGAAGTTTTACCTCTGGCATTGGGAAGCAAAAGGACCTGACTGACTGGACTGCAGTTATACTGCTCACCCCAGTAATGAGGATTTGCCATTGCTGGGCTTTTTCCCCTTTTCAGTGCCAGGGAGGAATGCCAGAGGGGAATGACACCTGTGTTACACAAATACAGCACAGGGCACCTTGCTTTAAGACACTTAACTTTCCTATTGAAATTCTCCCAGTTCCTTTGTTTAGCTGTTCTGTTCATGACACTGCCAAAACGTGTTTATTCCACATGCTGTGAATCACCTTTGCAAACAGACAGAGATCAGCATTTGAATCTAACATTCAGCATTTCAGCTTCAGAACAGGATTTTCAAAGCTTTGAGTACAATTCATATATCCCTTTACTATTAGGGTTGGTTAAGGCAGTTCTGAGGTCTTATTCTAAATGTCAAATAGTTATACAAGAAATAGCAGGAATTAGATCAGATTTCTGTCTACTTACTGTTGGGTTTTCTTTTGAAGCACAAAACTTTGAATACTCTGTTAGTACATGAGTTAGACTCTTGGAGTAGAATTCTAAGCAGTGAAAATTGAAAATACAAGAAATAGTGCTGAAGTACTGTAGAAATCATGGGTATTTTTTTTAAAAATCAATACTGCGAGCTCCTGGTTGTCAATGCTAAGATTCCAATGTACACTAACACATCGATTACATTTTCTTATAGAAATCGGTGAGTTGTGTGAATGTTGCAGTATTGCAAAAGGATTCAGCTAAAAAGAGCAGAAAAGAAAAGGCATTTTAACCCAGCTATTTAGAAATAGAAGGGATTATCAGTTTTGCAAAGGAAAACTAGAGGGTACATGCTGTAACAACATCCCTTGTTTTCATGAAATTGATAGCATAGAGTTTATATTTTCCCTCAAAAACAAAAAAGTTTTTTTCATCAGCACTGCAGCTACTCCAGTAAGGATCCAATTCAAATTCTCTCTAAATATAAAGGAGCTGTACAATATGGGAAACCTTTATTCTATTACTATTCAGAGCCATGCATGGAAGAACATAGAAGGTTCAAAGGTTTCATTGTAATAGCTACTAAAATGCTTGAATTAAAGAAAATAAAGGCAAAACCAAGAACCTCCATGAATAACCTGGACACAAAGCCCATCTGTGCTTAGTTACTGGAGAAGTAGAGAGGGTTTACGTTTGCAAGGCTATGATCTCAGTAACGTGACCAAGACCACTGGCAATAATAACCAAGGGTTGTACACATCAAAATGTTGTTGGTTTGTAACCCATCAGAGAACACTGAGGCAAATACATCAGTGCTGGTTTTGAGCTCTCCCATATATCCTGTCTTGCCTTCTGTGTGTTATCGTGTCCTTCTTTTCCCCCACTGAATTTTCCCACAAGTTCCAGACAAACATTAGCTTTTAACTGTGAAAACTGCCAGCTGCAAAAATACAAAGTAAACAATTGCTGAAAAAGCTTCATCCAAATCTCTCCCTTAACAGGGCTTTCTTTATCTTCCTCACAAGGACCTACACTTGAAAAGGCTTTTTCATTCTCATCTTCCAGCCTGGGTATCAGATGTTTTGCTGCTTTTGTGTTTGCGTGCTATTTAAATTGCTATTATTAACTTCTGTGTGTTTAGGGGTTGAGCAAAATAATGATCCATACAAATATCAGTGCCACTCTGTCGCTGTTGGTGTGGCTCTCACCTGCTGCCTTGCAGTGTTCTGGGTGAGAGTGTCAGTGTTCAGCACTCCACCTGCATGCTTTAAGCTCTGCGCCACTTTGGTGTCCATCATCAGGGTCTAATTTGTTGGTAAGTGCATCCCTTGTTGGTAAGGGAGGCTTTGATTCTGGATCGTGGGCTGATTTGCACTTTATGAGGGGCCCAGAAAAGCAGACTGTGCAGAGTGTGTAGAATGCTTCCACGTGAACTTAGTGCCACTGCATGCTCTGCTCTTCAGGACACACTTCAGGCCAGTGCTCATAAACATGGGCTTTTTATTCTTACCACAGTTCCTGTAACAACTATGTGGTGACTTTTTCTGGCCCTTCCCTTTTCCAGACTGATCTCATTGTTTTGAAGCCTCCTGTGGGCCCTGCACCATGAAGGGGATTTGGGCTAGAAAACATTTCACTGATAGCGTTATCTTTTTGTACCATCAAGGAGATGTTATTAATATTATTATTATAATGATTTTAAGTCCTGCAAAACTTTGCAGCATCTCTTCTCACTGGCTAAATAATTTCTATTAGGAAAAGGAAAATGTAAGTCTTTTCAGCTGCTTCCTCTTGAGGGATGTAAGATATCCGCAAATTTTGCTAACACGTTCCAGAACAGCCAGCTGTTACTATCCACCTGCAGCCATAATATTGATTGAAAAGAATATAGAACCTAAACATGGATGGCTTCTGTAATTATGCAGAACGAGTTTAATACATGATGCTACTTCAAATGTCATCTGGCAGTGACTGCAACGTGGCATGGAATGTATTACGAAATAATTTAGCTGGTGGAGAAAGTCTCAGAGAAAGACCATGCACTGTTTTCTTGTATTACTGATTCCTGAAAATATTCATGGATATGGAGAAAGGCAATGACAAGACCAACAGGGCTCAGGCACCTGTCAGTTATCAAATAAAAAGTTGTTCACACATTCCTGCAGCTCTGCAATTTCTCAGCAATGGAAATAGAAGTGACTCTTTTGCCACAGCCTGCATACATGTTAGAAAATAGGAAATAATAAAAGTAGCTTTTTTTTTCCCCCCAAGCTGGTGAAATAAAGATGTCTTTGTTATTTTTGCAAATATTTTGACCTTTTGCTACAAAGAATGGAAAAAAAAATTGTAAGAAGGTTTCAGCTTCGAACCTGTTTTAAATAACTCTGTAGCCTGGTTATATGCCCTGTCAGGACTCGTGCTATTTTCTTTTTGATGAATCAACACAATCCAATATATGTCTTGTGACACATTTGCAATTCTATTGGAGATTTTGGCCCAAGGGAGCAAGGAACAGGAGTCAGTCTAATTACACAACTGCTGGCTTTCCAAATGGACCTTTCTGAGGTTTCACTTGAAAGTTTTAGATTATTGATGTTCAGATGAAAAGTTAAAAAAGAAAGCTGACTTATGATGTCAAGAGAACAATATTGTTATTCTGTTCAATAAAAAATTGCTGCTTTTCCAAAAAAAGTTGAATGGAAAAACTCGGAGTGACTCTTGCCCTCACAATTTTCAAGTCCAACAGGTCACGCAGAGAAGCCAGGTTAGTGGTCAGTCCACAGCATGGCATTAAACAGGGAGTAGCAATTCCTCTGTAAATCCTTTTGAAAGCTTTCTGCTGGAAGATGGTCTTCTGCACCGTGTTCCCCTGCCATAGAAGTTAGTGAGGTAGAAGTGAAATTCCAAATGGGGAAGGAACACTTGCACAGGTCTTACACCTCCTGCGGGTCTGTGCCTAAGCATATTGGTTTGAGGGCAAAGAAAGGACTGTCAGAAAGGATGGATAACCAGGCAAATGCCTAAACTAATAGTTATTTTTAAAGGTATTTTTTTTGCCATTGACACACAGTTAAACCCCGTTACCTGAAAAACACTAATACACCCTAAGGGTGCTGGGCTAGCATCAAACCCAAGAATATCTCCAATACACAGACAAATACCCCAATAAAGGCTAAACTAATTTCATACTTAGCAAAACATTATATCAGAGGTGTTGCTGTATTAAAATCTCTTGGGTCTCATTTTAATGTTGCTCTTTGCAACATCCCAGACTTCAGCATTCCTCTCTTTCAAGTAACTAAGTGAAGAACTCTACCAGGGGAAAACCCCCAATAATTCATAATTTGTAATGCATTTGCTGCATCACTTTCCTAAAATTTTGTTGTGTTGTAAAGACTTGACAGTTTCCAGTTAACAAGACACAGGTGCAGCTGATGAGCAAGGCTGGTGGAGCTCTCCGTGGTCCCCAGCATCCTCCTCCTGCTGAAACTGAGTATTTATATTCCCCTCCTGAGCATCAGCAGGTTTTGAAAGCTCCTTAGCTGAAGAGAAAAAGGCTAAATGCTATCAATATTAAAAACTTTTCCATTTGAAAGGACAAGTGTTCTTACAAAGGGAAAAGAAAAGCAGGGGTTATTTTAAAATGTTAGCAGTAATGAATGATTTAAATTTGAAAAGGTCAGAAAAACGCGATTTGTAAGTTCTCATTGGGGATTTTGCACAGACCTGGCTGTTATATTACTTGTTTTCTTCAGCATTGATAACAGTTGCAGGTGACACTTTTTTCTTTCCATTTTGAAGTCCCTCCAGTGTAATTTATTTTTGTACAGCTTTGTATAAGGTGCTTTGTCAGAAAAGATCCTAAAGACCTTCTGACTCAAATACTGAAATTCAGCACTTTTTTGGTGAGCAGGCAGCAATCCCGTGTTGCCACTTTCTCACATTCATAAATGGTGTCTCAAAATCTCACAAGTCATGGGGTTGGTTCATTTTTCTTTCTTTGTGGTTTTTTTTCTTTTTCTCCTTCTGAAGTAGATCTGCCCTTTAAAGGGATGAAAACTTACACCTTTACTTTTTTGAAAAAAAGAAGGAAGGAAGGAAAGGATAAAAAAGATTCTTGCCAAGGTAAGAACCCAACTCACAAAGGGTACAGGTTTCAGGAATTCACAAAACAAAGTAATACCTAAGGAATCTACAGGAGTGGAAATCAAGATATCAAGCAGTGTAAGCAAGGCAGAGCCCCATGGTATCCACCACCTTTGGATCTTTAATGTTCAGTCAGAGCACAAAAGCTCAGATTCAATTTCAGCTGAGAGGTCTTAGTAGTAATACTTAGTGCCCAATTCTCTTATTTTGGCTGGTTAAATGAAGAAATTGTTCATGACTGACTGCAAACAGTTGGTCCCCAAGTACTTTGGTAGCTCATAATGAAGTTTGTATCATACTTGTAACATTCCACATTGTCCACTGAATTGAAATTATTTTACTATTATTATTAAATATGTAATTATAAATATTTAATATATCTATGTTACATCAATATTAACAAGGCCTGGCACTTCCTACTGCAAACCCTATTTTCAGTTAGTTAAAACTTCTCATACTTGTAATGATTTGACACAAAATTTTCCGTGCCAGGTGTCTGCCTCAGGCAGAATTTTGTGGTGTTCTACGGTGTGTTTGTTTTTTTGTTTTTTCTTTCTTTTATTGTCAGCCAGAGCTGCACAGTTATTTCTGTGAGAAGCTGGCAAGGGAAAACCATGCAAAATAAACCTGGGAACCTTTTTGAAGGGACCTAGTGTGTCCTTATCCTGGGGGAAGGCACTTAACCTTTGTCAAAGGTGTGACTTTTGGAAACCTGCTTCAGTTGGAAAAGCTGCTGGAAGCTGGGTGAACCCTGTGCTCCTGCCAGCCTGTTGGGATATGATGCTCAGTACAACCATCCACATTCAGTGCCTTCAGCTCCAAACCAAAACCACCCTGCTGTGTGCTTACCCCCTAAAGTAGCTAGCAGCTCCTTCCTCCTCCAGTCAGGAGAAGTGCTGGCAGTAAGAAAAAATATGTGACATATTTCAGCCATCTTTCCCTCTTGTGTCTATGCTTCATCTTTATCTTGCTCATGTTAAAGACACTGAGCATCCTTTAATATCTTTTGATTCCTGAAATAAGTCTGCAAAGGACTATAGGGAAAAGTAGACATAATCCATAAATTCTAAGGCTAAAGGAAGGACCAAGCTTTTCCTTAATTTTCTTTCCTGATGGTTTTATCAGCAAGACACCTTCAAATTCAAACTTACTGCACATGTTATGGAAAGAGGACCTCCTCCTTCTTCTCCCAGTGGGCAGAACTTCCCTGCCTTGTCTCATGTTCTCCAACATCTGTCTCAGATCTGGCAGCCCAAGCACAGAGCCTGAGACTGCAGCATTGCCTTCCCTCATGCTGTGAAGCCACAACACATCCTGGTGAATCCCCAAGAGCGTGGTTTGGCTCGGTGCTGTCCTGAGAGGCTTTTCTGCACCGTGCCTCTTCCACCTACCCAGGAGTTGCAGATCAGTTTGTCAGAATAATGCAATAGATTTAAGATTTTATCCTAAATATGAAGTGAAAGCACAGAATTATAATTTCTGGTACAGCATCAGTTTGAATATTGCTTCTTTTAGTGGTATTCATACACTCTCAAATACCCAAGTATTTTTGTTGTAAAAATTTCCACCATTTTTCTCTATATTGATGCTCTGGAGACCAGAGCGATTTCTAGGAAATTTTAAGTACATTTAATCTTGTTTTATTTTCTTAACTTGACATTTCTTAAATTCTTGAATACTCATTTTTGAGTATCTCACATATTGCTTATAAGATGACACTCTTGTACATCTCTATAGTTCATATATAATCATTCAGAATATTAATAATTTTCTTGAAAAAAGGTGTTTTAATGTGCACAGTTTGTATCTAGACCTTTTGCTCTTTACACTGCGTAACTGGTGTGTTAAAGGATAGCAGTATAGACAGAAATCAGAGTAAAAATTAGATTTTTTTCAGCAAAACTTTGCTGTATCACAACCTTTTATGATAGCATTCGGTTCAAAGCTGTTTGCATACCTTATTGAGCAAGCTGCATATTTTTCCAGCGTGTGTATCCAGTGTGTATCCTGTAGTCATTACATTTTTGCACACTTCACTGGCTGAGCTGCATGGACTATTTTAACTATCACCAGGAATACTTGACGGAGTTCAGCTGCTCATTTGAGTGCTTCGGTTTGTGTACTTTATTACTTCAGTGGTGTGTGTTGATAAAGTTCTGTTCTGTGCTGTTAAGTTTTTGGTTCTGCCAGTCTAACTCCGTGCCATGCTGGGAGAATTGCACGCATTGCTAACTGCTCTCTCCGCGGCGAGCAGGAGCGCCCGAAACGCTATAATCTGCAGTGTTTTGTTAAATGAGCTGCATATTTTTGTTTTTATATACATTGCTTACCCAGTTGTGTACATTTGCCCGACTCATTATACAAAATAAGCTTGATTGGAATAAGAACATTCTCTACCAGCTGTCTGCTCTGAGTCAGTATGTAACAAAATTAGCAACTTTCCCTTTCCAACAGTGACATGATTGCATCCAAAGTTTAAGGCAATTGGTTTGGAGATCTTGTTTGTTTCATTCACTCCATGCAAACATCAAGATTAACAAACCAATTTGTTGCAACTTAATTTGTTTTCAAAAATATGAACAGAGTTAAGTAACAGAGAAAAATCTCAGCATTCTAATAGAGGGAAATGCCTCCATGTAGAGCATAAGGCATGTGGAGACCTAAATACCATTCTTTAACTTGAAGCCATCCATTGTAAACATAAGAAGATGGAAAATAACTAGAGACCTCCCAAGGTGGATATTTCATCAGATAAGCAATATCATAAATACTTAAAATTGCAAACATAACATTCTGTAAATTAAGTGCATTCTTTCATCAAGAGTTATAAAAATAAATTCATCTCATGAACTTTAGAAAATCTCAAAATACATGAAAGCTCTTGGGCAGGGATATGTAGTTTCCTCACTGCCTTTGGTGCAAAATTGAATTACCATCTTCAAGAAAGTGATTTTCTCAACTTGCTAGTTTTTCATGTCAGTTCTAGTCAAACCTACAGGTTATTTTTAGATTTTATTTTTACTGATTTGCAGAATTTGCAACATAGAAGTGTGTGCTCCCATTCACAAAATCATTAGCACTACCTTACCTCAAAAAAACTTGCATTATTTTTCTTGAGTACAGAGCTATTTAGGGCTATGAGGTTTACCATCCTACATGCCCCATATGAAAGCATAAAAGTGCCTGGTTCCTGTTTGTGTCCCACTGCTGATTCCTTTCACTTTAATCTTATCACTCTCTGTTGCCTGAGCAGACCTCCTGGAAGGTCCAAATTTGTTTTTGCAAACTTTTACATATGAAAGCTTAATTGATCTTATTGTTTTAGTCAAAAATTGTTTGATTTTAAACAGTGTTCTTAGGCTTCTCATGGACCATTATGAAGGGTGCCAACATTACAATAGTTTGTTCTAAAAAAAAGTGATTATAACTTTTAGCAGTCTGTCTTCACTTCTGCCTTTAAAAAAACAAATGTAAAGAGAGACTTAGAAATTGAATGTATCACTATATTGTGGACTGTTTTATAAAAAACTGATTTAGTCTTCATATTTTGTTTTTTTGGTGTACATCAATGTTGGGTATCAAAAGAGTACAACAAATGAGGGATGCTGCATTTACCATCTGAAAAGTCAGTGTACTCCATGTGATGAGCTAGATCCAATTTAGACTTTCTTAACAGAGACAGAATAAGTAATTTTGTATGAAATGACTTGGAGCAGACAGATGGTAAAGAAAAGGTTTTGTCTCTGTTTTCTCTTGTCTTCCCCCTGCATTAATTTGCTTTCAGTATCAGTCCATTACCCTTAAAGATCTAAATTTTGCTCTTCCCTTGACCTGTTAAATATCACCTACAGTGTTACCAAAGTTTTAGTGTAAACTAAGATCAGATTTAGAAACTTTTCTTCTTATCTATCATATTCAAACAACTGATGGCTATGTGCAATTTCTGTGTAGGTGTCCTGTACACTTTTGTAAAGGAAAATTCTTCCTTTTGCCAGGGGAAAAGAAGAGAAATATTCCTAACTTTGGGGAAAGAAATCAGAAAACTTTTTTTCCCTGCTACTGTGTGAAGGCTAAGAAGGGTAGGGGATCAAGTGCACCCTTGTTCAGTTTGCAGTTGACACCAATTGGATGGGAGTGTTGATCTGCTGGAAGGCAGGAAGGCTCTGCATAGGGATGTGGACAGGACGGGTTGATAAGCCAAGACCAGTCATATCACGTTCAACAAGGCCAAGTGCCAGGTCCAGCCTTTGGGCCACAACAACCCCTGCAGTGCTCCAGGCTGGGGGAGAGTGGCTGGAAAACTGACCGGGAAAAAGGGCCCTGGAAGTGCTGGTGGACAGTGGCTGAACATGAGCCAGCTGTGCCCAGGTGGGCAGGAAGGCCAGTGGCACCTGGCTTGTACCATCAATAGTGTGGCCAGCAGGACCAGGGCAGTGACTGTCCCCCTGTACCTGGTGCTGGTGAGGCCACACCTCGAGTGCTGTGTCCAGTTCTGGGCTCCCCATGACAAGACAGACATTGAGGGGCTGGAGCGTGTCCAGAGTTGGGCAGTGGAGCTGGGGAAGGGTCTGGACCATAAGTCTGGTAAGGAGCGACTCAGGGAGCTGGGAGGGCTCAGCCTGGCGAAAAGGAGCCTCAGGGGGGACCTTACAACTAACAGGTAGGAGGTTGGAGCCAGGTGAGGATCAATCTCTTCTCCCAGATAACAAGGAATAGGGCAAGAGGACATTGCTTTAGGTTGTACCAGAGATTTAGATTGCATATTAGGAAAAAAGTCCTCACTGAAAGAGTTGTTAAGGATTGGAAATGGCTGCCCAGGGCAGTGGTCGCCTTCCCCAGAGGGTTGTAGTGGTACTTAGGGACGTGGTTTAGTGGTGGACTTGGCAGTTCTGGATTAATGGTTGGGCTTGATCCTGGAAGTCTTTTCCAACCTAAACAATTGTATGTTTCTATCCTGTGATTCTATGAAGCAGTTAGAAGGTTTCCACAAGGAATGCTACCCCATCTCCCAGCTTTCCACCCACCTCTGTAATGTTAACTGCAGCAAGGGGGACTTGCTCTGCTTATTTTTTCATCTGGCTAGGATTCCTATTGAAAAGTCAGCATACTAAATTAAGAACATATATTTCATATGTGTCAGTGCAGTGTAAAACAACATGGACATTTTAAATGCTTGGAACAGACGGGACATCCATTATCTGAGGTCTATGGAGAGTAACAGTAATTCATAAGGTACACATCTATTTCATATAGTATCTGTGTGTATTTGTTTGCATCTGGTATAGGCAACACACGTAGAAACTCTTTCAGGATTTATACCTGATCTCTTTTCTTTTCCTTTTTTTCCCCTCTAGAGAGTAATTTTCAATGTTGTCAACTTCAGTAAAACAAAAAGCCTGTATAGAGATGGGATGGCTCCAATGGTGAAATCCACAAGCCGACCAAAATGGTGAGTTATTCTCTCAAAGACTTAATGAGGTAAATGTGTTTTACTTGGCACTGGTACCAAAGACCCCACGGCTGAGGAGCACTTTTACCTGAGAGTATGATAACCTTGATGCAGCAGTGTTGTGAGGACAGGTTCTCTTTGGAGCAGATGGACAGTGTGAATTCTGGAGGCCCCTTGTAGTGCCTTGTTTCAAGTGGCATGACTGAAGTGATGTCCATTTGAGCAATCTGAGCAGTCAGGGCTTGGGGCAAATTGTTTTTCCCAACTGCTCTTAGGACAGTTCTTGTCCCAGTTTTGGCCTGCATTAATCTCCCCAAAAAACCCTGCACATATTATGGGTGATGGACTGGGGTTGGTCTGGTTTTGAAAAGCTACTTGGAGTTGTTCTCCCTGTTTTGGGGTGGCTGGACTTTGGTGGAGGAATGTGAGCTCTGCCACGTGAGTTGACCTCACATGAATGAGCAGTGCCTGGCCTAAGACTGAGGGAGGCCAAACAACCTCATCATCAGCTACATGAAATGTACAAAATGGGAAGTCACGTGCGTATTAAACATGTGAATATCCATAAAGATTGTACATTTTCTCAAAGCAAATGTAATGAAACATCTACTGTGAATAATAATATGTAAATCTAGTGAGTCTGAATGCATGCAAGACTCCCAAGAATTATATGATTTGCCTTTGCCAGGAGACTTGTTTGAATATGGATAGTGAGGTTAGGCCAGAAGTGTACAGTAAGTTATTCTCATCAGCCTTCACAGCTGCTACTTTTTATTGGTTAATTAATAATACATTTGATCAAGCTGGACATTATCTGAGCTTTATTAATATATCTTTCTTAAATGCTTCACCTCTCACAAATTTTCTGCTCACTGGATTGAAATGGTGGTCATAAGATTGTTATTGTGTGGCTTCCTTGTCATAGGACCAACAGAATGAATATTTGGATTTTTATCTAGATGTTAAGGTCATATGGACAAAAGAGCTGTCTCACAGTACAGTTAGTGGATTGAGTCAATTTCAGCTCAATAGGAACATGTAATAACATTGAAAATTAATTAAAAAAATCCATTGCATTTAGTGTTTTTGTAGCAAAATCATGTTAATTGTGTTTACTATTTAACTTCAGAAAGATCTTTTGGGGCATTTCAGGGCCACATTTATCAAGCATATTTTAATCATCTTTCAAAACCTTTTCCTTCTCTCACTGGGGTCTGGTATTTTCAGCTAAGTGTATTGTGTTTTAAGTTTATCTATAAATCAGATATTGCTTTCATACAAATTTTATGCCTTACTTTGGTTTCAAATTAAAGTGTAAATCTTACAAAACAATGCAAAATGGACTTATTTTTTTAGAACATATAGGATCCTTCACTATTTTTAAAACAGATTTCTCTTCCATTTCCCCGGAGATCTATTTATTTTTGTGTTTTATATTTTTAGAGGATGTATTTTGCTCCCATGAAAGCGAGGAATGAATAACATTGCCTGGAGCCAGGCACAGTGTAGGCAGCAGGTGCTGAGCAGCTTCCCTTTACAGGGCTACTACCATACTTTAATCCTGTTTCAAAAATTCAAGATGTAATTTTTTCTCTTTAAAAAGATGATTATTCTATTAAGATATTTTTATTTTTTTTTAATAGTCTGCATATGAAAACATCTTGCTCTGCTTTGAAGGTGCACATTAATTCATACTGTTATCAGGAACCTTAGAGATATTGGGGTCTACTCAGTATAATTTTCTGTCTTGATGTTAATAGGATTTATGCATGTGTTTTCCAAGTGGGAAAACATATATATTATTTTTGGATATATGAGCTCTATTAGAGCTGTCTTCCATTTGGATTATGCCTTTCACAGTTACCTCTGTATCTGTTTCCATGGCATTCTAGTGCAACCTGTAAATAAAATTTTCTCTTTCTCTGTTTGCTGAGATAGGATTTACCAGTAGTTGCAGCAGCTATTGCAGCACACAGGTGGTTGTGGTCCTTGAACACGAGCAGGGCAATACCCAGCTACATCGATTTGGTCCTATTCGGTGTTTTGTATGTATTAGTCTTGTGAGCAATACTGGATCATTCAATGCTGCAAAAGTGCTGAGCTTTACATGAGGGGAGGAAGGTGTGGAAGGAAACTATTGAAAGTCTCCAGCTTATGTTAGGGTTTGTGTCAGCATAGCAGTTTAGTGGACATAATGTAATTAAATTAGAAAATGATATATTAATTACAAAAAACTGAAGAAACACTAAAGGTTTTCAAATCAAGTTAAAATGTACATTACCAGAAGCTATGGGCTACAAGTACTCTGTAGCTTAGGCTTCATCTCTGAACTCCTCTGTATGAAATATTTGAGAAATTCATCATGATTGTGCCTGCCTGTGGAGGCATTTGTTCCATACTGAAATTCACCCAACTTCCTCTGGCCACACTGATAGACACAGCTCTGTGTCATACATAACTATCCCACTCCCTTTTTAAGATAATAAATTTTGAGTTTTAGAGTGATAAAGTGTCTGTTTTCCTTTTTGCATTTGAGAGATATAGGTACATTATTCCTCTTAATAACAGATGTTCAAGCCTGAGTTACAGCTTTTTGATTTAAATGAGAAACTTCCCACTGTATTCAGGCTAGAATTTGACCGTATTTCTCACAAACCCCTGCATATCAAAAGTAGACTGGCCTCCAGAGACTGTGAATTTTAATATTTGTTTTGAATGTGGTTATGCAAACATGGCTCCGAGCTTTGCAACACTTTGTGAGTTTGATTCTTGACTCTGGAACAAATTGCTGCCAAGTGCTCTTGAAGTAGAGAGTGTGTCAAACAGAGATCAACGTTTTTGACCTGTATTCTCTTGCCCTGTGGGGTAAGATCTTTGCATGCAGACAGCATCAAGGTTCAGCTCGGTGTTACTGATGTAAATGGAGTATATCACTGTCATCAAAGCACTCTGTGTGGACACAGATGTTCTGCTGTTGACATATTCTTCTCTTTTGAAGTAAGGCCAAACATATCCAGTAATGAGCTACTGAAAAGAGGAAGCAGTACGTTGAGGGATAAGTTTAAAAATTAGGTTTCACTGTAAAGAAAAAGATTTATTTTTAAAAAATTTAAAAAGCCTGAGAAAAAATTCTGATTGAAAAGATATATATTTTTTCTCCGCACATGGTCGTGGACACCAAATAGTATGGGGCTCTATCAGTTGTGTCAAATTTCACTGCGTTGGATCACAGCTCACATCTAGAAATACAGTGATGTGTCACACCTTTTGACATCAGTTGCTCTCCATAGCAGACTGGACAAGATAAAACTCAAGATTTTATTACAAACCAAGGAAAAGGGCCGTGTCACTTTAACATTTTGCCCAAAATTAACTGGTTTTCAGACATACTGCACCAAGATTTTAGAGAATTGGTGGGGACTATAAAATCAAAATTTACTATATATGTTTTTTTCTTACAAAACCTCAATATCATAGGGACCTGTCCTGATTTGCCTGAGTCTGTTTTTTCTGTTTAATAGAGGTGGAGAATTTGGAGGGGATGGATTTGAGGAAATTGAATTTTTGCTGTGTTTATGGACTTTATACTGTAATCCTATTTTTCTTTGCCGCTTGATTTAAGTGCAACATTATTTTGTTGCAGTTTCTTAATCATGATTTCACACTAAGAGCTCTGTCTTTGGAAGTAAAGGTAGTAAAGCCTGCCATGTGGGCATAGCAGTGGAAGACCATCTAAGTACATATACTCTACTATTATATTGACGGCACGAAGTTTTACAAGTTTCTCAAAGTTAAACAGAAGAGTGAGTTGTTCGAGAGGCAGCAGATTTTCCAAATGATGAAGTGAGCAAATATTCCCTTTGGGCAGAGAACAGCTATAACTCTTGATTATTCAGTGTGAGCATTGCCTCATTGGGGACATTAGTTTTTCAAATTGTGCTAATCTTTTAAAAGTAACAACTGGCCACTCATCACCTTAGGTATTTCAGCAAGATCATGTGCAAAACTCTAATTAGTATTTATAGAACAGCAACTCCTCCCAGTAGAATAGTAGCGGTAGCTGGCAAATATCTGGTTGACACCTGTTAAGTCTTTAGACATCCATTGTATTTTATTCTGCATTTCAAATGAGCAGAGAGCAGTAGGTGAAGTCCCCATAATTAAGGGATAAAGGATAATAAATAACATGGCTCTTGAGTGGATGAACACAAGGTTAAAGGCTGTTCTGCAGTTGCGATGCTGTATTTCAGGAACTGTTTGTTTGTAAGTAATAATGCCAGCTAAAATATTACTGAGCCTTCAGCATACGGAGGATTTATGTCTAGATCTACATGTGTTTTGTTTATAATGTCAGATTTCAAACTGCTTCTTGGCAAAGCAGCTGCTTTCTTCCCTGTCTTTTATCTCACTCGGCATTGATGGCTTTTAACTGGGTAGCTCCCTTCTCTAGCAAGCACTCTGCTACCTCTGTTGCTATAACATCTACTGCTAAATGCTCACAACACATTGCTTCTGAAGCATTTTTCTTTTCCAGTAAACCTGGAAGTACAGAAAAACTTCTGGGTAATTAATTCAAATTTGAATCTGTATGTATCTTGGTAAATATTGTCATGATGAGGAATTTTGGTAGACATCAAGAAAAGCAATGTAAGTTTTATGAACAATACTCCCATATGTTCCATTCATCAGAAGGGGACAAGTCTGAGAAAATCTGAATTTTGAGTAGCTAAAATGTGTTGCTTCTTGCCAAGTTTCTTTAACATTTGTCTACAATGCAGTGTTACAATCACTACCATGTCTACCAGGCTGCATTATACATTCTGAGACTTTCAGCAGCATTTTTAGTATGTATTTATATATCTTTAGCCATAAGATAAGCTGTTTGTGAAATGAGCTGTCATTTGTGGTGAAACAGTTTGAGAATAAAGCACTAAATATATATATAGCTTGCTAATCTGTAAGACTAAAATTGCTTACTATAAAATACATAGCAGGCTGGGGCTAGTGATAACATCACCTGAATTTAGGTAAAGAAGATGAACAAGCTGTTATCATTACCTGATTCCTTCCTTGGCCTATTTTACAACTTTGGCTACTCTCAGAGGTTTGTTCCTTTGCCAGCTTTATAATGTCATGTGTGCTTGCTCCTGCTTTCCTGAGGGATGTGGTGAGAATGCTTTTGGAGGTTCAGGAATGTGTCCCGTGGCACAGGTGGGTGTTGATGCAGTCCTTGCCAGGTGCAGCTCCGGCTCCTCAGAGCTGCTCCCTCCCTCATCCTGGTACAGCTCTACACAGGAGCACCAGGCTGGGAGTGAGCTCAGGGTAAAACCAAACTTTCAAGGAAGAGAAAGAGGACTTAATCTCAGTCTGGGTCATCACAGGGATCCAAAATCAGCTGTATAGGTCCAACCACAGGAGCAGTAAGGGAGTTGGGAATAAGTGTCTTGAAGCAGAGACAAGGGAATGGGGATAGCAGCTCCCAGGAAGATGCCTTGAAAATTATCTGTGGAACCACAGCCTTCATTTCAATAACTTGTAGCATTTTATTTGGAGAAAATAAGGAGAAAGGCATTTCAGTATCGACCTTTTGAAGTCCCATGTTGAGTGAAAAGCAGAAGTAGTTTTGTCTTGGTCTTAGTGTAGCTCTTTGGAGGAAAATAGGATCTTTTTAGACAGGTTTCGGGTTGGCATGTATATTAAAGTGAAATAACTGCCTCTGAAGTCAATCCCTGGGTACATTAATGTTTGCGTGAATCTCGTGAAATAAAAAAAGAAACAGTTCTAACTGCTCTACAAACCCAAAAGACAAACACACTCTCTTCTTTCCCAGCTCAGCATAGGTGGTTATTCCTGGAAATATAGAGGAGGTTCCATACCACTGTTATTAACAACAGCTTTTGTGGAAATAGGGGAGAAACTATATTCTGATGAAACAAAGTATGAGTCAGATCCCAAAACTAATGTGTTTATTGTGTAGATTAAATGGGATTTGTTTGTGTCAAGAAAGTAAGTTACATTTTATTGGAGGGATACTTCACTGGAAATTTAAGATGCATGAAATTATGTTGAAGAAAACTAATAACAAGGAAATTAATATAAAAGAAGGCAAATGAGTTCTAGGATTCAAAGAGAAAATTATGAAGACGTTCCAAAGGCTGCTATGCCATCATGAAGAACCCTAGCTGTTTTATATGTATGTGTGTGTTTCCTCATCATTTATCTAACTGATCTCCTATAAATCAATTTATTTAGATTACAGCAGAGTCAAGAGGCCCCAGCCAGGATCAAGACTTATTGTGCTTAGTGCTGTGAAAACATATAAACAGACAAAGTCCTTTTCTAAAGTTGTGAAAATTTTATGATTGATTCCAGTAAGAGCAAAGTTAGGCCAATACTGAGCACTTCTGAAAATTCCATCCTTAAAGATTTATTCCAAGTAGTAACTGTTTAAAAAATGACATAGTGCTTACATAAGAGTCTAAATATTTGATGGTTATAGTATTTACATCTAAAACACCAGAGGCTATGTGCTTTAATACTTCAATCTGTTTCCCATATACTCTGTCAACATGAGTTCCCTGCATTGATTGAGGGCACTCTGTGATCCCTAAGGTTGTATTCATGAAAGGTTACCCTTGGCACTGCTTTATTCATGAAAGGTTTGAAGCACATAAGAAACAAATGGGTTTGTTCCTGTTAGGTGCATTTTTGTCATCTATAAATACTTAATTACTGGGGTTCTGATGAGAAATTCAAAAATCTTAAAAGCCTAAAGTTGCGTGAAAATAGCTCCCTCATCACCAGTGCAAACCACAAAGAAATTTGCAGTTGGGAGATTTTGTGGCAGTTTAAAACAACTGAATTGTAGGTTTTTCCCACTACAGTCCATGGTATTGAGTTTAATAGCTGCAAAATATGACCAGAGCTGTGCATTATATCCCATCCTGAAACAGGTCATTCTCTTTCCTCAGGAGATGGGCATTTGGTGGAACTGATTGCATGAAAAGTGTTCACAGAACTGGGTCCCTAACCTTGGCAGGTTTAAAAAAAAGTACATAAAATTGAAGCTTTTTTTCCCCCAAAATGAGTCTGTAAGTTAGATAAATATGGGCAGCACTGAGCTCAAAGTAGAGTCAAACTACCAAGAGGACATTGCAGCTTTTCATTGCAATTTTATACTTTGGACTAATGGAGCGAAGCAGAATGAAAATCACCTCTGTTAAGAATGGCATTTATCAGCTGTAAGTACTTAGTAGTAAGAGCTCTACACAGACAAAGCTGAGTGTCACCAAGAAATGTACTTGAAAATCAGACTGTTAACACAAGACTACACAAATAAGAGCCAAAAACTGTAATCAGAACATGTAACATCTCTTTAAGAATCTTTTAATGGTCTGAAGAGTGCTAGACAAGTTGAATTTAACAAGATGTAATAACCTATGACATAATATAATTGAGAATGCACCAGGACACAGCACAGTCAGGTTAAAATTTGGCTTTCCTTCACTTAGCCTTGCAACTTTAAAGATCTTTCAACACAGGGTTTTAAAAATACATAGTACTGTTTAAATTTACATATGATATAAAAGCATAGGATGTGCAATACATCAGAAATACAATTCTGAGCAAAGTTAGGGCTGCAATATCGAGCCTAATATTTTTAAATGTTTGTTTGAATCATTAACAACAAAGTTTTTATTCATTTGCTGTGAAGAAACAATATTTAGTGCAGAGGAAAAGGTGCGAACTTCTGATAAAAATGAGACCGTTATCGGGCGCTTGCCTTATATTCGAAGCGCCATGGTAAAAGTCAAAGCAATGAGTTCAATTTCTCTTTTAATAGTACATAAAATGGAAGACAAAACCATTTTGCTGTACTGTGGAAATTGAGAACTGTAGAGAAAATAAGCAGTAAATAAGTATGGCAAGTGATAATGCGGGAACAGAACATTAAAATAATAGGTGCTGTGTCTTGAACTTGGACTCATGGGATTCAACAGCTGTATACAAACCCAAAAGATAAAAACCTAATTTTTATGCTGTGATTACTAGGGAGAAGTTACGAATTAACTTCTGTATGATACGGCACAGGTCTGAGAGAATTAAAATTTAATGATAATACAATAGGGATAAGATCTTTCCTGCATCTCTAAATGCTGAGGCAGTGGTTAAAGTTTGTTTTCAAAAGTGCTTCAAGTAGGATTATTGAATTCCAGCTTGAAAGTGAAACTTCGTCTTCCTGCTTCACTATATTAAGCATCTCTGAGATTGAAAACCTAGCAAGAGCTCTCCTAGTGTGATTAGAAAGTATCCAATATTTTTTGGCAGCAAATGCTAATTCCAATCATTCTGTCTAGTACTGCTCAGGCAGCACGAGGATAACTGGCTTTGTGGGTAATGGAAAGGTGAGGCTCCAGGCTCTCAGTGGAAAGCTGGCAGCTTTGCTGACAGTTCCTTGCCTCTGAAAAATCAGAGTCCTGCTGGGGAGGGGATGGGCTGCGCTGGGCGAGTGGTCTGGGCAGCGCTGGTTCTTGGCTGGAACAGCAACCCTTTGGAAACCGCGGATCACTAGTAGAGGTTTGAACGACACAGTGCCTTCATCACCACCCTCAGACACTCAGGTTTCCCTTCCTTCCGCCGAGCAGGTCTGGGTGGGATGCAGGGCTGGTTTATCGTCTCCCTCGGTATTGGGCAGCTGGTCTGGGGCGCGTCCGGTGGCATTCCCAGAGTGGACGTGCCCACCGCACGGCCCTGCAGATGGGGGGGGCAGGAGGGCCGAGCAGGTGGGTGGCAGGAGAGCCGGGCAGGTGCCCTCCCTCAGGGCTGTGCCCGCTGCAGGCGGTTCAAAGCAGCCCCTCGGGGCAGCCCCTCTGCCCCACAGCCGGCGGGAGGCTCCGGGGCAGGCGGGCAGCGCCGCACGTCCCGGCCAGGGAGGGATGCCACAGCTCCTACACCGCAGCAGCGTGTGAGCCCTTACCTGATTTTATCTTTTAACAACGGTGTGTGTGGGGGAATTGGTAAAAGTGTTGACAAAGAAGCCATAAAATGTTTATTTTAGCTGGACTGCTTTGTTTGAAAGGAAGTGCCCCTCGTGTGCCCGGGCTGAGGGGGCCCTGCCCGTGATGGGGCTGTGCCCTGCCCTGGGGGCACCTCCCCTCAGGGGCTGCCTTGTGCCCTTTTCTAGGCTTATTCTCTGTTCTTTCCCGTTCTGTGCTCTGGCACAGACACCACCAAGCCCCCTCGATGCTTCCAAGCCTGGAGAGGAAAGCGGGGATGATGGTGGTTAGAGGATGTGGGACTTGCTGGCACGTCCTGTCCCGTCAGAGGTGCCTGCAGGTGTCTGAGCAGGGTGTGGGTGCTCACTCCTGTCCCATCTGCCCACAAACCTGTATGGCCAGAGGAACTGCACCATGAGAAGCACGGGAATGAATAGAAAGTGTCCTCTCAGCAGCTCAAGGATTAGATTTTTAGTAAGGATTGGTTGTTCATTTATTAGGGACCTGCACTGGGTAAGCGGACTTGTAGTAAAACGATATCAAATGGTAAAATTAGTAACTTCCCTAATAGGGAATTGCTATTGAGATTGAGGAAGAAATGGTGTTTCTGTTTGCTTTTTGTTTGAAGACATCACTGTTTTTTAGCCTCTCAGAGGTACTGCTGTAAAAATTCTTTTGGAATTGTTTCTTGGAAATGTGTGATACCATTTAGAAAATTTATAGGAAGGGACATTTCAGCTCAAGATAAAGAGATTCAACTTAAAAGGATAGCTTTACCATGGAAAGAAATTGATGAATATCCAAGTTAAAATAACTTATTGTGCCTTTTAATATTTGATAAAATCCTCTCCTAATATTTTTCCTAGTGGAGTTAAAAAAACACCAGTACCTCATGACTTCACAACCAGAAGTGATATCATAATTTAGCTTTGATAAGAAAAAGAATTTTTCTCCATCTGCTACTGTACTGGATACTTAAATGTTCTTGTGGTTGTTTCTTAAATGTCATTCAGTCAATGAAGGGGAATCATGTAGCATCTGTATTTTTCTGTGTAGTTTTTTTCTAAACACAGTTCCCTGGGTTCTCCTGAGGGACTGTCTCTGTCCTGGGGGTACTGGTGGAAAGGATTGTGATGCAAATCCTGCCCAGGAAGTGTTTGGCTTGTTTCAACTCTGTGAACTTGAGGAATGACTCAGCCAGGGGAAAAGTGCTGCTGCATGTGCAGTCAGAAGGGCTTTACCTTCAGGAGCAGCTTCTGTAGCTAAAAGCAAAGTAAGTCAAGATAAGTAGGAAAGGAAACACTTTCAGATTCACTGAGTGTTAACCCCTGCAGGGAAAAGGCTGATTCTTGCTTTGAAAGGAAGAAAAAGAGGGAAATACTGTGTGTGTACCTGCTGAAATGAAGGGGAATTGATTTAGGTGGGAATGATGGATATAAATATTGTTTTCTGTGTAAGTTAAAAAAAGCCCCAGACCAAACAACAAACCCTGTGCTGTATGTCACGCTCTTCAAGAATATGTGTTCATGTTAACTGTTACATTTCTGTCTGAAATCTGGGGCTTTAAAACTAGAAAATTACTTGCAATTGGAGAATGTTCACTTGGAGGAAATTTCCACAAGAGTGGAATTTTCCCAGCTGATGTGAGATACCTGTAAATCACAAGTTAACATCTGCGATCTGTGTGGCTGTAGTCTGACAAGAGTCTCAGAGTACAGGAAAGTGAACAGAGCCTTCTGGGTTTGTCATTTCTAATACTCATCAACTTGTTTCTGTGTGCAGTGAAAGTACAAAAACCAATAACCTAAATGAATCATAAATGTCTGGGGTGGGTGTGTTGGTATTTTCATATGGGGGATGCTCCTTCAGTTTGTTTTCCTTTCTTTTTCTTTTGGGAAAGAATTCCAAGTCTGCACTAAGAAACTGGGCTTTACAAACATATCTGAGTAGAGGAAGTGAAGGAGTGGATACAAATAGCAAGAAAATAGTAGCCTGGAGTGAAATGTGTGACTGTGCCTGGGGCCTCTGGATACTAAAACTGAAGAAGGAAATAAATTGCATGTTGACTGTGTGTTCTTCTATATAGAAAAGTAACGGCCAACTTAACCATAACCAAGGATGGAAAACTGTATTTTAGTTCTTAGCAGCTGCTGCACAACAGAACAGAGTGTTTGCATTCACAGTACTGCCACTGTGTGGTTTCCCCTGAAATTCTGCAGGTAAGGAAAGCTGTTCTCTAGCAAATTATCAAGACACTCAAAGCAGCACGTAGATGTGGGAAGGAGAGTGATGGCAGTGAAAATGGCATGGTGCATTTCCAAAGGTTTGCTTTTTTAGTTTTGGTTTTAATTTCAGTTTGCCTTTCTTGAAGGAGGGATTTCATGCTTGAAAAGTTTCTGCCCTCCAAATATAGGTTTTCAGCACAACCTGGTGTTTCAATACTTTAATATTTACAGTCAAAATTAAAGGTTTCCTTTTGTTCTTTGTTTCAAAGGCTGGTACACAATTTTAGTTTCAAACCAAACTTGTTATGAGAGTTTCTTTTTAGGGTTTTAGTTCTTGGAAAGTACAGTGCAATGAAATAAAGATATCCACTGACAGAATCTTGTGCTAACATAAATAAAGGCTGTTTGTAGCTCTAATTTAACGTGTAATTAATAAAAGCTATTTCTCTTGAAGCCACCAGAAATGTGAATTAATGTTTAGAAAACCTTCTGGTAAGTGAAGCTGAGATACTTTATAGCAGATGCACAGCATTTACAAGTATCACTAATATGATCTGCCTGACAGCATGAGCCACATGCATGAGAGCTTAATGGTCACTAATGCTTCAATAAAAGCTATTTATTGGAATATATTTTTTAAGATACACCTTGAAGTACAGATACTTGGTATTTTGGGTTCCAGTTTCAAAATGTGCTTCTGTTCTCATTTCTCATGTTGGTATCCTAGCATTTTTGCTTTGGGAGGGGATTATATACAATTTAAAATATCATCACTCTGATCCTAAGTGACACAATACAGATATTGAAGTCAAGCATAAAAAATAAAAAAAGCGTAATTTAGGTCAATTTTATTAAAATACAGATACATAAAAATATATATTGTTACTGTTGTAGTGGTAAATGAGGCTTGAATCTGGAGAGTTTTTGAACAGTACACACAATTTACCTTCACTTTCTGCAAGATTCTGCTGGATATTTTCCATCTTAGTTTCCAATGAAACAGCAGTAGTTTTGAAATGATGGTCAATTACTCTTTTTTTCCTACCTATAAGACTGAAACATAGTAAAATTTCTCTTAATTTTTCCTGTTATTTTTAAATGTGACTATATATGCCAGAGTCAGAAAATCTGGAAGCTAATAATGAACTGCAGTGTCTCTGACATTGTTTGACTTCTCCTCTCCTCCTTGTGTTTCATACTGGATTGCCTTGAATATGAGATATGAACTTCAGAAAGCTGTGCCTTGAAAGCAAGTATGTTATAGCCATGAAAATTCAGTAGTGTTCGGAAGCTGGTCATTTATTCAGTTACACCATAATAATAATAAAATAATTGCGAAGCTTTCTCTTTCTTTGCAAAGGAGGAAACATTTTATTCAGTAAAGATGACATCTATAAGAAACAGAGAATGGAAGAAACCATGGTTCTTTAAATGATGGCACCAGACATGGATTGCACAACAGAGCTGAACCTGTTCCCCAGTCCAGCAGCTAAGAGCTGCCTTGAATGTGGATACAGATGAAAACAATTGCTTTGGATGAATAAAATGAAAGTCAGCTGAGGTGGAAAGAGAGTTTTAAAAGTAACTCATAGTGACTTGATAGGTTTTGAAGAGTTAGGGTGATTCTGGTTGAGTTTTTGGGGTTATAGAGTGTGAGGCTGATTGTGAAAATTCAGCCAGCAAAACCAGAGCAGTTGTAATGTTTTGCTCTTTTCTGCTCAGAGTCCCATCCCAAGATAAAAGATCTAACTAGTGTTTATTATCACATTTTACAGAAGGAGAGATAAAGGCAAAAGATAATAGGTTTTTTTTCAAGGTCATTTTAAGGATCATCTTAGGAGCAATCTCAGAATTTTTTTCATTTTATTTGTTTCTCAGTTCAGTGATCTACAAGCAGTAAAAATCTAGTACCAAATCTACTACATTACACTGTTACATTATTATCTTAAAATTTCATGCCATACATTGGTGTGTAAGCAGGTCCATCTTGGGTTTTGGGGCTTACTTATTCTCATTTTTTTCCTGGAGATTTATTTGTTTAAACTCCTAGGGAAAGCCTGAAAATTTCCAGGATTTCAGACTTCAGAAAGTGATTTGCTCTTTTTTCAGAAGTGTACTATTGGTCCTAGCAGATTTAGCACACCTTAATAGTTATAAAGGAATATTTATACTCATTCATTATAATATGAGAGCTAGAATTTTCCTCTCACAATATTTACATAAAAGTTATCTCTTGCTAGATTACTGAAAAAGAAATTACCCTTCATCACCTCAGAATACTTGCATGACTTTTTTTTTTTTAATGTTTTAAAGCTGCCTAAAAATACACCCAGACACTCCAAACTAAGCAACAGAAAGGCTTCCCATAAGTTCCAGAACGATTAAACTCAATGCTCCCTTCTAAATAAACCATGTGCTGGATCAGGAGAGCCAGCAAGAGGCAACCTCTTTAGACCCTCTGTTTGCTGGAGCCCTGCACAGGTTTGGAAGTTTGTCTCAGGTCTAACTGCCAAAAAAACCCCCTGCACATAGTTTTATATTTAGATTTTAGAAGTTTTTCCAACTAAGTTTGAGCTGCTGAAATGAAGGTTCATAACACAAAGGTTGTCATACCCTTTGTAGAAATGGTGCCCTTATAATGTGGCGTATTAAATATTTAACATAGTTTGCAGCAGATAAAAAGCAATTTTGTTTAATTTTTCCTAAATATTAATGCTATCATGCACCTTAATCCTTTCATTATAATAAAAATTTGTTCAAGCTCGTTCTTATTAAACTTTTTCTAATTTATGATGATATGGATGTTTTTCTTCTGATCCTAATAAGTAATAAGGCCAAAATGCCACTGTAAAAAAAAAAAGGTGAGAGCTGGGAGGGGGAGTCTTCGCTGGTATATTGGGAAGAATTACAAGCTAGAAAAATAACTTTATTATTTTACTCAAGGATACCAAAGGCAATGCCTATCTCTCAAGTAATCCAGCTCAAAGTTTTGGGTCAGTTGTCAAGGAATGAAATGGAATACCTGCAAAACACTCAGTGAAATGACCTGGAAAATAATTTATAAAGAGGTTGCCAGTCACTTCTGAGTGAGGACCATTCTTCCATCTCTCTCTCTGAGAGAAAAAAAATAAAATTCCTGAATTAGAATTCATTTCAAGTCAACTTTTCTCAGCATCCCAGAACAAAAATGTAGTCAGCATGTATTTATAAGGCTAATTAATATATAATTACTAAATACTGGAGGCTGAAAACCCTTGATATGACAGCAAATGTTTTCCACAACCACCCATCTGCATTTAAAGACAGCATAAAGGTATGGAAAGGGTTAGGAGCAAAGAGAAAGAAACAACTGAAAGGAAATATTATTTGGAATTTGAATATATTTAGGTGACGTTACACTTAGTCCAAGCAGACTGATGTGGCTTCACTAACTGCAGTAAAGCTACAGCTGACATAAAGAGGGACTGTGGCCCATTTTTGTACTGGGTCCAATATCTCTGGGTTGTTTTAAATTTTTTCTGTTTACTCTTATTTTCCTTCATTCTCTCATCTAAATCTCATTTATGCATACTCACAAAAGGACCTTCACACATTTGCTTTAAAACTATATTTTTATTATTATGCAGCTTTTCTCTCCTCATGGAATGACTGTTTTTAATTTTCAATGTCCATAGTTTTTCAGTTGCATTGAAAAAATATTGTTAATTTGCTTGTATGCAAAGAACTTTATTGCTTTTTTGGTAGATGCAGTTTTTTTAAGAAATTGTTTCTTTTAAATAGTAAGCTGCTTAAAACAGTCTTTGCATAATTCTTGGGTCTGCTGAATCCTGTGTTAGTTGATTTTTGGAGCCAATATTACTCATGCGTAGGATAATTATATAGATATTTCTGTTGAGAAAGTAAATAACGAACTTACAAGATAAAGAACTGAGTGTGGTGGCTGTGGGGTTTGTGAATACAATAGGTCAGTACTTGTTTTCACATCAGTGTAAATCTGGAGAAACGACTGGGTTTAGCTGGAGTCATTTTTAGATTTATATCAGTGTAAGGTTCTTCATTAGATTGTAGGATTTTGTGGTCTCAGGTGAAGCATTTGCTTAATTTTGAATTTGATTGAAGTCAAATGCCTTGATGGATGTAGACTTCCAAATGCCAGAAATGCACATGCAGTCATCAGCCATAAATCCCAGTTGCTTCTATTCTGAAGGATTGTGTCCCCAAACATCCTTTGCCTGGGTGGGATCAGCACCCATGTGTGAAGAGCAGCTGGCTGAGGTCAGTCTAAAGGCAGATAGAGATGGGATTGTAACTAAAGTCAAACACCCCAAGGATGGGAAAGCTCTTTTATTTTACAAAAGGTTTTTGGATCATGTGCTGCTTGTTTTGTGGTAGCATATAAAAATCCCCCTCAATTCACTTCCTTTGCTGGTCAGCTGGAACACTCTGTTTTCTTCTACACCTGCATTTCTGCCAAGGTATGTTGTGAGTACACCTGCAGCTTCTCCTCAGCTACTGAAGATACTGTTGTGCTGCCTTCCAGGTGTCCTCAGAAAGCACAGGGAAGTTCCAGGTTTAGTCTTACAGGCTGAACAGCACTGATGTTTTTCTTAGAAGCTGCCATGGATAACAAGCAGAGACAGGCTTGGGCATGAGCAGTGAAGTTCAGTCTGGAAGAAGACAGTTCCTCAGCAGGGTTTGCATTTCTCTTTTACCGGAACAGATTGGAAGAGCGAGGAGTCTTACTGTCCTCCATAGAGATGGAAAACTTGTCAGCAATTGTGGTGAAAACCAGTAGTAAATAAGAGGAGAGAAAGAACAGAAAGTAAAAAGAAGAGATTTGTAATAGTAGGAGAAGCTCTAAGGGAAAGAAGGAAATATCCTAAGAAATCACCAGTCCTAACAGAAGCATGATGCAAACCAGGACATCTGCCTCTGTGAAACTGCATCTAAGTTGTACAGGATCCACATCAGTCTCTCATGAAGGATAGCCATATTCTCTCTGAAATCAAGAGGGGGATTTTTCTGAGTCCTGGAAACAAAATGCAACTACTATGTCCTAAATCTAAGTGGAAAATGCAAGCAGCAACTTGTAGTACCTATTTGGGAAGTTTGTGGAGGTGATTACCTCGTGTCAGAGATACTAAGGAATTCCTCAGTCATGCCTGGGACTTGGAAACAATATATTAACAAGCTGACTTAAGAGACAGCCCCAGAATTCCCATGCTGCATTTCTTTCTTAAAGCAAATACTTGAAGTAAAAATTCTTGGCACTAAGACATATTGTCCTGAATAGTCTTGCAGTGGAAAAGGTGGAGGTCTTGCTGTGTTTAATGAACACTGCAGAGTGGGATGTAAGCAGGAATCCTACAAGGACAATGACATAAACTCCCACAGTTTTAATCTTTGTCCATGTATATTTTCTCTCCAGCCATTCAGCTTTTTACACTGATGTGAATATAGGTTTTCATCCTGCTCTGCACCTCTGTGCAGCAAAACATCTACACCTTGAAAGATGCTACTGAGGACTTCAGGAAGGTTATTAATTTACTTGAGATCCTACACTGTGCATTGTTTGAGTGCTCTGCTCACTGCCAAAGCTGTGCACTCTTTCTCTGTAAGTGTAGGACATGATTAGCCACAATAATTAGCTCACTTTTTTGTCAAGTCAAAAGGCAATGACTTCAAGTAAAATCTGAAAATGGTCATGTGAGCTGTGTGTGAAGAAAGCTGCCATTTCATATCAGCAAAGCTAAATCTACATGTCCAAAATCAATGGATGCTTTGGCCAGCCTTTCAGTGAGTGTAAAATTCCTGGAATATAAATGCTGTTGTTTCTTGTGGTGCTTATAATATTCTATACTGTATTTTTTTAAAAAAAGAAGGGAAGGATCATGTTCTGTGTAGTCACAGTAGAGACAGACAAGTAAACAGACATTCATTTTTCTTCAAGGAAAGTGAAGATTTAAGTCTAAAGGTGAAATAAGGATTTTTTTTAAATGACCTAACTAAATAATTATGGTACATTCTTTTTTTTGGCACTGATAGATGGAACTCCATACAAGAGGTTAAATCTGGTAAATCTCAGTGGCTTCCAACTAAAATCTCAGAATGTACCTGGCAAGCCCAGAGGAGAAAAATGATAGTAAAGCGGAAGGAATAAGTCGACATTAATGTTACATGCCCACATACTAACTTGGCTTAAAGTAGATATGGAAATTGAGGCCTAAAATATCTCTCAATATCGTTAGAGTAGACAGATTTTTAATGTTTTTCAAATAAAAAAGGTTCTTTCAGTTCATGAAGATCTATGAAACTGTAACTGTACTCTTCATGTAATTGAAACGTTAATTTCGCCAACCTTTCCATGGAATGCTTGAATATCTCCTATATGCACGTCTCTCTTCACAAATATCAAGTTAAAAGGAATTTTTCTTGAACCTGTGAAGACTTCTTGAGTTGCAGAAAAACAGGTTGTTACGAAACCCACAGCTCTGTACATGAAAAATATTGAAGTTCTATTTTAAGTATTACTCGGCATATCAAAAACTTTACACTGGTAATTGCATTGTCAATCATGTAGTGTCCCATTGCTAAAGGAATTCAGCCATTCTTTGTTTTCCAATGGATTAAAAGACCGAGTTTTATAATGAGAAAATAATACAAATTATTCCCTTCAAGAATTTCACAGTGTATATTGCACAACAAAATTATCATAAGCAACAGTTAGATCATGAATTATGCTCGAAATATCTGCATTTTCCAGCTTCCTGCAGTCTTTTTTTAAAACACTTTGAGCTACACTAATGCCCACTGCGTATTACTTGAAACCTGCAGAAGGTTTGTTGTTGGTACGAGCTGATGTGCTGTTGATCTCTGTTTGCAAGCTGTTTAATGTTAAAAGTTCTGCTGAAACTGTCAGTAGAAAGACTATGAATAATTTCAAAGACCCTCCCAAGCTTATCTGTTCTCTTGCTTCCAGCATGCTGCTTTTAGTAATGAAACTAGCAGACCTGTAGGTGCTGCCTGGCTGCTGGAAAAGTGACTTGGAAGCAGTTTCACCACAGCCGTGTAAGACTGAGATGGTGCCTGCACTGCTGGAACAATTACCACTCATTCTTTGTAGGAGCGATACTCGTTTTTCACTAGACAGGGGCAGAAAAAATATTCAGTGCACATGAATGAATGTGGTGTGGCCCCTGGATCACTGATGAGATCCAACCTTTCTTCCTGGAGCCTACAGGACCTGTAGGGTTGCTACTTCCTGCAGGGTGTGTTTGCATGTACTTCTATGTATGATGCATATGGGTGCTGTTTTAAAAAGTCTGATTCTCTTCGGAGCATGTAAAAGCCATTATTTGATGGAAATGTTGAAATACCAGTTGATCTCATAAGATACTTGCCAGTATCTTGCAAAAATCTTTATGTTTTTAATAATCTGGTCTCATCTAGGCTTGAAATAGATGACAGATTTGTTCTGTTGTTGATGAGAGTCTAGCAAGTAACAGGAGTGTGGTTGATTAGGAGTCTGAGTTTCCCATAACCATCCCTCACATATCTGGTATTCAAAACTGTGAGGGTTTTATTGTGATTTTGATTGGTGGTTTCTCTTTTGGTGGTGGTTTTTTTTTGTTTTGGTTTTTTTTGTTTTATTTTGTTTTTTATTTTTTTAATTTTGGGTGTGGGTTTTTTTGTGTGTTTTCTGGTTTCTTTTGTATTCTTTTTTCTGTCTGAAATCACTTCATTTGTTGGGAAATATCTTACTCAATGGAAGACTTCAAATAAGAAAAGAAGTTGAAACCATGAATAGGCAAATATTTCAAAAAGCTCTTGGGGGTTTTAGGTAATAGTTCAGTAAGAAAGAAGAAAAAAACCCCGGTATTGAGATGGGCTGCTTCCTTTTCAGTGAAAGGGTGGTGCAGTAAAAGGTGATCTACTGATGTAGAGTCTCTTCTTCTGGCACTTACTATGGTACCATGGCAACATCAGAATTAGACACAGAAAATGGGATAAGCAGCCTGATAGAACATAATCAAGAGCACACAAACAATGTGTTACAGGGAATATATAGGAGAAATTATTAACAAATAATAGGGTTCTGGGGAGGAACATTGTAGAGCTCTTCGGGGAACAGGTTGAGTAGGGGATCTGTCTGTAGGAATGTGGAAGCTATTGAAAGAACACATTGTCTAGGCTGGTAAGAGGAGTGGGGAACATGACACTGCTGCTACAGAGGGTTGGTGGCATTTTGGGTTGGGAAGAAGTAAAGACCAGTTAGCTTTTGGAATTGGTGAAGGGTGTGATTTCTTCTAGATATAAAGGAACAATAATTCACTACTGCTCTGCCTGTGTGTTCAATCAGCAAGGTCCTTTCAGTGATTTTTGTGTCTGTCTGAAAGCAGAGTGTAGGCTTGTAAGTGTTGTTAGGGTCATCAGCTGTCCAGATTGACTCTGCAGTCCCCACAGAAGACAGAGGCAGTCACAAGTATTGTTGGTGGTGCAGGAATTCACAGGTAGCGTGGCTTTGACAGACTGTAATTGTGAGGGATAAAACTACGGTACAGGGAATATATGATCCCAAATCAAAAACATCTGACGATTCCGGTGTCTCAGGTCAATATCCCCGTCTGAGAATTCAGCAGTCCCAGGTTATAAACCTGGGATCATGGGAAATGAAAAGAATGCAGAATCATAGGCATGATTTCACGTGAGACATTAAATAATGTAGATCACAGCAGACTGTTGTATTTTCATTTTTGACTGCTTTTGTTTCTCACAGGAGGTGTTTATGCACATTGTTTCAAAGGGTTTGTGTACACATTGTGAATTTACTACAACAATGTTGTTGATTTTTGTTCCCCAGCTGCTATGGGTAACATGGGTATCTTTGTACCACCTGTGCAGCAGGAGGTCCTTCCTTCAGCTGATTGCAGATTACAGGTTTAGATGTTATCAAATTAACCTTATGAACTGCTATGGTTATTCTCAAATCAACCTTTTGACCCACATGTCAAAATTGTTGCAGCTGAACGTGTATGAGCATGTGAGGATTAAGGTGTTGGGAATGCTATCCTACCATTTAATCTCAAAGCCAGCCTAGAAGACATTGCTTATGAAATTGATTGATCTTTCTGTTGTGAGGAAATGATAAGGTAGTGAGACACAGCATAAAAAAATGTTTTGTGCAGAGCAAATACCTTAAGTGCAGTGCCCACTCTTTCACTGGTGATTGCATTGCTGGTGTGACAGATTGAGAGACAAGACTGCAGGAGCTCGATCCATCCAGGGCTACGGAAGCAGATGGGCAGCATCCAAGGTGCCCAGGGGGCTGGCTGAGGTCCTGTGCCACTGTCTATTGCCTTGGAATGGAAATGGAAACAGGGAGAGTTTCTTATTGACTGGAGAAAGACAAATGTTTTCCCCATCTTCACATTGGCCAAAAGGTCTGCTTGGGGAAGCACAGGGCAGATGAAGTCACTTTGGGCCCTGGGAAAATTACAGAGCAGGTTCTCTTGGAAGATAACTCTGGGCCTGGGAAGGGGAAGGCGTTTCAATACTGAATCAACCTGATTGCCTTCCGTGATAGGATAAATGGATTTGTGGATGATGGGAATGTGGTTATTTACCTCAGCTTTAACAAGGTTTTTCATATGACCCTTGAGGAAATTTTTGTAAATTTTGTTGGTCTGAGTGCACAGACAATTAAATAGTCTTCAGGTATCAACTCAGGTATCTAAATGTAGAAAGAGACTCCCGAAATATCTAAGGGAATTCAGTTAATAGTCTTCAGAGAATGATTCAAAATTATTCAGAATGTTTTCAAGTGATAAAGTCAACTACTGTTTACAAGGCTGCAAAGCATAAACAGTACTTGAATCTTATTTATTAGGAAGGCCATACAATTTCTTTTTTACTCATAGATCTCAAGCCAACAGAGAATAATGAAGAGTATGCATTAAAACAACAGTAATTGTGTTTGTTTAATAGTAGTACTGTAACATTAAAACTCCTACTTGTTATCCCTATTAATAAATAATTACTCCTTTTGTTGTTCATTTATGATAATACCAGGCTGTGAACTGGGAGGGCTAGAGGAGAAGGAGCATGTGCTGCCCTCAAGGAAGTGGGCAGTGGCCACTAGGAAGGTGACAGGCACTGATGGTCTGGGCAGGTTTCCTCCCTCCCTGTACAGTAGCTCAGCAAACGTGCAAAGAATTCACTTTCTGCGCAAGGTTTCTGCCACAACAGTCTGCTGCAACCAGATGCTTCAGGTAAACTGTGTAGCATGGGGATGCGGATCGAGTCAAACACCAAAAAAGCTTCTTTGTCACCTTTTCCTGGAGTTTGGGGGTGCAGCGCGTCATTGAATGGAGTTAACAGCACTCTCCCTTAAAGCTGACATTCCAGCACATTTACAGCAAGGATCTACAGCACACATAGGTTTGGCAAAGGCTTAGAAGCAGTTATGGGTTTGGGATGTGGCAATTTGGAATGTTATGTTTACTTTTTCCTTCCATTTTTCCTCATAGTTATGGGAACACTGGTGATGAGAGAAACTTGGGATGACTTTACTGCATGAAATATGATGTATTTGTGCTTTGCAAGTTGTTGCACTTGTGTAATAGGGGAGATAATAGTAAGGAGAATCTGGCCTGTCTTAAGACAATACTTCCTGGAGAGCTGCACTAAAAGCAGTTTCATTTAAATGAAGACATATGTGGATCCGGTTAAGAAGTAACTGGTAACTGATTTAGCCTTATTAGATGAGTAAAATAACACATGGTTTGCTGGACCCGAAGAATAAAAGATTGGTGAATGTTGTAATAGCTTGCCTTAAAAAGCAAAAGCAGGGGGATACAATGGTGAAAAGAGCAGGCAGTGATTTAAAGGATTTGAAGTCCATGGGAGATTACACTGAAGCATTCTGGAATGTGTGTGCGTATGTGCTGAGTCACTGGCAGAGGAGCTGATGAACACCTACTCCTGCCCACTCCAGGGGCTGCTCCAGCCACTGCCAGAGCTGTCCCCAGCCCTGGGGCTGTCAGTCATCCAAGCCACCAAACCCTGGCCTGCTCACTCTGCTGGTGGTTCACAGCTGCTCAGCGCAGCGTGTGGAATCAGTACCTGACAAGTGCAAACATCCATGCTCGGATGGCAGGGCCTAGGGATATTGTGGGAGATTGTATCCTCATTATGTAAACTGTGTTTTCTTTTTTTTTTTTGCACATACCCAGGGTTGTTTCTTAGCTTCCTGTCAGTTTGGGTTTTTTTGATTAAAAGTTTAAGTTTGGATGTATTTTGAGATGTTTTGGCATGAAAGATCCAGCATAAACACAGAATTTAAAATGAAAAGCTGCATGAATATAAGCTATTACAATACTATAAATGATTTATCTTGAATTAGACCCAGAAAAAAGATGTGACAGAGCCAAAGCATATAATATCAATGAAAAGGCAATCCCTACCTCTGCATCTCTCTGAGCTGTTACAATTTGATTTTTCTCTTTTTCCTTTAAATTGCATCAGCAATTCCAGATAGACACTCAGTCTCCGAAAGAAAGGCCCTTGACATTAAGTGTACCAAAAGGTCATTGAACAGTCATAGCTTTCTTTTAATTTTAAATGCATTTATCCAAGAAAATGCAGCACTGATACAACATCTGCTTTTCAAAAGGACTCTGTCTTTTAGCTGGGCTGACTGAGGCTTACAGAGGTCAATTGAAATGCCTAAGGTCACTCAGAGTGCCAGAGTAAGGGATGAGAACATGGCAAACACACTGAAACAGCAACCTACTTTTTGTTTTTCCAGAAATTACAGGATTCTCCTTTAAACTTCTAGGTAAACAGCAGCATGGCTCAGAAAAAAAGGATAGGAATGTTAAAGATGGTGACTCCTGCTGTGTTGATTACTATTGATACTGTGAGTTATTTGTAGAGGATTCTAAAAATTCCTGTCTAGAAAAATGATCAAGTTACATATTGCAAAAGCAACAAATACTGTGAAGGCAGAAGGCTCTGAGAGGGCTTACTGCATTGTTGCTACATACACACTGCTTTTTCAAACTTGTTTTTTAATAATTTTTCTGTGATTGACTTCATTTAAATGGCACCGTCTGAACTGGCTGATGAGCACACTTATAAGATCAGAGCTATTTTGGGAATGAAAGATCCTTTCCCCCGTCATTGAGCAGTGAAGTAGGATGCAGTGATGACTGTGATTAACAGAATACATGCATTCACACGAGGGAAAAACGCTACGCTGAGGATGAAGTACAATTTTAGATTTGGAAATCTGCACAAAAGTGTCTGCAATGTTGTAGTGATATCTTTCACTTTCATGGCTTTTAACCCTCTGACTGTAGAAATTTTGTAAAGTTTCACCCAATTTAGCAAATGCTGCCATAACTAAAGGGAAGAAAATACAAACGATTTGTTTTAGATGGGTGTTTTGCAGAAGTAAATTCTGTTGAGGAAATGCGTAGCCTGTCAACACATTTGTGTAAAGAACTCTGAAGAATTGCTATGAATTAAAAATAATTTATGGACAGTGGTTGTAGTTCTGCCTTCTGTACATGCCTCAATCTCCCATTGAGTTACATTAACAAGGATGAGTGAGATGTACAAGGAATACAAGCTATGAAGCTTAGTGTCTAAAAGAAAGGCAGCTGTGGGATAAGTTGTAAGAAGCAATCTTAACGATTAACAAATTTATTTAAAGATTGCCAAGGGCAAAAGCAAGGAACTGTCTTCCAAGTAGTACAGTTGAAAGATAGCATGACTGTCTCTCACCTTCATTGCTGACAAAAAGACCATTACTATACTCTGATGGCAAAATAGGAATTCATAGAGGCTATCTTTGTAAGGTCAGATGGGAAGGGAGAACATGAAGAGGAACACATGAGAAGTACAGCTATGCTTCTATTATTACAGCATACTGAAGAATGATCAAAAGAAATGTGACCTTTTCTGAAGGTGACTGATGCATTCATTGCTGGCTTTAACTTTTTCTGCCAATATTCTGGTGTTTCATTTGCCATTTGATCCCAAAAAGGCTTAATTTTTCACAGAAAATAGAGTGGATGTTAAAAATCTTGTTTGGGGTTCATCACCCACCCCACCCTCCCAACCCCTTGGGAAACAACGTGGGTACTTGGGAAGAAAAACCCAAATCATTATTTCTCAGAAGGATTCTAATGTTATTTGGTGGGACAGTTTGCAATCTTGTTAAACATTGCAGTTCTGTGTTTTGACTTTGCTTTGTCCAGTAAAAGCTCTGGCTGGAATATTTTTCTTCTGCTTCCAACCTGCATGTACTGTGTCTGAAAAATGATTTTGCTGAAGTAAAATACAAACTGATCAATCACACAAACAAGACAAAACTCCCACAGAGCACATGGGAAAAAGAACAAAGATTATTTTTGTCTGTCTAGTTAGAATTTTGCATATGCTTGAATATGTCTGACAGGTTGTTTGTGCCTTTTAGAAGATTAAAAAAAAATAAATAAATATATACGGAGAGAGAGTTCTGATGAGTACAATAGCAGTGTTGTTCTTCATACGTTTGGGGTGCTGAAACAATTCACAAGTGGCAAAGCAGACCAAGTTGTCTTATATTGTTCCCTGCAAATGAAGATAAATGCCTTGTTCTTTATCACTGTGGGTTGCATTCCTGAGAGAAGGATTTTTAAAATGGATTTTTAACTTTCAATTCCTTTCTTCCCTAGTTATATATGTATTTAAAATATAAAGGAAGTATTTGAGGATTGCAGTTAACAGCTGGGCTCCAGCTATGTTAGACTGTGAAATATTGTGACTATCCTGGAAAAGACAAAAGATTACCCTGTTCCTTCTGGAATATGTAGACCTATTGGGACTGTAAAATTTCAGAATGTGATTGTAACATGTTTATTGGAGCAAAAAAGCCATAAAAACATTTATCCTTTTTTTGCTGTAGTTAAGAATTGTAAGAAGATAGAAAATAGGTTTCAGTACCTTATTCACCATATGGAACTGCACTGCTGGTTTTCTCTTGTCTCCACTGAAATCATATTTCCTTAACACAGCTTAAGTAGTGAGCCTCCTTCCTTGTGTTAGATTCCTGTGTTTTCTCACAAACATTTCAAGACAGTTATGTCTTTGCTTGAAGGGGCATCCATTAAAAGCAATGGCAAGTCCAAATTTTAAGCAAGTCCAAAAAAATACTGGGTGGGGTTCTTGGGAGAGCTAAAATACATGAATCTTCCTGAGCAGCTATGCAAATCCATCCTGAATGATTATGCAAAGTTCAAACCACCTCTGTTAAAAACACCAACCAACCAACCAACCAACCAACCAACCAACCTCAACAACTGTCTAGACAAGGTTCTGCTTCTCTGCCCTTCCACCTCTGCCTGGACCTGTGAAACACTTCACTTTACAAGGGATTTGAACCCTTGAAGCATATGTAGCTTAAAGAGCAGAAGAATCCTGATGATGGAAAGTAGGAATAAGGTGAGAGAGGTGTCCTGTGCATTGAGATGTGTCCAAGGTGTGGACTCGGAGTTAGGCTTCACTATGGGAATGTATCCAGACAGCTCCACACCAGATGCCTAACTGGGTGGTTTTTGCAGAAGGGAGAGCAGATTCACTTAGTTTACAGAGACGATCTAAAGTGGTAAGGAAGAGATGTCAGGTCCTGGTCTCAGATACGGAAGGATGGAATGAAGAGAGCTCTGTGGAAGCACAGAAGTGTTTTGTGGTGGAGAGTAGTTATGAGACAACTTGCGTGTGTGTTTGAACTCTTGTGGGTGTTAACTCCAAACCTCAAATGTGTTCAGGAATGCCTAACGAAATGAGTTTTGGATTCAAAAAAATTGCTCAGACTTGTTAATATTTGATGGTAGAAATTCATCTGTGTCTCCATTCATCTGTGACCCACTTTGTATCCTTTTGGGAAATACATATGGTAAGGCCAAGTAATTGCACATGGTTCTTCTTGTTAGTGTATGCACTGAAAATCTGCAGCTTGGGAAATTTTTTTTTTCTTCCCTGTAGACCCCAGGGACATAGCCTTTAAAACTTTCTGCTTCTCTGAGATTTGTGTAGATTCAAACATCCAGCAAGGTCAGTAAATGTCCCTGTGTCCTCACTGTAACTGCAGAAGTTCTGCCTCTCCCTACCCCAGGGGAGACTTGCAGCATCAGGTGCCTCCAGCTAGTTTGTGTCTCCAGGGTGCTCTTCAGAGAATTTGCCAGTGAAGATAAAAAAACAAATACTACTTGTGGAAGTATTCATCCTCCTCTGGCTGTAGGAGGGGCCAGCCTACCTGTCTGTTTGGCAGCCTACCTGTCCTGTGCCCATGGCCAAACTCCTCCCAGCTGCAAAACTCCAGTCCTGCAGAGAACCTTCTGCAGAGCCCAGCTGGCTGAGCCACGGGGCAGCTCCTTTCTGTTCCCGAGCAGAGATGGAGAGGGCTGGGTGCAGAGGCTTCTGCAGATCAGTGTGATTTACAACCAGCACAGCAAAGAAGTGACTCTATATACAATAACCTTTGGTTTTGTAGAGCTGGCTAAAACACAGTCAACTGAATGTGAAAGAAGCTAATTAAGAAACAGTAGACCAAAGCAGTCATCACTGTAATTTCTTTGGCTTCAGTGAGCTTATTGCATGGATGAGTTTTACTGGAGAAGTTATTACTAATACAGAAAGTATGTGCAAAGTTTGGAGTTATGAAGTCAAAGCTGTAATTCACCTGGGAATACTGTTCTTGATTTTCAAAGAAGGCTGAAAAGATTTAAACATAAAACTTATTCTTTATTTCTCTTGCATTTGGACACTTAATCTTCTTGAACTTTTAAAAATATCCTACCTAGTGAGCCAGTTGCTTACCTTCTGTGAAGAGGAGTTCCCAGAGTGCTAGGTGATATGCCAAGGAAGCTCTTGCATTAGTATTTCTCTGAATGAAAGTAGTCTGAATTTTTAGCATACTTGCTCAGTCAGAAAAGGATGGAAGAAGCTGCTCTGTGCAACTCTTTCTATTCCTGCACTTTCCATTTAAGTGGCACTGAAGATTTTGTACCCTTTTCACACTGAGAAGGCAGAGTTCTTCTTTCCAGGCTAACTGGTTTGCCTCTCTTTTTGTTTTCTGTCTAACTGAATTCATTTATGGTATTCCAGAAATGTATTTTGTGGGTGCCTCACAAACAGAGCACTGAACTCTGCCCGTGAGCTGCTGTTCTGTGCTGTGAGCCTGAAGGGCATGTTGGCTTCTCAGACTTCTTGCCTAATTGAGAGGAGCCTCAAGTGCACTGAGGTGATGCGTCCCTACCATAATATCCACCAAAATTAGTCTCCTGTAATGACATATACTGGGATAGAAAGAATATTCTTGGTGTTGACAGCTCTGTCTCAGATCCGACCTGGAAATTTTAATTAGGGTTTAGATCTGCTTAGGTTTGGAAACTGAAACAACATCGAAATCTTTAAAAATTTGGTGTCTAGTTACCTTTTGGGGTTCTGGGACTGAGTGATTTACTTAAGGTCACAAATGGACTAGAAACAGAAACTGAGCAGAGAATTCCCAAATCCCTGTCCTTTGCCATTTATCCTTGACTAATCTGGTATCTTGTGATCTAGGTTTCACTTCAGCCAGCTGCCTTCATCAAGGCATTGGTGTCATCCTACCCTGGGACAGCTGGCCGGAGTTGAATGCAGGAGGAAGTGTCATCTGCATATTCTTGTTTATAGCCATGGCATTATGGGATGCCCACTGGCAGCTCGGCACAGACACAGACTATAAAATGGGAAAGAACAGTGTCTGTGGATCTCAAAGGAAAACAAAGTTTCTGATCAGAGATTTCAGAGTCTGAAACACAGAATTGAAACTGCCAGAATTAAGTGCTGTTTATTTAGATAATAAATGTAGGAGCCAGGAAATTTAATCTCACACAAAACATCTGCATTTCAGTGGTATATAAGCAGTGGAGATATCCAAGGGAATGAATTAAGAATATGTCCACAGATTTCTGTGCCATTCCTTGTTCTTTTTTTGGTTTTTTTTGCTTGGTTAGGGAAGACTTGGAATTATTTGCAAGGAAATATTTTTAAAGAAATATTATGAGTAATGAAATGTAAAAAAAAAAAAAATCCAAAGTATAGAAAGAATGACTTTTAAGTATTTAAAATCCGACCCTGATATTTGAAAAGAAAATGCTAAGTAATAAAGGGGATGAATTTCCACACAGCATATTGCACAGGAAATTTGCACATGCAACCTTTTATTTGTTTAATGGATTTTCTGTGAACATCTCCTATTAAATGTTTGTAAAACTTCAGCCCAAAAAATTTAGCTATGGAAGTGAAAGCATTTATATTCATTAGATGAGCGCAGACTTTTTGCTCATGATTTGGGTGGAATTTAAAATGATTAATGCAGCTTAAAGTAGTTAGGTGATAGGAATTTTCTAAAACATTTTATCTGTATCTAATAAGCCCTCTTGGGGATACAAGAGCTTATGATGCATATAAGGAAATTTAGAATCAGTTTATTAAAAGCACATTTCCACTTACTTTATTGGTGTTCTTCCTTTGTATCTAAAGGCTTCCAGGTATTTTACCATCTAGTGAAGCCAGTCCATAGAGAATAGGATCATATAAACACCTATATCTGAGAGGCCCAGCCTTTTATTGTAGACATGGGAGTTGCAGCTGACAAAGGGTGAAATGAATCCAGGAATATGTTGTAGCTGAAGTTCAGAAAATCCTTCACAGAAATTCAAAATATCTTAAAGTGAATTTTTCTAGTGAGGAACTCTTAAGGAGTATTCTGTAAATTTTGAATGCAAAAAAAAAGCATTCCACTCAGACTTTAGTCTCAAATTAACCCTTTTAGGTGGCTTTCTGATAAGGTAACTCTAAAAATATTGAAACTAGCTGTTTATTCAAGTTTTCTAGATAAGGGAAATTCGGATTTGCCTAAAATTCAATTAAAGACTTTTCCAAGTTTTTGACTGACTTAGAAGGGGTAGAGAAATCAGTATGGGTGACAGTAATAAATCCTTTACTGTGTTCATATTGCAAATTAAAAGCAAAACTTGGTGCTTTAGATCCCTGGTAAATCAGCCTCTGCAAAGTCACCACTGTCACCATTCAAAGCCAAGCCCCTCTTGGATGGAAAATCAGTACAGTGGTGTCTCAATTAGCCCGGGGTAGACTCTCCAGGTGATGGATGGGGACAGGCTGCAGGTACTGAGACACTCAGACCTGCTCGGGATGAGTCAGTCTGGTGCTGCTGTGAGCAGTGATGATACCAGCTCTGCTGATAGCTGGGGAGCTCTGATTCAGCATCCTCACTGACCTCTCTGTGCACCATTTTTTCCTGCTGTGTCCTTCTGCAGCCTAATTTACAGGGGAAGAGGGACTATGGGCAGTAAGGTGGCAAGTTAAGCATTTGTTAATCCAGTTTCTTGAATATCTGTCATGTTTGTTGTGCATTTCTGACCTGCCAGGTATCATTTCACTGAATTTCTCTGAGGAATTGATTTTGCTGAGTTACAGAAGCCAAAGTTTTAAAGTTGGAGGATAAAAGCCATGCATAAAATGAATAGCTATTCCACAGAAACTTAAACATTTATCAATCTCTGGATTCGTGTATGAGTTCTATGCCTATAGTAGAAACTCTTTCCTGGGATAAAATCATGATGAAGTTGCTGCACTTTATGCTGGTCAGTAGATTTAGATTACGAGTATTTGAGTGAACTCTTCCCATCGCAGGAATTTAATTGGTAGTTATCCACAACCATTGCAGTGAAGCTGGCAGAAATCTGTAGCCTTGACATAGCCTGAAACTGTGTTCACCTCTGTTTTTCCAGCCAGTCTCCTTCTCCTCACAAGGACTCACTTTAATGTGGCTATAAATTTTTTAAAGGAACATTCTGAACTGAATGCCACAGCAAATAAACCATTGTGATAGAATGCAGTGATGCTTTGTTTCTCAAGGAATGATGAAAAAATAGAATAATTTGTTCTTTTTAATATGTGCTCTATGCTCAAAACAGGAAAAACAACTGGTATGTTTAGCTCTTCAATTTTACTGCTGGGTACATTAGGAAAGAACAGGACAGAATTGGGAAGGTGGCAGGATCCTTGTTGTTGATTCTCCTTATTTCAGGCCTCAGTGTCTCAGGGAAGCAGCAACGTGCTGCCCACCTGGCTGTTTGAGGTGGTGTCCAGCCTCCGCTCTGTTGGCTGCCCACGTGGCACTGCAGGGTGTGTGCAGAGTCAGCTGTGCTGGCAGGTGCTGGGATGTGACAGTGAAGTCTCAAATACTTCTGGACCTGTCATAACATGGATGGATGTTTTTAGATAGGATAAGCAGAAAATTTAAACTCCTTGGGGGAAGGGCAGGGCAGGAGAGACAGGCTCTGAATACTTACTCGAGGAAGTACTCTTCTGGTTATTCAGTCAAAGCACAGAAATAACAAATTTCAGGTAATTCCTTCCTAGTTGCTATTTGTTTGGTGTTCAGTGGCCTGCTTCAGGCATAGCATATGTTTAGCAGATAACCCTGTGCAGAACAGAATTTTTCTACACTTTAAATTCAAGGTCACGGAGGTGTTTGTTTCTAAAGATTTATTGAAAGGCCATCCCCCCTTTTTGGGCAGAGAAATTTCTACCCCCTTTTCTGCTGTCAAACTGTGATTCTAAATGTCTCCTTGAAATACACACTGCCTATTTCTTTGTAGGTACAGATACTTTTAAAAGCAGTCTTAAAATAGGTGCAGATTGAAGAAATTGTCTGCCATCAGATGAGTAAGACTTGGCGGGGCTTCTCTCTTCCTTTCATCTACATATGCACACCTCTACAGTCATAAAAATATCCTTTTTCAAACCTGCAAGGATCTACTGCTACTCTCAAAAATGCCTGGCTGTTGTGGGGCAGTTGTGACTCTTCATAGCAGAGTGTAGGGTATAATGTGTGTAGTTGTGCCTCTGGTGGGAATGTCTGTGCAGGCAGACTGCAAAGTAAAGGCTGAACCAAAATGAATCCATGTTAATCTCCTGCCATGCTGGACAGAAAGGCATTGTTGAGGTTTGACTGATGAGTTCTGATCCTTGCCTATGAAGCTACAGGAAATAGAATATGCTGGCTTGAAGAAGAGTGGTGAATCCATAGGAGTAAAAACAATATGCCCCATACTAGACTCATATTCCCAGCTCCAAATGCTCCTTTTCTTTGCATTCCAGCATCCCAGATGGCAGATCTCCTTAGCACAGTTTAAAATTTTCAGCTTACTGAAACTGGTTTATTTTTTTTTTTTGTCTTTTCACCGTCTTGTCACTTAAGACCCCTTCTTTTAATGAGTATCTGCAGGGTCACGTCGGGGAATGAGCTGACAGGATGAATGACAGTGTACATGGACAGGGTGAGAGATTCCACTTCAGTTTGCAACCTTGTTGGCACACAGTCCATAGCATTTCTAATAAAAAGCAGTCATAGCGCTCCAGATTTTTCAATTATTGTTTTCATTTCTTTGCTCTGTGCACTACTTTATCACAGCATGGGATGTTACTCTGATTATCTTTGTTGTAGCATTTTAATAATAAAACCCAATGCCTTAAATTCTGTTCTGTAGAACAGTTAAAACAGCCAAAGGGAGACAGTTTACCCATCGTGGACTTTGACATTTTCCTGGTCATCTGGATTCAAATAGAACAAGCAGATGGTCATTTCAGGTTTTCTAATACCCACCAACCTATGACCATTTTTCTCAGATAAAAGAATTGTAATTTTTTAGTCTAAGGGTATCATTAGTGATTTCATCAAATCTAATGAAAAGCAGGCATTCATTTTAACTGGGTAGTGATTTAGCTGTACCCTACAAGCGCAGGCACAGCTACTGCAATTTACTTTCAGGAACACTTGAGGCTGAGGTCAGTGGTGTCCTGCATTATTTCTTGGAAAGTCAGAAATGTGTGCAACCTCTTTTACTTAAAAGCCTCAAGGTTCTTTTCTCTAAATAAGATAATAGGTTTCTTCTCTAAATAAGAGTTATTTAGTCTTAGTAATCTAATTATATTCTTCCAAAAATTTCCCTCAAAGTTCCAATTAATTATCACCTTCACTTCCTCTTCTGATGAACTGTCACATCATGTTGTTTCTGTGAAATGCCTGATAGCCACTTTGGGTGCAAAACTCTGTATTTTGCTAGGAATGAAGCCTTGCTGTGTATAAAGGGTCATATCCAGCACCAGCATGTGTCAGTGTGATGTGCTGATCATAGGGAAGGTATTTTAAATATAGCAGTGGTGAAACTGAGTCTAAATATTCATGCTTAGGGTAAGCAATGAGGTGTGAGTTTTCCTTCCTTTCACTGTATTATCTGTGGTATTCTGCACTCTGAAAGCTGTGTTCTTATACCTTAATCACTGTGCCCAGTTTCTTCCCTCACTGACAGGAGGGAAAAGCAGGGAAAAACCTTTGATGGTAAGGTAATGATACCAGCACATATATTGCTTGCAAAATTAAAAAAGGGGGTTGGATACATTACTAAAATGCATATCTGCAATTCAGCTATACTGATGTTGCCAAGGTTCCTGTTGTTGGCTGCTGTTGAAATGGAAACTTCAAAAAAGTCAATAAGAAGTGTGCTTTCATTCTTCTTTAGAGAAATGGGTAAAACACTTCTGTTTAAAAAATAAATAAATCAGAAGTTTGATATTCCAGCTATTTAAAAATCCTTCCAAATGGGGCTTTGTAAGAGATATTAGACAGATTTTAAGGAATAGTACAAATATTTTCCTTGCCATTTGGTTTATGATCATAGCTTCTTCCAAAGGATTACAAAATATGAGTGATGGAGATGATCAAAATAAGTGGATGCTGGGAACTCTGTGTAGATTTAGGAAATTACTTCACAGAATCAATATTGCATTGTGTTGAAAATGTGCTGAAAGTGAGTCACCATCTTGAATTTCAAATGTAGGAAGAGAAAATTATAAAATCAGAGTGTATAATAGATGTATCATTTCTTCTACCAACCACAACTTGAGGTGCACATCCTTTCAAGTTGCTGTTATATTAAATAGGTATCATTTCTTTTCATATTAGTGCAATCCTGAGCTATACTTTGTGATATGGGTACAAATTTAGTCGAGAGAATGAGTGGAGAAGAGAGGTAGTGGGAGATACTCTTTTCACTGTCTTTCACCTGCATATTGATAAGCTGGCTTTGAGGTATGTTTCCTGTTTGTTTGCAATTGCAAATTCTTACTAAATTGCAGTAGAACATCTTGTCTGCATTTTATAAATTCACAGCCACTCTACTTAAATACAGTTCTCACCCACACAGAGTTTCATTTGCACAAAAGTCATAGGAGCAGAATATCAGCAATTCCCATGAAAATGACAGCCTAAGCCTTTAGTTCATAATATTGAAAATTTTCCCTAACTTGCAACGTTTCCTGAGGGAATGTCAGAGTTGGCATACATTTCTGCTGCTTTTCTCTAATTTTTAACCTCTTATTACAAATGAAAGCTTGTAGGGCTTTTTAACAGGTGGTTTTTGCCTGGGAGTACATGACAGAAGTAGAAAGCCAGAGAACTGTGATAAAAATTAAACTCAGCAAATCTAACTAGTTCTGGTGAGAATGCAGCAGGGAGTTACAAATCCTTAGTGAAAAGAGCTAAAGATTGCTTAATTAAACAGGGTTGCAGAATTAGATTTAACTTTAAACTTGAAATTTAAATGAATTTCTTTGGTGAGGAAACAGTGACTTGAATGTCTTTCTAGAATTTAAATCAAAATAGTTGCTTATTTCACACAGAAGATTTCAAAATCCTGGAGAATAGGCTTTTATCACCATATTTATAAATTGTCTAAAAAGAAATATTAACTGATGATTAGGGCTGTAACCCAGGATAAAAACCCCAAAGAAAAGGAAATAACATCTTTTTGGGTTGTGAGTACTCAATCACTGCACTGATTTGAACAGACAATATTTAACATACATCACATTTTCAAAACCTTGTGTAACTGCAGATTTCACAGAAGGTCTTGAAGGCCCTTGGACTCTGTGACCAAAGATTTATAAAAGCCAGTTAAAAGCAGTGGAAATAGTATTAGGAAAGCAGGTAGAAATAAATTACCCTTGATGAAAGGTTTTCGGCAAATATCTGAAAATAAATGTGGTGTCACTTGTCTGGTGGGTTACATTTATGATTTGTTGTTCCCTTTGCAACTCAGAAGTTGTAGGTACCCCTACAAATGATATTTCTTAGTGTTACTTTTTAGCTTATCTGGTAGACTTCTGAAATGGATCAAATGGCACTAATTGAATTTTAAGGAATAACCCATTTACTTTATGGTTAACCTCCAGAAGTTGTATTGTGGGTACCAGGTAAGAAGGATTAATTCAGCTTTGAGTATCATGCCACTGTTACCTGAACATCTTTGACAATTGTCACCTGTCCAGATTTTTATTAATGTAAATCTCTGCCTCGTTTTCATCAAAGACTGTGGCAAAAAGTTTTAAGGCATTGGGCTTCATGGTTTCAGAGGTCCTTGGCATAGATCTTCCAGCAAAGGGCCCTGAGGCACTTTATCTGAAAATGCAAAAGTGATGCTGACTGGGGATGTGGCAAGGCCAAGGTGCCTTAGGGAAATGATGGTTCAGTGCTGCAGCAGGACAGCTTCCCTTGGATGATGCCAATTAAGCTGTAGCTGTCATTTAAAGTTGCTGTCTTCTGGATCACACCTCCTGTGCACAAGCAGGAATCAATCAGTCTCTGGTACTGTGCTATAAATAAAAATGAAGGTTTGTGGTTTTGTAAATGTACAAAGGAAGTCCCCAAAACCCAAAACAACATGTACCCAAATGTTGCTTGTTTCCAGTACTGGCAATTATTTCTTGGGCTCTCTCAGGAGGTATTGAAGTCTGTCATCTCAGAAGTTTCGTGTACCAGATGAATTAAACTAAAGCCACCACTTAAATATCTTTATAAGGCTGTGAATTATTTTTAAATTCAAGCGGTATTATATCAATAAACAAGCATGTAAAAAGCTATAGTGTAATCAGGTTTATTGTTTCATAATAGGTTTATACAAATTATGAATACCAGAGTTTTATTAATTGGACTTTTAATTATCTGCTATAGTGAAGAGTGATGTAAAATTACTAATAGCTCTGCTAATTATTATGGGGATTCAATGGTTGTTAATTAAGGGCAAATGGGACAGGGCTAACACAATCCCCTTTTGACTGTGATGAATAAAAAGTCAAACCAATAGCTTATTTCCAAATTAACATGATTGATAAAAAGTCAACTCTGAGCACAAGTCATTCATCCTAAGGGAGCTGCAATTTTAATGTTTAGATGGTACAAAAGAAGAGAACATGTCTATAGGCCTTGAAATAAAAGGAAAAGCTGCAAAAGGCTTCAAAGGGCTAAACTACAGATTTCTAAACTTGCTTTTAAATATGTAACTTTGTGCACAGTGAGGCTTTTCAGATCACTTTCATTTTTCACAGATTTAAATAAAGCTGACACATGAATGACTAGCCATCTGTAATATATTCCAGGAAAATTATCATTATTTGACTTTCCTTTCTGTTTATCAGATATTCTGAACAGCACTTTACATACTTAAAAAAAAACCAGGGGGTTTTGAGGGGAGAGAAGCAGCACCTTGCCAGCAGCTGGTTTATCAGCCTGTCTCTGTGATTTGCAGTCTATCCCCTTCTGATTGCTGTCTGTTCATTACTTGCTCTCCTGCGTGAGGCTGAACATTTGAAACTTGTGTTTAAAATCTTCAGGAAGTCAAATCTGGGTGTGTATATATCTAGAAGAAAGACAGAATCCAGAGTGTTTGGTGCTCTGCTTGTGTGACACAGATACTGTGGGATGTATTGAGAGTTTTCATGTAGCAGGTGAGGTCTCGAGTTTGATTTCCCCATTGCTGAAGGAAGTTAAAACTTGCATTTACCATGATGAATAACCACCAAGGTAAAGATTGCTTTGTTTTGGGGTTGTTTCTGCTTCTTCTGCTACAGAAGTGTTGTGTAACAGGAGCAGTGAGAACCTAGGACAAGAAGTCAGATGTATAAATATGGCTTCATGAGCAAATATTTAACGCAAGTTTGAGCCTATTAGTAAAAACAAAAAATCAAAACATTGAAAGCTATAATTGAAGCATGCTGAAACTAGAGGAAAAACAGGAAAACATTTTGATCTTTATGAGACAGAGATGTATGTATGCTGTTTGACATAGAGTGAGCATAATTTGCATAGCTGAATATGAATTTAAGAACTTGGGATTGGAAGGAATCTCCAGAAACCATATTGCTTGGTCCTCTTCTATCACAGGCAATTATTTCACATAAAATTTTCACAATCTATCACATTCCAAATTAAAAGAAACATCTTTTTCTACCTTTGGATGCTGATTCTCTGCTTTGGTTCTCTGATGGTTAGAAGCCTCCTAATCCCTAGGCTAAATTTATTCATGACTGGTTTACTTTGATTTTGTTCATGACCATTTGTTTCTGTTCCAGCTCTGATTTTTAGCTTGAGTTTCCCCCTTGAACAAATATTTCTATCTAGAGGCTTTTTTGACTTTCCAAACGAGGCAATTCACATTGGGCTCCTTTTATTTGATAGTATGGCCCTTCCTAATTCCTGTATTATACTTCTGTGCATCTTTTCTGACTCCCTTCTGTACACAGGAATCCAGGTAGTGCCTTGTCAGCTTTAAGCTTTAAGCAGTCCAGGGAGTATTTTTTTAATCTCTTTGTGAAATGAACTGATTGATGTATCCTACCTGTGATCATATTTGCCATTTTTTTAAAGTCTATCCATATCATCCTATGTGTCTTTTTCTTTCCTCCCCTTCCTGCCCCATCCTGCAGTTCAGGTTCATAATTTTCAGTCTTCGGTTACATACCCTTCACTGCACTGAATTTCATCCTGCCTCTATTGCTTTACTCCTCAGGGTTTTTTCGTTCTTTATATGTGATATCCCAATCTTTCTTGTTGACATTGTGTCCTTTTTTTCATTAGGAAATTTCATTTTATTCTTACCTTTTTTGATGGATATTATTATGAAAATATTGATTTTTCTACTAACTTTCATTTTGATAAGGGTACAGATTTTTTTTTTTAAATTTAAGAATTCGGTAAAACATAACTGTGGGGAGTGGTCTTCCCCATGCTTTGTATTTCAGTAGTATCATAATAAGTTACACTTCTTAAGTTAATATGTGCTGTGTTACTGTGAAAAGATATTTTTCATGATACAGGGCAGGAACTATGTCATGTGCAGTTTGTTTTTTTGAATGTTTAACTTTTATTACTGCCAATACATAACAGTACGTATATGAAAAGCTATATTAGCAATAACATTTTTTTTAATTAATTTTTCCATGAATGAATTCCTATTAGAAATTCATTCTTACTACACTGTATTATGTTGTGATGCACTTTGGTGAAATTAACTCGAAGAGCTGCTCTTCGCAATTTTAATATTCCGCTGGGTTTTCCATTCTAGAAAACTCATTATTATACATGTACAAAGCTGAAAAGAAACAAGAGAGAGGCATATTGTGTGAATAACAGTCAGGGAAAAGAGACAGCTGGCATGATAATTTTCTAATAAAGCTTAGAAAAGGCTGCTGTGTCTTGAAAAAAATGAAAGAGTTTTAATTTGAGTATTCCTTTTGTTTGGATTTGCTTTGTACTAAAAAGTTCTGAATCCTATTCACACCTTTTATGAATATTAACTGAAAAACAAATATATCTTGTCAAGCCCTTCTACTTGGTAGGTGCAAAAGAATCAGTGGTGTGTATCCAGCGGGGGATGGTATTTCTTGTTCTTCTTATCCACTTATTCTCCTCCAACCAGACTGTGCAGTTTGGATCTTGATAAATAGAGATTTTTCTGAATCATGGACAACTTATTAACAAATGGAGCCTTTAACTATCTGTGTGCCAAACTGCAGCCTCTAAGAAATGTTTGTACCTTTCTTAACTCCTATCGCATTTAAGATACTGACCTTTGGAGGCTGTGCCTAAAAGCCCACTAGTGGGAGGCTAGGAAGATTCTAGACAACAGTCGTAGAAATTAAACATTTCACTTCTGACCTTTGAAGTCACTCAAATCTTATTATTTGTAAGTAAAGCTTTAATTTTTTTCAGATATGACATTTTTAAAGACTATGTGCTACTTTCTTACAGAATTTAAACCAGATTATTTTTTAAAATGTACTTAGTATTTACATTTAATTAGAAAACTCAAACACACAGCTTAGAGAGGCAAATTAAGGTGAAATTTAAATTAGTATGAGGGAGAAAAGTTAATCCCTTAAAGTGAAAATTGAAACACCAAATTCTGTGCTTGCTGCTACCTTTCAGCAGTGGATGGCCAAGACATCAGGTAGCCTTCCCTAATCTGCATTTCTGACTGGTTCCTTACATTTTGTAAGGCTTTTAGAAATCTAACAAATGCAGTTTTGAACACATTATTACAACAGTGCTTTAAAAATGTATTAGTCCTGTAAAATATTTTGTGTTTTTCCTTGGCTTGATGTATTGTTCTAATGTGTTGCCCTGATATTACATTATCCTAACTCGTCTCTATTTTCGTCCATTCATCCTTTTTATACAATATAATGTTATTTGCATTAATGAAGTTACTGCTAATTTATGTCACAGTGAGAAAGGAATCAGGCTTGTTATATCTGGTATCACAGTTCATGAGAGAATCAGTTAATTGCATTCCATTAGTAATTAACATAGAGGAATATGAAATAATAATGTTTTGTAAACTGCACATGTAATAGCCCTTATTCTCAGTAACCACAGGGCTGCAGGTGGCAGAGAAACAAAGGTCTCCACCTATAGATGGGACCTTTGCTGCTCTTAAATGAAAACCACTGACAATAGTTTTTTGAAACCACAGTATATAGTCATGGACCATGTGCCACTGATACCAAACTGGAGACATTTATCTGACATTTACTTTAATTATTAAACAAATTATTAATTGGTCCCTTTTTTTTCTATGTAGGTTGGGGTTGATTAATTTAATTTTTAAAATTTTTGTCAGCTTTTTCAGTACTTGAAACATTTTAACTCCTTTATTTGTTCAACCTTGTCTCGTGAACTGTGTGTATCACAGTGGGTTGCTGTCACTGGGTTCAGGTTCTCAGAACCCTACCCAGACCCAGGGTTGTTTCATCAGGTTCAGTGCCACAGGTGGGAGGATAGCAAAAGGGTCAATTTTAACTATGCTCCTGCTCCACTGGAGGCAGAGATTGAGCGACCCAGCAGGAAGAAATCCTCATGATAAAGTCAACGGAGTTCAGGTTAAGAAATCTTTCAATTTAAATTAAACAGTATGGGCTCTGTTCTGTTAGGAGTGTTTGGAAGCTCCCTGCTAAGAGCCAAAAACCACAGGTGCATGAGGTAAACAAACACTGGGGCTTTTTTCCCCACTCCTTGGTCTGTGGAAGTGATGCATACAGCTTCCCCATGTAGACAAAGAACTTTTCTTTACATTTCTAAATGTCATTCACATGTATTTTAAATTTGTTTAGCCACATCTATTCCTTCATTTCTTTCAGTCTACTGGTACAAAGATTTTAATTGGGCTGTGATGATACCAGGTTTTATGGCATTGTGAAAGACTTGAGTTTCATGTGGAAGAACACTGGGAGTTTGAACAGAAGTCTGCTAATGGGGTGGCTTTGCTGTTTAGAAAGCTGTGCCTGGATGACTGTCCTCATAGGAGCCTTTTTTTGCATGCTCATTGTTTCAGTAGTCTTTATCTGTGAACATACTTTGTGGCTGGTCTTGGATAGGCATTTCTTCCATTCATTGGGTGCTGAGATGTCTCTCTCAGCCCTAGGTTGATTCCCATATCCATCCTTTTTCTTGGTCTTTCATTGTCAGCCATTCCCTCGTTGCTGCACAAAAGAAATCCTCAGACATTTCAGGTGCATTGCAATCTGATTCACTTAATAGATGATATTGTTTTAAAATACAGCGTATGTGGTCTAGCTGTGAAATGGAAAATGTTTTGCAAAATCAGTGAGCAATTAAATTTCAGTTCTTGCCTGGTGGGGGGTATGTAGAAGTCCTTTGAATGTCAGAACACATTAAAAAAAAATTCAGCAGCCTCTAGAATGATCCAGTCCACTTCATCAAGATGTAATGAATTAACCCATTAGTCCCAGTTTCATTTCCTGGTGTTGTAACTGGCCTTGTGTCATCTCCTCTTGATGGGTCTGATAAACTCCTTACGTGGGAAGGCTGAGACCACAGCAGGTATCAAAGTGTTTACTGCCAGAGCTGGTTCTGGAATAATTTGGGATTTTACTACCATTTCCATGATGTTAGAGAAGTGAGGGATCTTGGCTGTTGCATACTTGAAATATGGGGGACTCAGAGCTTTCCTCTTCAGGATTTCTCATCCGGTAAACACCTTCATGTAAAATAAGTATAAGGTCTTCCCTGTGTCCTCCTTCAGTGACAGTGGGTGAGGCTGGGCCACAGATGAAGAGTCCTGGCTGAATACTGAGTTGTGCTTATCATGCCACAGAAAGCACTTGTAGCTGCAGTAATAGTGCACCCAGTGTATTTCCTCACCACTTCATGGCTTCACTGTTTGCTGCTACTGTAAAATCCGGGTGTGAAGTGTGTATTTAAACAGTGTTTCTTTATTTTCCCCAACTAATTTTAGTCTTTGACTTTGAATGACAGTTTATTTGTAAATTAGGAATAAGTGTGAGTAGGAAGGAATGGATAGCCCAGGTGATAGGTAACAGATACAGAGCCTTTCATTTGTAGCTTGCCAGTTCAAATTTGGCTCGGGTCTGTATTGACAGAAATTCATTATCATCTGATGGTTGTTTGGGAGTCTGTGTGAAAGGAACTGATGGTATTCACATTCAAAAAAACAACAACAAAAAACAAAACCTGTCACAATTACATTCTTTTTGGCAGCTTCTGTGAGCATGAGGATGAACTTCCCTCTGACATCTTAAAGCAGTCTTTCCAGATAAGGCTTCAGGCGAATTGGCAGGACGATGTGGAAATTTGCAGACACTGTCCAAGTTTTATCTATCCTTTGTCTAATCAAGGGATCCTAAGCCTGTAAATGATGAGAAACAGAAGTGGCTTCTGTGTGGCCTCTATCTTTTGCTATTTCAGGTGCCCAGTATGCAATTGCTGCCCTTTGATTACTGGAGAATACCAAGCATCCCCAGCAGCTGAAAAGGGATAATTTGGATGAGCCACTCTAGCTTTAAAAATATTCATCTGAGAGATTTGCCCTTGGGCAAATGTAAGTCTGCCAGACAGTCAGAAATATAATGGAGTCATTTTTGTCCCTTAGCCTTGTCTGCAGTTTGGCAAAATTAACTGCTAAATGCCAACAAACTGCCAAAATCTTGTAGCAAAGGTAGAGACCAAATCTCTCGCAGAGCATTTTCTGAGTGTGGTGATATTTAACTTAATTGGGAAAGTGCAGTATGTCAATATGAACTTTTCCCACCCCCCTATCTGTCTCTTTCTGAGGCAGTCATACCATTTCATTTTAGCAATACAGAAACCTTCAACCACCAAAGGATGTGCCAGCCAAAAATCATCACTGCCAACAATTATATGCTAGATGTGTGTGGGCAATAACATAAGCACTTAAAAGGACTGAAAAAGAAGGTATGCGTGGTTCTTAGCATTTTATCTTGTCTTGAGTTTCAGTGTCTCCCTAAAATTAGAATTAATTCCAAACAGCAAAAAGTCTCTGGAAACAGAACATGTAGGAGCCCTGTGATGAGACAGGAGATTTTCAGACCACAGTTTTCTTTTACGAGGGAAAGCATAAGCAGAACTGTCTTCATTACTCTTTTAAATAATTAATGCTTTCAGTATATTCCAGGCATTGATTATCTGACCAGTTGTTAATGGACAAAGCTAGAGTACCTTATGGTATTTTTTTTATTTCTACTTGAAATCTCTAATAACCTGAGCATATGTTGATACACAAGTAAGTACAAGAAGTAGGATTTTAATGGTGACTGGAGTGTGACATGACTCATCTTCAACATATAAAAAGTAGGCAAGATGTATTATAAAGGCAGACTTAATGCAAAAAAAAAAAAAAGCAAGTTGTGCAGGATACTTTTATGCATGTATAGGGATGAAAGCGAGGACATTCAAAAGGTCCTTGATCTACTGGGGCATTTTCTACCGTATTTCTAAATATATTTCACTGTTGATCCAGCATTAGCTGGATTCCCTTCAGCCAGTTGAAAGTCAAATTTGGGCCAGTTTATATTTTTGGTCATGCAAGATCTAGTTAAAATATATTTTCAATACCTCTCACTTCAGCCTTCTTAGATGATTAGACAGTCACCCTTTAAATTAGTACTGGGGCCAGGATAGGAGGAATGAAATAACAGAGGCCCAGTTTGCACTTTATGCAAACAAAAAAGCTTATTCTTATCTACACCTATACACTTCTTAGTGTGGCTTTTGTGGATCAGATGACTGTCTCATTTTATGGAACTATTGTATATTATACCCAATGAAGAAGGTGGACTGTTGGCTTGTAATTACTCATAGACAGAATGTAAATTTGTCCATGCGTGCCTTGTCTTTCTCTTCTGAGTACTCAAGAAGTCATTCTCTGAGCTGAGCTGGGGTATGATATATATTTATTAAAGCCAAAGTATACTCTGTGGAGTACTGTGTATGTTTTTTACCATCTATTTTCATAAAAGGTGACTGCCCTTGGCACAGGTACAGAGAAGGGCAGGGAAGGAAAGAGCAATCATACAGAAGAGCTTTTTTGTTTATTCCTGTAAAGTGAAGTCAGAGAAAGGGTAAAATTTACCCTAGTAATATATTTTAGGATTGATATCCAAGAGGAAAAGTTGGCATTAAACTAAAACCACATGGGTAACACTGTCAATGAATAAATTTAGACTGGAAATTAGAAGAAGATTTCTGAATACCAGAGGAGAGAGCTTTTGAAACAGCTTTCCAATAACAGAAGAAATTCTTCCTCATATTTTGAGACAATTATGAAATGACATAAATAGTGTGTCACCTTTAGTCATTAGAAATTTAATGAGTCAAAAGCTATTTCTAGTCTAGGCCCAAGACAGGAGAAGCAGAAATTCTTACTCCTGATTTCTTACTCCTATTTTCTGGATGAACAGCTTAATCAACAGGTGGATTTTTCTTGTATGGGTCTTTCACAGTAGAATAAGAATTATCCTAGGAAAAGTGTTTGAGATCTTGTTACAAGAAAGGTTCCTGACAGCCTCAGTTGTTCTGTGGGCAGAGATAGCATTTGCTATCTTGTTCTGGCTGTGCCTGTGCTTGAGTTCCCCAACTGCAGAGCTTGGGAGCAGGTTTCCTTCAGGAGCATCACGGGTTCTGGCACCTGAACATCTGGAGTACTGGAGGAGCTATTGGCCACTTGTTTGTTGCTGTGTGAGAGGTGTAGGCATGGCCATTCTGTCTGTATTTCCTTCTCCCTCTGGCATTGTAATCAAACATAGATCTTCTGTAAAAATAACACACTATTTGCCTGGGTTTAGCTCTGGTTTTAATGCCAGAGTAATTTTTAGCTACAAGCATAGTACAGAATCCAAATTAATAATCAGCATTCAAATGCTATGTAATTATCTATCATGTTTAAAGGTTTAGCTTGTGCTGTCTATGGTTTTACATTTTTAAATGTGATGTTTTTTGTGCTTGGTTATTTCTGCTTCCCCCATTTTTTTTGGATGCTGCTAGTATATACAAAATGGAGATTTTACATTTTACATTTGCTTTTATTCTAGTTGATTCATCTTTTCAAAAGTAAAGTCTGCCTTTGTAACTTATAGAAATATGGCAGAAATTAATAAACTTCATCTAATGCTTACTATTGCAGCTATAATTAAAGCCAAATTATATTCAGGTTGTGTCTATGTATTATGGTTTGAGAGAATCACTACGCCAAAGACTTCACAAATTATGCATTTTGTACTAATACTGTTACAAGTAAAACTGCAGTTACAAATATATTCCTTGAGCATTTGACTTTTAATCCGAGTCTATCAAGAGGTTTGTTAGCATCATGCCTGAGTAACACTGAGCACCAGTCACATAACAGAGTTATTGATAAACGTCTAAACCTGTAAATAAAATGCGCCTGCTGTTCTACTCTGCTGGCTTTGACTGGAGACGCAACATTTCCCCAGATGTTTCACTCACGCACAACAAGCTCACCAGTATTCCTTTGTGGTGAGCAAACAATAAATGTTTGAAAATAGCTCTAGCAAAATGTCAGTGCTATCACAGGCATGGTATTAATCAGAAAACTAACGTTTACATGTGTGTCACCTTATGCAAAACTCATTTTAAACGATGGATCTGATCAGTGATCTTTTTATAACCTACATCTTTATCATCAGGGTTGCACATGATGCTTAACTGGAAAACAGTAAATTCTGGTTTGGCTTCACCTGGTTCCTGATCAACACAAGCCCTGCTGCAGGTGCTGATGGTATGGACATCTTTCAGCCTCCTTGTCCTTGACACCCAGAGCTCTGTCAGCTGAGTAGGGGAGGGTTTGCTCAGTGCCCAGCCCTGTGAGAGGAGAGGGGCAGCGATGTCAGTCTGCAGTGCAGGTCTCTTTCCCTTCTGGGACCTTGCCCAGGTGACACATCCCCAGCTGCCAGTGGAGAGCCCTGGGCCTCCCTCTGGCTCTGTGGCTTTCTTTTCTGCCAAAGGTGAGGAGTTGTCTCAGTGCCAGTGCAGATGGCTGAAGAATCAGCTTAGTTGCCCATGGTTTGTGCATTTGATTATGATTTCTAGATTGATGAAATTCTGTAATTCTTGTATTGGAATGTAGTTAGGCAAAAGTATTGAATTAATTTTGTTTAGTTTTATACTGACCACAAGGTCACAGACAGCATGATGTTAGCCAAGTTGATTCCTCCCAGTTGTGGCCAAATGTGTTACAATTTTGTAGTTAAACAAATGTGAGTAGAGTGAAAGGGAAGATCATTCCTATACTTCCATTCCATGGGGACCCTTTAGTCCTTTGTCCTGCTGGTTTCTATTTTGAAAATAAATTGGAAAAATCTTTTAGAGGAAAGACTTTAGAATATAAAGCCTTTGGGACTTTCTAGTTTGAGAGAGAAGCGTAGCTTTATTTGCCTTTAAATAATAAAGTTTATTTTTTTCTGTTTAAGTATTTATAACAAGTGAGACTGGGGTTTACAGTATGCAGTGAAGAATTCCACTTTCCAGAATGTCCTATTACTTTTTAATTGCTTTATGCTTTTAAAAAGTGATAATATAAAATGCTTAATCATTCAGATTAATGAAACAATCTATGTAGCAACTACTTTCTATGAAGTTTGGTTTATAGGTTATATATCTGAGTAGCAGCTGTGCATCCCATGGCCAACCTTTTATTCTGAAAGTTGAAGAGGAAAATAAAATCTGTTTTATGTGAAGAAATGCCCTATACTTGCCCTGAATTTTTTACAATGGGGCTTTCCTCCTTGTCTGCTAATGTTTCTGAATTCTTCAGTATTGAAAACACTTTTTCATTGACTGTATTTTTTGTCTTAATCTGGCAGTTTCAAAGCAATTCATTAGCTTTAATTAAATTTTATATTACCTTAAAAAGTTACTTTTGAAAAATGGTATTGGGGGAATACAGGAACCAAGAGGTCATTTCACAGGATTATTAATACCCTGAAGTGTTGCTGAGATTTAGCTTTTGGTTCCTCTACCTTTGGTTTAAATTTAACAGATGAAAAGAGCCAATTTGAAATGTCAGAAGTCAAAATATGTCACTAGAACTAGCAGAGTTCAGAAATACAATAATATTTTTGCAATCTCAAAGAGCATTGCAGCGATTTGATTTTTAAAGAAGCATCTTACTGAAATGCCCAAAGCAATTAAGTTTTTCCAGGATCAGTACCTGAAGTTGCTTTGCTTATAAACAGATGTGTAAATCTGGTTGGCCAGTGGGCAATTGTTGATAAAAATAAGCCCCAAAATATTGGAAATTAAATAGGGGAGTCCTGAGTCCAAGTGATTTCCTCACATAATAGTGGTGTGTAATCATTGGAAAGAAAAATAAAATTTTGGAGAGAGGTTGCATAGAATGGACTGCATTCTGGATACAGAGTACTTCAGCTTTTTTCGTTAGTCTCTGGCTCTGACTCCTTTCCTGATCTATGTGTTGTTTCTCTAGTAGTGAAGCTGGAATCACAGCTCCAGTTTCTCTCTAAAGGCAGTGTTTGTGCAGCAAGCACGAAGTCTGGATAATCACAGAGTATTGCTCGTGACTCATCAGTGTTTCAAAGCAAAGGTGATTATTGATGAGATCTTAGTGTTCTTGGCTAGTAATTTCCTTAAAGCTTACGTGTTATGCACATCCCCATCTTCGTGATTAGACCCCAAAAATATTTTTGTTGACAGCTTAAGCCAGGCTCTGGTTTACTGTTGCACCAGTGCTATGTGTATGGGGTTAAGTTTTAAAATCATGTCTCTGATGGATGATACACAGCAAACCAAACCAATGTCAGTATGAATGTTGATTTAACCCACTGAGTCACCTGATCCCCACCCTGGACTCCAGAGCAAATTCATAGGCATTGCCTTTCTGATGTAAGAAATAATTTTGTGACCATTTTAAGGCAGATTTTCCATTTTTTTAAAGGTGGGATGCCCACCTGTATTGCTTTTCTTTTTTCTGCCATGAGAAAGTGATGTGTGCCAGGAGGCACTCGATGTGGGGTCACCCCTCAGTCTGATGACTGGCATCTGTTTAGCTCTTTGCTCTTGCTGAACTTGGGTTTTGGTGGATGTTACAAGGTGGGCACTGCTAACTCCCAGATACGCTACATCTCCCTGCTGCTGTTCCGTGTCTGACACGGCCGTGTGGGCCACGGGCTGCTCGCCCCCGATCTAAAACCTGCTGCAGTTTTCATCAGTGCTTTTTACTCAGAGCATCTTGAACGTTTCTAAACCTCAATCCCCAGGTCGCGAATGAAAGGGCTCTCTGAAAGTCCTCATTTTGTTAATGTTTGTCCTTTATATATATTAAAAAAATACTGCCTTGATTAGCATTCAGTTCCAAAGGGACCCGGGCCCCGAACGGAACGGGAACAGAGTGATTCAGCCGGCACAGAGCGAGCGCGGCGTGGGGAGGCTTGCGCAGCGCCTGCCTGCAGTAGCGAGAGGAGCCTCGCTGCAGAGAGAACAGATGCATTTCAGAGTCGCCCGCCAAAGGGAGTATATTATGCTCCCTTTTTAAACTTTCCCAAACACACACCATCTGTTTCACACTAGATACTTACAGGGTTTGATCAAATTAGAAGTCATGCTGAAAGGAAAAACTAAGGTTAGCATGGACAGCTTTCTTAAAGCTACAGAAGTCGCAGTTCTGTTGCATTAAAGCCTGAGTATTAACCTCTGTAAGCTGGATGAAACATTGCTCCTTAGTGACACTGCCAATTGTATGTGTTCACTTATCTAGTCTCAATCAGAGTAATATTTGCAAAAGCAAAAGTGAGAAAATAGCCTATAAAATGACAGCGGGAGAAAACAAGAGTGGTGGACATGGAGTGGCTGATAAAATTGAGTTAAAAGTACTGAAACAGATGTTGGCTGTTTCAGAATAGCTACCATTAGCTATGCCTGACTGCAGAAACAACCTCTGCAAACACTGGAGTTCAAAAATCTTCTGGCACAGGATGGAAGGACCTAGTCCCTAAATCTGGGCTAGGAAAATCACCTAGTAATTGTATGACAGTGATACAAATGAAACTGAGACAAGTGGAGGAACCAGCATCTTGTGATAGGATAAGAATAGTTATAGTGGTCAAAAAGGAAGGTTAAAAAAAAAAAAAGGGTGGATGGAGGCTTATAGATCTCACTGGTTTTGTGCCTGTTTCAGTTCTGAGGCTGTGATTTGCACAGGTATTTAGTTCTTGGTTCAGCATTTAAAATGTGGCTTGCATAGCTAAGGCACTGAGGCTCCAGGAAAATTCATCACTTCTGAACACAAAGCTCAGGCTATTTGGGGTGTGTCTCTTAATAAAAGCTGTGCTTGAGGTTTGGTTTAAGATCTTGGAGCTAAGTGGCTTGAGCCAAATCCAAAGGAATTTTCCTGCCTGTCCTTAACCCCTGCTCTTTGCTCCCTGGCAGGACTGGGTTACCCTGGCAGTTTTACCTCCACTGCAATTTTTATATGCAAACTGCTGTGATGCCACAGACAGTGGATAAACCAGGTGGGGACTGCAAAGCTGGGGGAGCCCTGCCCAGCAGTCCTAAATCCTGGGCCTCAGCTGCTGTTAGTGAAATCATTTTCTACAAGTCATCTTCTTGTCCTGAGACAAAACAGTGGGAAACCTGAGATATGAATGCAGAGAAATCATTATCAAAAAACTTTGTTTTAGCTGTGTCAAAATTGTTGTAGTTAAATCTGAGACATAGTCACAAAGAACATATGTCACAAATTATCTTGCTTTGTAAAGTGTTATTTGGCTTATTTGAGACAATTCTAAAATAGAACTATAGACATATAAAACACTTCTAAAATAATGCCAGAATGCCATGGAAAAGGTTGCGTAGAAGACATTTCTAAGACATCTTGCAGCATGAAGTAGAGGAATCTTTTTTTTTTCTCATCCAAGATCCAGTTATTTCAAAAATGTTCGTCTTGCTTCAAAGTAAAATCTTTTCTTGTATGATGGTGCTATAGTTAACTGCCAGATGTGGATAATGATTTACACAAAGCATCCAAACTCTGTAAAATTCATTCATAACTTCTCGTTGCAATCATTCATTTAATGTCTATTTTAGTAAAAGGAGCCCCAGTTTGAGGTGTGCTTTTAAGTCATAAATGTTTGTACTGGCCCTTTGGGCATGAGCAGGACACAGTTTGGCAAATTTGGAATAATATTTTGATTTGTTACTTTGTTACAGCATTACCTGCTTCTTTCTCTTTCCCCCAAAAATAGACAGGCACAAGACACCTTACTAGTTTGGGTTTTTTTTCTAATAATATATGTAGAACTTGACATAAAACCGTCAGACACAAAGGAGATTGTTCTTCTGTTCACTACCCTTCTGAAACCAGGAGGCATTGCAATTTCCCATGTGACATCTTGATTACATTCCTTTGGAAGATAGCATTTTTCTAAAAATTAATTTGCTTTTTAAAGATTATTTCACAAGCCTACACTGACATTCCACATAAGCGGAATGTGATACTGCCAAACCAGATAATCTATACCACAAAGTCTTGACAATATCTGCTCAGAGGACTTTGAAAGCAGAGCTGCGGGGGTTACTCGTGGCCTGTGGGCTAAGGGAATTTAGACTAGCAATGTTGCCAGGATACTCTTTGCTGATTAGGAATTAATTTCATATTCTTGCTCCCATGATAAATTTTGTACACTTTCACATAGGTATGATCTAGAATATATAAATACTACAGTGACACGATGGAAAAAGGGATTGGTGAAAAAACTGCCCACATCTGTCAAATTTTTATCTTTACCTTGAATTATTTTTGAATTAACCTTTCTTTTAATCTACAAGCTTCTTGCTTGAGGCGAAACAGTCTTTACTTCACAAAACCATCTGCCTGGTTTCAAGACTTTCATGTCAATGGACAGACCTAGAATAAGGCGCCATGTAGCGATAGGCAATTTGACAGGAGCTTTGACAAATTGGAGATAAATTACATGAACATAAAGAACATACCATTGAGAGCTGAGTGATACACTAATTATATTTTTGTGCTTTATGAGTGAGAGACAGCTAAAACTGAAGGCAAAGTCACCAGTCCCACTAGTTGGGAGGTGCATTGAGAGCATTGCATACTTCATCAGACAGTCTAGAAGTTGAGTTTAAGGCTTTCAGAAAGAGAAACAGGCATTTATCAAGGTAAAATTTGTTCTCAATTTTTGCATATCTCAAACAAAGGAAATGGATTGAGAGTAAAGTAGGTTCTCTATCAGGCAGTGTTATCTGCATAACAAATGAAGTCTACTCCCATTGTTGATAGTGTTATCACATTTTGAACACCATTAAAACTGAAATCAGCTGGCTTGTGCAGCAGTGAAACACAAACTTAGATCTAGTGCAAAATATGTCAATTATTCTTATGTTTTTCATAGAGTCATAGAATACCCTGAGTTGGAAAGGACCCATACGGATGACCGGAGTCCATCTCCTGGCCCTGCACAAGTGAGCCCCAAGAATCCCACCATGTCTCTGAGAGCATTGTCCAAGCACTGAACGTCTCAAGAGTGCATGCTCTAGAATTTCTGGAGGTTAGGGAAGAAAACACAGTGTTTGCAATGTTTATGGATTATTATCAGAGCTAAATAGCAGACACACCCTCCTACTCTTTCTCCAGAACAAGTATGGCATTAGTGAGGTCAAACCCAGTGTGAGGTGTCATGGTAGCACTTAGGAATTCACAATCAGAAGCAACTGGTAATGGACAGGAAGTGTCTGAACTGAAAAATAAAGGTTGCAGTACAACTGTAAACAGAGCATATTTATAATATTCACATCATGCATCCTTTCCAGCTGGGCAAGTTTTTTGTTATATTTGTACTGCACCTTGCACAGTGAGGCCTCAGTCTGTAATAGGAGCTTCTAAGTACACATGAATAACAGTGTTTCTGTTGCTCACTGAGCAAATTTAACTAAGAATGCTTTCTTCAGAAATGCAATATGGGGTGAACAGACCATGAAAACTGTCACTGGGCTGTTTTCTATAATCTATCAGATTTTATGTGCTGTTCCTGTAGTACTGGGTTTAGCTGTAACGTCTCACAGGGGCAGTTTTCAAAGATACACCCTGTTTTTATTTGCAATTAGAGCTGTTATCACTCTCCTTAAATAATGCATTTCATAATTTAAAGCAGACAGGGAAAGCTACACAAACATGAACTTAAGTGTATCTCTACAACACTCCTGCAAGGAAGTTTAAAATTATGATATTGTTGTTACTTTCATTGCTAAATCAATGTACCAAATACAGTAATCAAATTTTAGACAGGGGTTACTAAAGGAGTTTTCACTGAAAATTGCTTGCAGTGTTCAGCATTATGACTTTGTTTATAATCTACTAAGCAGTTGGCAAACATTAAACATACACCTATTTTTACAATGCCTTTCAAGTAGAACATTTCTACCAGATCTTTAAATTTCACAAGCCACTGCAATTAACTTAGGAGAAAAGATAATGATGGAGTAAAATGAAAAGAAAATGACGACTCACTACTAAGTATACCTGCAGTCAACATGGTATACGGGTCCTTTTCCAAGGGACAAGGAATGTTCTTTCACTGTTCTCACAGAGATTTGGATTTTTAACTTTGGAGAAAAGTTAGAAACTCTTTGTTTAGAAACATTGCAAAGTCCTGCAAAGGATCAAAGGAGAAAAGAATTAGTTGGAATCCTATCTGTCTCCTGGACACAATGAGGACCTTTAAAAAATCATTACATTCAAATGCCAAAAACTTCTGAGAAAGTGCAACTGTGGATGTAAATAGTTTGAAGTGCTTCCTACCCGTCTTGATGACAATTCCAGGTATAACCTTCACTTAGAGAGGAGCGAATACATACAGCAGAATTATTAAAATATGAATAAAATATCAGAGGCTAGACTCTTCATCTGTTCACAAGTGTCTTAGCTTTGTTTTAAAGAATTTACATTTATTTTAATGTATATTTTATAATATATTGATTCAGGGTCAACTTTTGTAATGCTTACCTGAACCTCATTTCCACGCTCAATGTTTAGCAATGTTAAGCAGGGTTTTTTTATTTATTTATTTTTTCACTTCAAAAAATATTTGGTGTTTGGCTTGGAACTTTCTTCCTAGGGTTGTATGAAATAGATTGAATTGATCAGTGTTCCCTTAAGGCAATATTTCAAATACTATTTTAGAAAGCATCCATAACAGCAGACAGACCACACACATTTCAGTTCACATAATTTATTGGTTTCCTTCCTTAGTAATTGCCCTTTGGCTCTCACAGCGTCAGTGTGAAATCCTAAGGCGCTCTAATAGAGGTCACTCAGTGATTTCCATAGGCCTCAGCTGAGGTAGCTTAAGCTATGTTTACCTATTCTGCAAACAAATAATATACTGCTCAGTGCATATTTATCTGCACTTACGTATATGGATCAATTAATAGAATAAAACCTCCCAGAATTCCCGTTTCTCATGAAAATGTATCCTGACTAGCTGAAACATTCCTGCATTCTCAGCAACCAAAGCAGTTTAATCAGGCAAATGAGCAAAACTCCCTTCAAGAGTGGGACAAAAGGAGTTGAAACAGAATTTGGGCAGAATTCATACTGAAGTCAGTGGACTTTATTTAAGTGCTAAGTAACAAGGATGTGGGAAAAGGAGCCTAGGAGTCAATTCCACATGTGACAGAAAAATTTGTGTTTAATTATCATATTCAAATATTGCACTGCTATCAAGTCTAGATTGCAGTGTATGGGAGTGGCAAACACCTGTCTGGTATTTAAGCTTTTTAAAATTACTTCCCTTTCACTCTTTTAAAGTTAATGTGATCATAGTGTTCTTATTTGCTGTTCCCATGTAGATCTGCCTTTTGCTGCAGTGGGTTGTACTTGGGAGTGAGTCTCTTTCCATTGCCCTTCCACCTGTCACAGAGCTGGGAAATGCTGTGGCCCCTCATTAGGCAAACCTGGCATCTGCTGGCCCCAGATGCCGATCACTGGGAGGATTTTTTTCTTAAGGTACCATATGGACTTTAGCATCCCTGTGTGCTTTACTTGTTCCTTTCTGTGTCTCTCTACTTCTCCACAAGAAGCTGAGATTATTAATGTTATTTTCCACTGATTCTTGTCCCGTTTGTCTTGTTTTAGATGTAACAGTCCACACTTTGTTTACATTGATTTTTATGAATATGGAGAGTTCTTCAGTACTTGGGAGTGTTCTAGCAAAAAATACAGGATCTTCATAGTAAACCACACCTAGTAAAGCATATTACTCCTCTCTTACAGCATCGTGGGATATTGAATACGGCAAAATAGAGCAGACTCTTTGTCATAGCACTGCATCGGTTTATGCTGGATATGAATGTGCCCTAGAGAAAGCAGAGACCAGCAGCAGCTGAGAACAGCTAGGTGGGCATACAGGCAAGGCAAATCACAAGAACTGATGTAAAGGCTGCCCTGCTGATCTAACAATAACCTAATATGCTGCTACATTTGTGGAGTCATAGCAGAAGACTTTGGGACTTATGTGAAAAGGTATCATTGTGTTATTGAAATAGGTTAGAGGGAAAATTTTCTAGAATAATTTGTTTGTTGGAAAGTTTGCTGAGTTCAGACTAATTCCTTTGGAACTGCCATCACTGCCATTACAGTGCTGTATTTTAACAACTCTCACTTTTGTTACAGCTGTGAACCCTTCATTGTTTCTTTGTCCTTAGGATGTCAGACATGAAAGGGAGGCAGTGTCATGCTGTTCCTGAATTCTAGGTGCCTTGATCCTTGATCACTTTGTTAAATCATTAGAGGGAGGTCCCTCTGGGAATTATCAAAAGTCTCTGAAGAGTCACTTATGAAAACGAATGTACCTCTCACACAACATACATCACTTCCAATCCTGTCTTGAGTCTGGCTTCTCTCTGAAATGTTTCTGAATGTTAATCAGCAATCAGGGCACAGATTGGCACATGCTGCTGGGCTTTGAAGCTATTCCTATCATATGATTTGTCACATCCTTAGGAATACTTTGCATGATTTCCATACATATCCTATTAGACTTTCTTGCTTAAGGACTTTAGATTTCAACAAAATACTTGACAGCACCCAACTGTTGGACATTCTTGGGAGTTTCACATTAGCCAAGTACAAGGTGCCACTTGACAGCTCCAATTGATTAGAGGATTGAGAAGTGGGTTATATTGCTCGTCTCTGTTGTAGCATCACTGCTGGAAAGCTTTTCCAGGTGTCAGGGCATATCTGTGCTTCCCAGACTGGATGCTGTGAGATTGTACCCCAGCTATTCTTCCCATTTGCTTGACAGGAGACATCCCAATATTATTTGCTGTGTAGAGTTCAGCACAGCTGCTCCCCCAGGGTGGGCAACTAGTTTTATTATGATGTAAATTTCCTTCTCTCAAAGAAAGGGTGTAAATCACAGGAATGGTTTGTTGTTAGTGGATGTTGCTGTGTAAGCACTGCTTGGCAATAACTAAAACATACCTGTGCTATCAAAACTGTTTTCAGCAAAATCCAAAAATACTGGCTGCTATGAGAAAAACCTATTCTGTCACAGTAAAAACCAGCATAGTATATTTAAAACTCCTGAAGGAAATGTTTAAATACTTTTAAAAATAGAAAAATCCCTTTCTCTGATCTAGTTATAGTCATTCATCCTGAGCAGAATCTCTGCAGGTGGTTTTCCTTTTTTTGGTTTGCATGGGGTTGTTTTGGGGGTTTGTTGGGGGTTTTTTGTTGTTGTTGGGGTTTTTGTTTTTTGTTTGTGGTTTTTTGTTGTTTTTGTTTTGTTTTGTTTTGTTTTTTTTGTGGGTTTTGGTTTTGGGTTTTTTTTAATGGCTTTAGGCTGACAGAAGGTAGGTTTAGACTGGATATTAGGAAGACATTCCTCACAGGGCAGGGTCTGAGAAACCTGTTTCAGTGCAAGGTGTCACTGCCCATGGCAGGGGGTTTGGAACTAGATGATCTTTAAGGTCCATTCTGATATAAACCATTCTGTGATGTAAGAAATAAGCTGCAATTCAAATATGATTAAGGAAAGAAAAAAATTCTTGTCCTATTTTCAGCAGTGTATTTTTGAAATTTCAATTTTAATTTTCACATTTTTTTTAGACTTTTATACCCATCTTTAATCACATACAAGTGAAGGAACATTTGAGACTACCAGCTGTAGATTAGTGTTTGTGATGATTCTAACACAACTGTGAAATCAAATTAGTTTTTAGCAAAGTCTAAATTTTAGCAGTTTTTCATTATGTTTACAGCAACTATTTACTCTCACTTCCTGTGTGTATGTATGCATGGGGTTTCAAAATATTTCTAGAACAGAAACTGAACTTTTTGTTTTTAATATGACTGCCTGAAGGGAATTAAAAATATATTTACGAAGCAGTGGGCAAAACATTAAATGTTGATTAGATAGTGTTTGGTTCTTTATAAGATTTGGGTGGTTGGGGGGAAGAGTCAAAATATGAAAATTATTTTGATTTAATTGCTGTATCTGTTCTTACATCTGTCATGTGTCACTTGTTTATGCCTACTGTCAAAACACCTGGAGAATTTGTTAATATTTTAAATCAATTTCTATTCTGGTCTACATTTACTGACCACTAAACTGATCTGACCTAGCATATCCTACATTATTCTGCTCCTTTTGCTGGGAAGACCCTCTGTTAGATTCCTCTCTAGTCATCCCCTGCAGGAATGTGAACAAATATTATAGAAAGAGAAAATATAGAAACACTTGCAGTGGGGTTAGCTGGGCTCTTTCTGAGGAGCACAGTGGCTTTATTTTTGTGCTGGGCTAGCCAGGAGCTGAAAAGGGAATGTGTGGTACCACTTCCTAGCACAGTTGGATAAGGAGATTGCCTTCCACAGTTGGATAAGAGGCATTTACTGAAGAAATTATTCTGTAAGGAAATAACTAATGGGAAACAGACCTGCAGTGGACATAAGAAATATCTAAAGATGCTCTTGGGAGGAACTTTCAGCTATGCAATGTTAGCAGATACAATTACAGAGGATTGTGAAACCACATCTGCCAACTGAAATAACTGGCAGTGAACAAAAGATGATGAGTGAAAGAAAATAACCATTGGCATGGTTGTGAAATGCATTATCTAGTCATTTCCAGCATCTGTAACCGAAAGCACGTTCCTGTTTTATTTGTGGAAGCACAAGCAAGGTTCAAATCTGATGGTACAGCAGTGAATCAATTTGTAAAATTCAATATTATAACTTAACAATATTGTAAGACATCTAAAAATCAGGTGTGTTTTTCTAGTGTCTAGAGCTGCAAAGAGAGAAGATTTGTATACTCTGGAACAGGTTTTCATTTCTCTTTCATTCCCTGGAGTATATATTGAAGAATGATGACTGGTGCATAATTTTATGTCACTGGCTAAGTCTGACCTGACCCTGTCAAGCCGTCAGGGTCACTTTCTCTGCTTGAAGATCCAGTTTCCTCACAAATAAATAAAACAACACACAAGCCTTCCAATAAGACCTTACCTCTGAGCACAGTAGTTTTCTTTCTGTCATAAGTGACACACGGTAGTCTGAGATGAACGAGAGCCCTGGTAATACAGGTCTCCCAGAAATATTTATGGAGAGAGAGACCATCCAGAGGTGTAAATAGTAGGGAAGCCAACTTAATTTGCTCGCAAATGCAGTGACCTCCATGGGCAGTTGTACTGGAGCAGCACATGTAAAACAAAAAGAACCGAGGAAGGTCAAATTAGTTTATCAGCCAGGCAGTATCTCCAAGCATGGGACCACTTCCCAGAGTATTCTACCTGCAAATGAGCCTGTCTTCTGGGAACTACTCGCCACCTGCAGGCTGGCTAAGTCATGATTTAAACATAATTTATGACATCAGAAGCAAATATGTGCTAGGAAAAACAGGTTCTCTGCCAGGCTAGAGCTTAATCTCATGAGCGTGTCTGTCTTTCACAGAGAAGTGAAACACATGAGCAAGCTTTCCTAAATTACACACTAATCTACTTTTCAGTGACTTTAAAATTTATTACTGAAAGTACAAATAGCTGTCAGCTTGGAACTAATTAAAATGTTAGGATTAACCTAAGGGGTACTGTTGCCCAAGCTTTCAGCAAATGAGAAAGCCATAGAAAAAATAAATGGACCTTTAACTGGTACTGTCATAGAATAGAGTTCTCAATGTAAGTGAAATATCTGATGACTTTAGTGAAGGAATGGATTTCTTAGTAATGATTAGAAGTTTGCAGAAGTTATGTGTGTCGTGTAATGTACCACATTACCTGAAGTAATGATGTTCTTAAGAGTTGGACTGGGAATCTGATTCTTCTGGTTTATAAAAGCAAATGTAATTTATAATGTGCCATTTCTTACCAGCTACAGCAGCTGGGATCCCTTCACCCCTACCTGATAGATATGGAATAGTTATTTCATCTAATGGGCTATAAATAAAAATATAACTACACATCAGTTTATAAAACCAGAGGAATTATTAGGCCAGCCCAGTCACCTCCGTGTACACAGTCAGGGGTGCAGATGTTGTACAACCTTGATTTTCACACCCTGTTGCACACAGGCGAAACACCAGAGCTTGTGTTTGTACATGGCTCGTGGGCAGATCAGAGGCAGTTTCCCCTGGCTGGCAGCACGGTGCTTCCGGGGCAGGGACTGTGGGGTGTGGGAATACCCTCCTCTGAGAAAAGGGTGTGCAGGGGCTGAAATTGCAAAGCTATTCTGGTATCCGGCTGCAAACCCAGGTCTGATGTTTCCCAGTGGGGTGGACAGACCATTAGGATCAAATCCCATCTTTAAACAGTTTCTTGGCCATGTGGTCCGTTTTGCTTTTTCTGTCTTTCCTGTAATTCCTTAGGTCTAGCTCTTCTACTTTCAAAAGGCTTCCTCCTCCACAGAAGTTCATCGTTGGGAAGACAGAAATCAGGATTATGGGAGGAAAACCTTCTGGCTTATTTTCCAGATCAGCAACCGAACCAAAGAGGAAAACACGGTAACTGCTACAAATCAGAACACGAATCTTGGGGGAGTTTAGTTGAGATTTTACAAACTTGTACAGAGAGGAGGAAATTGTGATGATATGAGAGTTTTTAATCTGGACAGAGTTCATACAACAGTCAAAGGAACATCTGAGTCCAAACCTTCAGTGTGGGAAGTTTTGGCTTAAATCATGAGCTTCATCATAATTCCAACAACTGAAAACCATTCTTAGTGAGTTATGATTCAAAAAGCTTGAAAAGAAGCAACTGTCAATCATATCTTTAATTCAGCTAGTTTTGCAGCTAGGGGAAAACTAGCACAGTACCTTTTAAATCAATTATTGCTTTCATTTGATGATTTGGCCCCACTGGCTGTTCAGTGCTTTTACCTCTGCAATATGTAGCTATCACACTTTACTTATGTTAAACTAATATTTTTAAATTTTAAGTTTGAAAATATTAAATGTTTATTCTCTGTTTCTGCCTTGAAGTCATCATGCTTCATTGCTAACAATTTCTATGGAGAAAATAAGTAAAACATCATGGTTTCAAATGAAGACGAAAACAGAGGAACAAATAAAATTCCTAAAATCAAAGGACTTGCAAAAAATTCATCCAAGAAAACAGAAAAATCTGGGGTTTATATAGAGAAGCATTTTAACTAAAATCCTTCTCAAAGTTTTCCATTAAGTGTGAGCCTTAAATTTAATGTACTAACTGCCTGCATGCATGTGGCAAAAAAGTAATTGGGTAATAACTTATGAGCATTTGCAATGCATTTGAGAAAACAAGTCAGTCCTTGTTGGTCTGAGGGGCACTGTGAACAAAGTGAAAATTCTACATTTTGTCTCGAAAGATGGGCAGTTGAACTTCACTTTCAACTATTGTATTATTACCACAGTGGAACTATCTTTCAGCCAGCCAGACACATTAACCAAGCAAGCCATAAATTCCACAGGATCTTGCAATTGTACTTTTCAGCTTTTTACCTCTTTTAGCATTCCTAAAAGTTATTGCTCTTTCCCTGGCATCTTCCCACATATATAAAGGTTCTGTCAGCTTTGACCTTCACCATGGACTTTTACCAGGTGCTTTCTATCACTTTCTGAAGTTGCTCTGCATATGCACTGTGGAGCCATCATCAATCAAATCGTGTCACTCTGCATTGTTACCATCTCCTGCTTGGTGTCATCCTGGCACTGAGGGTTTCAAAAAATACATATTTGACTTCTACTGACCTGAGTTTTAAATCCATACTTAGAAAACGCCCCAGTATAAATTAGCCATTGTGATAGCTGGCATCTCTGTAAATGGAAGGACTTTGTCACCCCTGGCCACTCCCCCTTCTCTGCTTTCCAGAAGTGATGAGCCTCTTGACCAAATGGACCCTACAGCCTAGTGGGGAAACAGCCCGTGCTTAGTGCTTCATCATGTTCCCACATCTGCCGCCTTGTCACTTCTGTGAACTCTGTCACGTGGCTGGGGAAGGAGGGTTGTTGTGGGCCTTCAGTAAATGTGAAACAATTGATTCCCTTTACTGTGTTACATGACTATGACTTCTAAGCAGTTTCCTAAAAGGGCAACATAAGCGATATTAATATTAAAGCAGGCATATGTACTCTGCCCTCATTGCCAGTCCTGGTGTGCTTGGGTCAGGAGTCAGTCCATCAAAAAAATCATAATATTGTCTGAAAAGTCATGAGACTGAAATACTAATAAATCTATGAAGAAAAAGGCTTGCTCCTAGGGCAAAGTGGGAGTATGGAGAGCCCCCAAAAGGGAGGCACAACTTCCAGAAAGACAGGCCCATCCACATGGTGCCGTCACCACTGTGCCTTCCCACCAGATCCCAAACACTCAAGTTATTCCTTGGGTCTCTTTTCAAAATCCCATTAGCTCCCCTTTTTTACTTCCTTACTCTTTGCAAAGTGAGGGCAAGGGGTAATTTAAATTCAACTGAAGGACTTAGTACCTGCCTCAGTGCCTTGGGAGTGTGCTCCTTTCTTTGTAACCTTGCAATGAGAAGCTGTGATGAATTTGGGTTCTGAATACCTCTGTTTCCACCCCCAAAACTACTGTGGTGCTGCTGTCCTTCCTTCTGCACAGCTGCTAAGCAGTTGTGTAGTGTTAGAGGCTTTCTCAAGTGTGGGAGACCTGACTTCAGCTCTCATTTTTATCTGAAAAGATCAGGGTCTCATTCCTGAATGAGGTCTCCAATCTAGAGGTTGTTGTGGAAGGGAAAGGAGAATAATCTCACCTATCAGAGCTTCTCACACAGTGAGAGTAAAGGTCTGACGGTAACCTTGTTGCTCTGTGCTGTCACAGAGCAGCAGAATAGCCTGGTTTCCAATGAGTTTGTTCTAATTTAATGGCAGTTCAGTGTGAAAAGTAAACTAGTCTTTGGGAGTGTACAGTGAGATACAGACTCCCAACATCAGTGAGTGTTTTCTGAGGATTGGGGCTGAGAAACTTTGGTTCTATTTCCTTTCCTCCCTATTCTTGCAACCAAATCAGCAGAGAGAACTGAAAGCCTCTTCTCCCAATTCTGTTACCCTTTAGCATAAGTGGCTAAAGTGCTTTGAGGCCTTTGCAGCTGAAGTGAACCTCTTGTGCAGCTGTGTTCTGCTACTCAGACACTCATCTGAGCCCTTCTGGAGCAGAGTGTGAGTTTGGAACACACGCATAAGCAATAATGCATTAGCAATTGCTTAATAACTTATTAGAGCCTGGCTTCTGTTGAGACACCAGGGAAAAGCTACAGCCAATTAATTGTAAGAGGGCGGTGGAACAAAGTTAAACTTTAAATTATTGCTGGAAAGGTGAGCTGATAAACTTTAGACTAAACTAGTGTATCAGCACTACAATGGAGCTATCAGCTGCGTATAAAACACTAGTATGACAAATTAGTGCTTTGATCATGCTAGATATAACCATATTCATTTGTTTAATTAAACAATCTAGGCTTCTCTTGGTGTGGGTCATTTAAAAAAATGTTAAAAATAAAATTAAACACATAATTAAGCTGACAAGAGATAAAGACCCTTGTGCAGCAAGTTGAAGGCAGTTAATTTATAAGGAGCCTGGTCCCTGAAGGCTGTGTAGTTTATTAAAGTTACTGAGGCAGAGATGTGATAAAATAGTTTATGTAGTGCTTTAAAGGCTAAATTGCTCTGACACTTTTAAAGTCCATGGGATATAGTCAATTAGGATGTCTTGTTATCATGTTTTTTCCTCATAAAGTAATCTAAACAAAATCCATGGTTATGCTAATAATTTCTTAAAGTTCCCAGATTAACCCCTTTTTCAAATACTTCACTGTGGTGAATACTTCCCTGGTCACTCTGGTCATAAGGAAACTCATCTGCAACATCGTGTCTCCCCCAAAGTGCCAAGGTAGAGATCGACAGGGAGTTAGGTTGGAAACTTGGTCAAAATCAGAAAAAAGCCACAGGTCCTGCAGGTTTCCAGGTACAAAGTCTGTACAGGTGCTGTATAGGGGAAAATATTGGTCTCGCCTTAGGTATCTGGAGCTGGAGTGTCGCTGTAGCAGGGACGGAGTTAGAAGAAAAATGACACAAAGTTCCAGTCCGGGGAGAAAAATCATCAACCATCCCCACTTATTAATTAATCTGGCCTTTTATAAGGTGATTCGTAAAGATGGCAGGAGGCCATTGGTCCTTTGACCAGCCACCCCTCAGCATGATTGCCTGAGACTCGTTTCAAAATATTTTTCCCCAAAGAATCATAACAAAGTAGGAAAATAAGCTGCAGGCGTTAGATAGAGAACTCATTTACAAAAACGAGTCTCACTGTTTTTCATAGCTTGCATGAGAAAGACAGAGTTCTCACAGAATGCTGCAGAAAGCTGGAAAATTTCTCTGCTAAGAGATTTTTAGCATCCACACTGGAGGACTTCTGGTTAGGTATTTTCCAATACTTTCACCTGGATTTGAAAATAAAGCACACTAAAAGGCCTATGACAAAATGTGCATTAGGTAATTGAATAAACACTCAAATTGACTCTCTTGAAAGATTAGAAATCTATTGGAAAAAGTAGTTGCCGTACTGAAATTGTTATTTTCCATGTTTGGGAGTATGCAAATGTATCAGCTGACACAAAATCATATTATCTCTGCTGTTTCTGAGGGTTGAAGGGGTTATTTCTCTTGTATTTTCTAATGGGATAGTTCCAAGTTTTTTTGCTATTGCCTTTTAGCAGGTTTAACTCAAGTCTATCCTTGATCTTTATCAAGGTCACGAGGGCAGCTACTAAATTTCTGTTGGACTTCAAAGAGTTTTTAATGTAACCCTCAGGCTTCTAAAACAAACAGGAAGAGGGGGAAAAACCAAAGGATAACAAGCCATACTCAGGAGAAGGCTAAGGAAAGGTACAATAGGATGAAGAAAAAGGGACTTAACCCAAAACTTATAAAATCTCCTTGTTTTAAATGGACAAAGATTTCGAAAAGGATGTGTTACTTTGTAAAAGAGACCGAGTGAGGTCAGTCCCTGGCTTTCATACTCTTGGTCATCTTTCCTCCTCAAAGTATTTCTTTGTCATCTGACAAAGTTTCTCTGAGCCCTGTATTTGTTGTGCAGTGTGATGGAATTGGAATGGGGTCCCCACTTAAAATTTACTGCAGCATGGGACATGCTTGCTTTTAATTATATTCACAAATGGCTGAAAACCCCCTCAATTTCATTTTTTAATCGCCTTCATAGAAAATATCTGATCAAATACATATTTTTCTCTGGATTTTGCACTGTCTGTGTTTCAGAAGCACAATTTAAACTGTAGTTGTAAATTTCTGGGGGTTTTGCAGTCAAAGCTGTGTTGAAGAACTGCAGCCAAATGCTCCTTTATGAAATATCCTTATCCCGAGAGAGGGAGTGACAGGGGATGGCTGCTCAGAGATGGGTGACTGTTCTGCAAGCAATCTATAGCTTTACATATTTTTTTTTTTCTGAAACTTTTCCTTCTTCATATTTTAAAATTAATGCCAAGTCAACTGTGCATAAAATTTCACTACTACATAGAGATTCAAGATTTGCTTCTTACACGTGTTTTAGGGCAGGCCTATCCAACACTGAAATGAGAATGGGATACACAAATTCTGTGCTAATCTTTTAAGGGAAAGAAGATGACATGTGAATGCATTGACAATATTAATGTCGATCTCCTGCCAGGCCTTGTAGCCTGTCTCATTCCAGATTTTGGAGATCTGCATTGCAGATCTGAGGGCCAGCCTCAGATCATAGGAAAATAGCAAGCAATAAGTGATTCCCAAATGAATTTTTGCTGTGTCTGCACATTATTCAGCTTTCTAAACTTCTATTACTTTTGACTGTAGGTCAGTTTTGATTTATCATTTCAACTGTAGTTACTATGTGAATACAAAATGAATAAGAAATTTTCCTCTTTGTTATTTCAGTGTGATCAAGAAAAGCTCCTTTTAACTGAAACTTTTTCACAAGTTAATTGTATTCAAATATTCTGTGAGGTTGTATCTACTAACCCATAAACACAATGTTTGAGAAAAAAGATTAATATACCATGGTTTAAAATTTTGTATGCAGGACAAACAAATTATTATAAGTAAATTTCCTTTTGTTTAGCACAGAGATTTTGGAAGCATTGGAAGTTCATGCTTGAACGCTTTTGTGGTTTTTTTTTCATAGAAATTACTTTTGCAGATGAAACTAAATATTCAGTGTCTGAAAGTAAAGGGAGAAATTTGGTTCACTGTGGGATAATGAAAACTGAAAAACAATTATGTTGCTGCAATCAAGATCTCAGCTACAAATAACTAATTTCAGTTCTCTTCCACTGCTCCAAAATATACTGCTTATTGTTCTTAAAATATTTATATGTCTTTGAATTATTTACTGAGCAAAGGACGCTTGCACTCTTTTAACATAGAAGGAGATGAAAGATTATTTCGTGTCAACATAACAGAAGACAATAATAAATCCATAATGTAAATAATATGCCTGAGAAAAAGAGCTGTGTATTATTACTGTGTGTGTGACTAGACTGCAGCTGGGGTTTACTTATGGAAATACTTTTTCTAGCAGTGTGGAAACACTTGGTTTGAGTGAACAAAGTGATCAGAAAAAACTCTTTTGCAGTTGGCTTCTTTTAGAAAGATACTTGAGTAGTCACCTTGTACTAGTTTTAGATTTGATTGCTCAGAAGATTTGAGGATATGGAAACCAGCAAACAATGAATTAATTTCAATTTGTTTCCCATTTCTGTAGAGGTGGATTTGCAATATTAATGTGAGCAGTGTGAATTCTGACCTTTTCTGTCGTTGTGTTTAGGAATGAGATATTAGGGAGAAATTCTTTACTGTGAGAGTGGAGAGACAGTGACACAGATTTCCCAGAGAAGCTGGGGCTGCCCCATGCCCAGAATTGTTCCAGGCCAGGTTGGGTGGGGCTCTGAGCAACCTGGGATAGTGGGTGGTGTCCCTGCCCATGGCCAGGGGTTAGGAATAGATGGTGTTTAAAGTATCTTCAAACCCAGACCATTCCAGGAATAGTGTCTTAGCTTTCCTCTTCTTGTCTGGCCATGGGCCCTTGTCCTTTCCCTCTTAATTTCTTCACTAAATTACTTAATGAATTTTCACTGATAACGTCTGCTTTATTTAAAGTATACCAAAAGAACCCCCCAACCAACAATGAAAAGCATCCCTGTGGGAATAAAATTAGATGGAAGCAGGATTTTTTAATGTTTTTCACTTGTGCTGAAAACATTTTTGCCTTTTCCGTGTTTTTCCTTCCCTTGTTTCCTTCATGAAAATCTGACCCAGTTAATCTAATACTTTGCATCTTCAGGCTTATGTATAAAAAAATTAGCTGTATTTTTAATGCAAAGCACAAATATAATTCTGTACATCTTTCCAAAAAATGAACAATATCCTGCATAGAATTTGATGCTGTGGAACAGAGCAGGAGTCTTGCCAGCCAGCAGTCTCTGAGAGCTGACAGTTTAAAATAATTCAAAGGTGCCCAAGAAATACATTTCCCACATGGCAGTTTCTTTCTAGCCCCAGCAATTATGTCTAACTATGAAAATTCTGAAATATGGGGCAAAAAGAAAAAGAAAGATAAATGGTAAAAGAGGGAGGGGATAATGGTCACAAATGTTCTCCTTGTGTTTCCTCCAGAAAGGCCCATCAATGGAGCCTCAGAACGTTTCCTGCTGCCATTGAAACCAATTAGATTTTTTGCATTAACTTCAGTAAGAGCAAATGCAGGCCCCTGGAGATAAAGATTTCTGTCAATATAGCAAAAAACCTGTTTCATTTCAGGTCATAATGTAGACAGAGATATGATTTTGTCTTCTAATCTGGTGCAGGATTTATATAATTGAAGGAGAAAGGCACTTTAATCTGTGGGTTAAAATGATTTTACTGTTTTTTCCAAAAAAGAAAAAAAATCACATGGGAATTGTTCTGTTATAAAACTATTGAGATTCTTTCCTGTAGTAAAAGAACAATCATCTGATCTTTGCAATTACTGATTTGTGTAGTCAAAGAGTCGCTGAAGCGTATTCTGTTGTTTCTATTTTGGGAAGAACAGATACTTTAATGATGCTGCCAAAAATTTTTCGCTTTTTTTGGGGATCTAAAATTTGAAATGCAAAAGACCTCTTCGGCAACGCTTCATCATTCAAGTTGCCCTTTTAAATCAGTGAGAGTAAAGATCATCTCCAAGACTTAGAGTGCAAGGCACAGATCTGTGCAAAAAGGTCTCTATAGGAATGGGGAAGTTTAGTAGCTTGGGGTTTTCTGCTTGTGGTTCTCAGCCATGGAGGTAGATACTTTTGAATGTTTGTAAATACTAACAGAAAATAGACACTGCTCTGAAAACTGATGTTTTTCAATTTCCAGTATAGCTGAAACATTTTCATCAATAAGTGCTACTTGGTTTTAAATGAAAATGTGTTCTAGAAATATTTACATTTGTGATTTTTTTGTTTAATTTTTCTGCCCTCCCTCCCATGGGAATCTAAACCATGTTTGAATTGTTGATTTGTTTATTTTTAATGGTAAGCCATCAAACAGCTGATTATTCAAGTGTAAAAGTTTTCACATGGCAATGGAAGAATTCTTTAGGGAATTGGAAGGTGTATATGGATAGTAATCTTCTTCCTCTGAAGAAACAGTTGCCAGGATGAACATATAAATAAGTTATTTCCCTGATGAAATAAATCTGAAGTCTTAATTCTGTCCATTGACAATTTAACAGATTTGATTTTAGATATCCTTCTGATGATGGTATTTATTAAATAATGTACATCTTTAACATCAGTGAAATTGACCAAAAAAAGTCATCTGAAGATGGCAGAAATCTAAACAAGCATTCTTTTTTCACTTTCAATGAACAAACTGTGCAGGGTCAAGGCTTTGCAAAAATTAGTTGTGCAAAAGTTCCTCTCAAAGTGGGTGCAAAATCAGAAAATTTAAAATAAAACCCAACCCACAATATAATTATGCAAATATTTGTTTTGTAAAAATCCTGCATTGTTTTCCTTATCAAAGGCAATCCAGATTTTTTTCTGAGGAGAAATAGATAATGTGCAGCAAAGCTTGGAAATTTCTTGTAACTGTGGGCAGAAAGTAACACAATTCCCATTGGTTGTGTTTGCCCACTAATAAATAACACCGGGGCAACTCATCATCCTGTTAAAACAATTCCTTAAAATGTAAACAGACCTGGAAATGTTTGGCAGCTTTTTTGTTCAGTTGCCAGAGTTTCCAAGATCCAAAGAGGCTGCCACAAGACCTTTATCTGGAAACTGGCTCCAGAGAGACTGGAAGCTGGAAAGTCTAGGGAAAATCACAGTCCTGCTGACCTGGGAGCAACCAGCACTGGGAGCAAGGAGCTTAAAACCAGACTGGTCTTTGAGTTGGGAGGCACAGGCAAGAGTCCTCCAAAATTATGCCTGAGTTTTGCTGAATATTTAGAAATGGAACTCTTTCTGCAAAGTATCTTTATTTTAATATTCAGTTAAAAACATGTGAGATTTTCTGAGCAGCTTTGTGTAGATGTACTCAGAAGTCTAAGAAATGTGGATGTAGCACAGTGGACCCTCCATGAAGGTATTATTTTTATGAAGTAAGCTGGAATAAATCCATGCTGTGACCTCCTTGGACAGATGGGGCAAATACCTTAACAAATGCAGGAGCAATTTCTATCATTCAAAGTTGATGGGACAAGCAGCCCATTTTAAAAATATGTCTAGAGGATGCTGATGGGCACAGAGATAATCTGCCTTGTTTTGCTTGACAAATGAAAAACAGATAGTGTGAGTGTCTGCAGAATAAAATAGCAGATAAATTCAATGTAGGTAAATGTCAGGTGATGCACGTGAGAAAAAAAAGTCCTAACTGCCTAGACCTATGATGATGTCTTGTGATCTTATCCTTTGTGGTCTGGGGAAAGGTGTTCCAGTAACAGTCGGTAAGTCCCTGAGGGTGGCAGTTCAGGGCTCAGTACTGGTTAGAAAACAAATCAAATGTTGGAAATCATTAGGAAAAAAAAAAAAGAAATGGAGAATATCATTATTATGTTGTGTGAAAATCCATGATCTGCTTCCCAGTAGGCACTGAGACGTTTTTGCCACCCCTACAGACCTCCCTCCTCCCCAGTCTCCAGAAGGCTGCAATAGAAATGAAGAGGGCTTCATGAAAGGTCTAAAAGATAAGCAAAGCATGGAAGAGCTTCTGCATTAGGAATGATTAAATAAATGAGGATCTTTCAGTCTGGAAAAGAGAGGGCTGATGGAGACTGTGATAGCAGTCTATAAAATCATAAAGTGCAGATAAGGCTCAGTTGTTCACTTTCTCTTCACAGTATCTTGTCCCAGAGCCAGGGGAAATCAAATGAAGGTAGCAGGAGCCAGATTTAAAAGAAATAAAAAGACGTGGATCTCATGTAGTGGGGAGTTGATCTTGCCAAAAGATTGATGGGTGCTAAAATTCTCTGTTGGTCTAAGGGGAGAATGATCAAGTTCATGGAGGAGAAATTCACTGAGGTTTAGCTGAACACATGGATCTCATGTCTGCTTCAGGAAGTCCCTAAGTTGAGAATCAAAAGTGGAGCCTGGGTCAATATTAGGGGGAAATATGATTTATAGCCCTCCTGTTTTTATATTTTTCCCTACTTATCTACTTAGGGCCATTGCTGGAGAAGAATACTGTGCTAGAGGGGTTTCTGGTCTCAGTATGGCTGTTTTTATGTTCTTAACGGATTTTCGAATTTACCTGAATTTGAGGAATTGTGTACTCTCTGTGCTAGAAAAAATCAACAGGTCAGACTTGGAATCTGAAGTTTGAGTCTAAAATGCAATTTCTGACCTTGATGTGAACTTTTAAAATCTGGATGGGAACAGAAATTCCCCAGTGGTAAATATATCATTATAATTAAATAAACACTGTGCCTGAAGGTACGAAATACAGGAATATAACCCCAAACAATTCAATACTGATTTCCCTTTGCCAGGTCCTGCTTGTTTGCAATGCCTTTTCAAGAACTCTGTACAGAATGAAGTAAAGGGATAAGCATTTAGTTCAAAATTATCGTGTAAAGAAGTAATAAAAATGCAGTGTAGATTAATGAGCATAAATTCAGCACTTTATGCCAATAATGTGTTGAGTTTCCATCAATAGGTACAGGTAAGCAAACAAATCTCCCCATAATTGATGGGCCAGGTGCCTGTAGGAAAACTTGATTGGAACTTTTGAATGGGGCACTGCTCCCTTTAACTTTACTGCTTCCTGCTCTGCATGTTTATTTTCATTTTTCTATTAAAAAGCTTTAGGAAAAATGCATTCAGAAATGCTTACAAAAGTAAATGCAGAATTTGATGTTATTCTTATGATGTGACACAGGCAAAAAGTGAAGTCTAGGGGAGTGTAAATGTTGGTAATAGTCTTTGTGGCATGTTTTATGAACTGGTTATGCTTGTTTTGTAATTGGATTATGTGAAGTCCAGAAATTATTCTTATAACTACTTGAGAACTGAAAATTACTCACAGTGAGGGCTGTGTGATTGTTAGGCAATATATGGAACTGTAAACAGGAAAGTGAAAATTCCAAATAAATCTGAGGCACATAAAGCTTTCCCAAAGCTGCTTTCCTACTGAAACAAAGGATGTGGAAGGCACAGCATTTACCTTTCACTGCCATCATGTGCAGGGCATTAGTGGTACACTGGATGTAACCAGTGTGTGAGAGGAGAGCGGGTCATGCAGCCACGGAACTCCTGCTGAGCTCTTCCACGAGTTTGCCCATCTGGAGATTCCCGGTGTGATTCTCAGCAGTTGCAAGTGATGTGTAAGGAGCTGGTCATGGCCCTTCTCTGTCTGCCCATCTCCTCTGGCCACTAAATGCTCTTCAGCACAGTTTTAAAAACAAGTGCAAGGAGAGAGTTGTTTTTCTCTGAAAGTGAGTGCAACATATTCTGCAAGAACGATGTGGGCTAAAAAGAAGAGAAAGGGAAAATATGTGTGATCATGAATGGAACTGGCTGTGAAACAACCTCTCTTAACAACCTAACTTCCCTTTCTTAAGGCACCAGGCTCCAGTTCATGGAACAACCACTGGCATTTAGCAGAACATCAGAGGCAGATACCACACAAGCTGTCTGCTCCTGCCTGGCCACTCGGGTGAGACCAGGCTCTCTGATAAGACAGACCCATGTGGGAGCCATCATACTAAATCTGGGAGTGTTTTGTGGAGGAAAAGGTGGCACAGTCTACTGTTCATGTTGCAGGTTTTTGTAGAAACTGCTATGCCAGGAAACAAAACTATAAATATTTCCAGCACCTTTAATCCATAGCCTGCTATTTATTTCTCTATTATCCTATGATGCTGGATGATCATAAGGTAAAGAATCACTATATAATCCTATTATATCCACACTCTCTTTCAACATTCACTGCTGTAGACAATTGTGTAATTACTTTTCATTCATTTCCACCACTTATTATGGAAACCTTTTCTTTCTACATCCTTGAAGCATTGCATCCCATAGGTATGATGGGATATCTTGTGCTAAGAATAATTTTCCCCTGTAAAGCTTTTGAAGCATTATAGAATCTCATTTTTTCTAATCAGCACTCTAGTTTCTTGTGGGCTAAAATTAGGCTTCCTGTCTCTGGCATGCGAGGCGTCAGCGTGTGTGACCTTCAAGCTGCCATCCGGCCTTGAAGTGCAATTTTTGCATCGGGAAATCTAGAGGCAGCAGCTTTACCCTTTTTTGCAGCAGCAGCAAGATCATCAGAAACAGTCAACTGAGCAGCAAGTGCAGGGATATCACTCCCGGGAAGCCATGTTACGGTGATGCACACAGAGCTCTCTCCAGAGCTGAGGCGCTGACGGAAAACGGGGCTGATCCTCCGCTGCTCTGTGCGTTCCCGCAAGGTGACCAGCCCAGAGGGTTTGCATGAATATTAATGGCTAAACTATAGAATGATGAAGAATCAATACTTTAATCTGCATAAGGATAATGTGCATTCCTTATGCATTGTAAAGCTGCTGCACTACAGTGTCTGAATTTCACTGGTACGCTAAACTCATCTGCAAGCTCTCTCTCCTTCTGAATTATGCATACATTCCATAGCCTGTTGCCTACAACAGATTTATGACAATCTCATTGCACCTATGCAAATCTTTTTTGGTTTTAAGCATCAAGCACTTAATGTCTTTACTGAGGGAGGAAAAAATCATTGCGCAGGAGTGGATGCAAAAAGGTTTTATTGCTCACACTGTGTGCTGCTCTTCCTAACTTTCGTATTAGTTCCTCATAGTATCTGGTCACTTAAATGACCATTTTTGCCATGCTCTCAGCGCTTTGTTCACTGCAGCTACAGCACAATATTCTTTGTCCTCTTTTTCTCTCACGTACCCAGCACAGCAGCTGATAATAACAGAACTGAAGTTACAGCTTGGAAATCAGCATTTTAGGTGATTTTAATGATGATGAATGAAGAAGAAAAATGGCAAAAACATGCTTTCAGTAGTACTGAGCAAATATGACATGGAACTGATACACAGAGGTTATATTACAGATCTGTCAAATTACCCAAGGATAATTTGGGTAGCTGGCGGATTCCCAGCTCATCAGTTCAGTAGCGCAGGCAACACATGCTGGTTAGTTTTGCTTGGGCTTGACATATAAATTTCTGACCGTCACCAGAGCAGCTTTAATTGATAATGGACATCTGATTCAAAAATAGGTGTGTTCCCCTTTAAATGGTAGCTGTCACATCCCATCACGTCACGTCACATATGTCACGTCATGTCCCATTAAATCACATTATATGCTGGCATGATGCAAGATAGCATGATGAGGGGCTAATGTAACGTGACAGCTAATACCTGCTAACAATTTGAGTGGTGGGTATCAGGTCTGAATGGGTGCCAGACTTAGCTGGGTGTTTGTGAGAGAGAGCACAGTCTTTGCCCAAAGATCAAGCTTTTTCTCAAAGGGCAACTTTAGCAGCTGCCCAGCTCCATATTTATAACCAGTAGTAGTATGTTTTATTTTTTTATAAAGTGACTTATGACACCTTAAGGGACATGATAAGGGAGAGATTAAGGTCTGTCAGAAAACATGCAGAAATTTGACGTACACAGCTTTCGTTTCTCAGCTCCTGGCTGATTTTAGGTCCTAAAGTACTGTAGGGATTTGCCTAATATGAAAAATTAATTTATGAATCGGACAAAGCCCTGCTTAACCTGAGAAAGTTCAGCTGAGTGATCTAGTAGAAAATGCTCAATAATCTGCAAAATCTGTGATAGTGTTTTAATGATCGGGTTAAGTTTCCACACGGTGTTTATCCAGCCCCCTCTGGGATCTCCACAGGTTAAATTACAGTATATGCAAGAGTGAGTTATGACTTGAGTAAAGGCAACAGGGAGAGCACAGTATGTGCAGCTTCCATTTTTCATTGCTTGCACTACATTTGCAGCAATGTCAGTAACATAGACCTTGGGGAATCGGAGTCATTGCTAAATCACAGGGGAAATTTCTCATGTAGCTCTTCCCAAATATTGATTGTTAGGCAATCTTTGAAACCTACTATGTAAAGAATTTTTTTGCTTGTAGACTGCAGGGATGCAAAGGTTTCTAAGCTAAACATAAAGAAAGATAAAAAGTCTCCTAATTGTTGAGGTTTTGCCTCAGGATTGTTGTTGTTGCTTTCTGTGCTAAATCTCATTAAAACCCTGAATAATTCCTGTGTCCTGTGTTATTTATTTAAAGAACTGTTTTAATTGTGGGGTGGCTTTCTCCCCAGTACAATCTCTTTGAATCTTGATTTAATGGGAAAAAAGACCAGTCCTTTTCTGGAATTGCTGTGGCACAATCATTTACACTATAATTTAAAAATCCAGAAAAGTCTGCATCAACCATGCATGTATAGTAATGGTTGTGATAACTGTTTCAGGATGTTTAATTATTATGAAACATTAGGATTGTGTGTCCCTTTGTAATCCTTCTGATAGCCTTTTACTCTTTGCACCGTATCTGTCATATCCTCCACTTCATGGAGTGCATCAGTCTCTCAACAGGTAAGTCCTTCTGAATGCTCTTAAATCCTGGTTTCCTTGGGTACTTTAGGAACAGTTAGAGTGGTAATTATACTGAGAATAACCATTTTCAACTAATTAAATTGATTCTGATAACTCTCAATATGTCAAGACTTCAGCTTTCTGGAATCGCTCATGGGAGGTGCTAAATTGACAGTGATCATTAATTATAGATTTTCACCTCTTGCTGGGGTTTATTGTAATGGGGTCTGTTTAAGATTACCTTTGGAGAGTTATTTGGATCTGCAGCATGGGCAGGGAGCAGCAGGACCAGCTTCCTGCTGTAGGGTAGGTGTGTTTCAGTCTTGAGTGAAGTCTATGTGAAATTTCAGACACACTATTTCAGTGTTCTTTTTCTTGTAGGCTGTGTAGGATTAGGCTCACAAATTGCTGATTTTACAGTTACTGAACTCTAGTCTTTCTTAAAATCAATGTGACTTGAAGGGAGAGTGGGAGAAGCAGTAATTCAGGTGCTGCCTGGGCACAAGATGAGAATGGCAACAATGTTGTAGAATATTGGTGTGCCAGAAGCCAAGGCTTTCTTCCTGTATCATTGAAAAGAGGGGCATCAGTGCAGGGACTACCTTGCTGCTCTATGCAGGTGGGGTAAGTTCCACTTCATCTTCTGGATCTTGTGTTTCCCTTTGACTTAGACTCCTTGGCAGCTGGAACCAGTGGAGATAAAATTCCAGGTGCAGTGACTGAGATAGAGTTTGGGCTACCTGCAGAGAGCACCAGATGTAGGTGCCTCAGAAGGCTGAGTATTTTTGGTAAAACCTGTACATCTCTCACCTTTTGGTGACCTGCCAAAATCTGGGCACTGTAAAAAGTACCTGGTTTGGATTGGACATTTTAGCAGTGGTTCATTACTTCAAAGATTTTTCTTCTATTGAGCATGGCTTCTATAATTTGTTAATTTAATCCAGTTATTAATTTTTTTCACTTTTAATTTGTTGTGGTCCTAAAGACTGCCATTTGTGGATGCATCAGATAACTGCAAATATGTTATCACAGCTGTTGTGTTACAGCATAAACAAAGAATGGGAGAACAGTGACTTGTTATTTTAAATATATAATAATTTTAAATGTATTGGATTTTAAATATTTGATTAACATAAATACTAATAAATTCTTTCCAGACTGTAATGCAGATGTGCAGGCTGTGTAATGTTTGAGTTTGCCAAAAGAAATACTGACATACTGTTCTGGTTTACATCACCAGCTATATGTTATCTGTCCAGTCACTGGTACATATTTTTTCTTAGTCACCACAACTCCACGAAAGCTTGCCATCCCTCATCTCCACTCTTATCTTCTACTGTACAACTAAATCCTGCTCCTTGCTGTGAATCAGATTTGTCTGTCCCATCACCCTTTGTTGCAGACACTGGAACAACTGGTTTAGGATTGTCACTTCAGTTCTGGCTTCTAAGTGTTTCCTATTTGAATGGACTTCTTGTCCCTGATCTGTACATTCTAATTCTGCTATTAAAATAGGGGGAGTCATCTGAATTTGTTATTTTCTTTCAATCCTTACCAGGCCCTCCACAATTCATTCCTAGTTTTTCTTATTCTACAAATGAGTATACATTGCATATAGATAAAGGCACAAGTTATACATTAATATATGGAACTTAACCACTGGATGAATAGTTGTAGGGAGCTATTTCTATTGTATGGTGATTTAAAGACATTGTAAGTGTTTTACCAGGCAAATACTCCTGCCCTTGGCACTCATACAAAATAATAATACAAAATAATAATACAAAATAATTCTCTTAATTTCAGTGGCATTACAGTACTCTGTGGATAAGGAGAGCTGAGGTTGGCCTGATAAATTATTTTAATAGAATTGTTTTAAAGATGGTTTTGTCTACTTCAAAGTCAGCAGTCTGTGAGAGGCCCCATCTACCCTCTTACCTGGCTTCCCTGTGGCATCTGGTTTGTTATTTTTTCTTACATGTTTTGTGTCCCTACAGCAGCTTGAGATCCAGTTCAAAAAGTAGGGTTGTTTTTTTGTCAGTCTCTGTGCTGAGAGAAGTACTTGGAAAGTGAGGATTTGGGGCCAAATAGCCTTTTTCTGTTCTGATGCAAATTCATGTTCTTCATCTAAATTACCGCGGGTCCTATGGAGATAACTGTGTGCAAAGGATCGCAGTAGCAGTGGGATGGTGATGAATGCGAATGGCTGCCAGTAGTAAGAGCCCCAGGTGATGGGGATTTGTGCAGTATGCAAGGGTTTTGTTTCTGCATTCACGCCAGTGATCACCAGGAGCTCAGGTGCTTTCGCTATGACTGGCTACAGCCCCAAAATTATTAGCAAAAGAGTGCGATATGTAAGCTGTGTTATCATTTTAACTACTTTTGTACTTCAGTTTTAAACCAAAAATATTGGTGTTTTCTTTAATGGTTTGCTACACTGTAGTTTGTGATGGGATTTTTTTCCTACTTCAGATATATAAGGTCATAAATGAGTTACAAAACTGTTGTTCCAAAATTGAAGGGATTGATGTGTCTGTTCAGCAACTTAGGGAGTTCTGTTCCAGCAGCATCAGTGTGATATCAGGTTTTATCATGAGGTGTATCATTTCATCATAAAGGACTTAATTCGTAAGTGTGAAACAGCTTCCAATATTGGTTTCAATTTACTCTACAACAGCATTTTCAGTGTTGGCTGAAGGCTCAGCAAGAGGGGGGGAATAACCCCAGAATGATGCATCAAATTACAGTATCATTAACTGAAAGTTGAGTTATGCAATGGGCTTCATATCTTATATATCTTCCAGTAGTGCCACGGAACTACTTTAACTATGGTTTTAACTATGGAAAACCTCAACATAAGTGCTATTATTTTTCCCTTAAAACAAGGCTTTTAATTTGAACAACAATAGCAAATGTAAGCAATCTACAAGTGTCTTAGTACTTCAGGTTTTTTGGTGTAAATTCCCTACAGAATCCATAAGGATTTGTGTTCTACCATCTTGACAGAAAGAAGCTTAGGATCAATTTACTTATTTATTTTACTTTGAAAAACAGGTGCTTTTGCATTTTCTATGTGTCCAGACAGTGCCACTATCTTGCTTGTCTCCTACCCCTGGAGGAATGTTTGCCACCACTGCATTGAGATCAAGGACTGTCCTCCACCACTCTTGATGGGTGTAACAAAGGACTAACTGGGATTAGTGCTTCTATCAAAGGACTAACTTGGAACTGTGGTTCCACCTCCTCTGGAGCTGCGAATTCAGGGAACATCCAGCTTTGCCCATGTAGCCCAAGGTGGGGCAGTTACACTTTTCTGGGCAGGAAGAGCAGCAGCTCTGTTTTACCTCTGCTTCTCCTCACAGAATGCAGTGAAGCGGCTCTGAATGTAACACTGGAAAAGTATGGGAATATGGGAACACGACCCAAAAGACTGCTTGTGATGAATCCATGCACTAATTTGCTGATTGTCCCTTCTGCAGAGTGTGCAGTAAGTCAGAAGGCCACGTATTGAGTGCTAAGGAGAAAGCAAAGTATAGAACAGCTGCACATCAATAACTGTATCCTGCCTTTTGTTTCCTCAATGTTGCTTGAATTCCATGGAAAAAACGAGCAATGAAGATTTTGCTATGCAATGAAAAATTCACATTTTGCATATGCAGAAAGGGGACAGGTTAAGATTTAAAAATTCATCTATTTAATTTTGCAAACTTGCTGCTATTTTGACACGTCCTTTATTTTTCTATCCATTGTGCTTGTCCATGCCTTCCCATGTGCTATGTATGGTACAAGTGCTTACCAGAATGTTACATCTGTGCAAAACTGCAGACACTTAAACACAGCTGCTGGAGTTTTTCCAGCTTCTGTTATTGGTCACACGTGGAGGATGACAGTAGCAGGCAAAGCACCTCATGCAAACTTGCATTGATTCACACATTTGTGTGTTAAAAATTTCTCTTTAAATGCTAAGGTTTTGTTGGCTGGAACAGAATCGTCCTTCCAGAATTATGTATCTGTAGTCACAAACAAGAACATCCTGAAAATTAGTAATTTATTCCTGTGCTCCTTTTTATGTTTCAGCTGTAACACTACGGCTACGATGCTAATGCTTGTACACGTGTCACGGTGCAACATGAAATTGCTGTAAGATGTTCTGTCAGTTTAAGTTGTTTAAATTAGCTGGTAGTAGTGACTGCATAGTCAGCTGATCCCAGAAAAACTGGAAGTATAAACACAGTCAAGTTTAAGAACATTTCTTATGTTGCCTACTTGGAAATATAGTGCAATATATAGGAACATGTGTTCTTGCATGCACGAAACTTGTAAGAAGAAGTGATTAAAAATCCAAGTTTGTAATGAGAGTTGAGAACTGTTCTTCTATGGGGGATGTCAAGGGAATGGTTTGCTTCTAGAATGAAGCACATAAAAAGTATGTCTAGAGAGGAATACTTGACAATTCTGCTGCCACCTCTTGATCGTATCCTGTAGTTACAAGTAGTGGTTGAAAATTTCATCCAAAATATCAAAGCTGAAAGAAGTACATATATATATATATACACATACATATGCAGCTATAGAAGAATAATTATTTAATGTACTGATGCTATAATTTTAGCTGATCAGGTGGCCATCTTAGGCTCTGCAGTTGATGTATCATTTAATTGAGTATTTTTTTTCAAACTGTATGATAACTTATACATTTAAAATGAGAGGACTGATAAAAATCATAAATAACTAATGAATTGCAGATATGTTCTATTCATTTTCTCAGCTTATCAGGTCTTTACTGCAATGCATTTTTATTAAATGTAGCTTAAATCAGGGCTGCTCACCTTCTCTGTCATTAAACTGACCTGGCTCTCCTTCTCTCTGCTACTGCTTTCCAAGGGGTTGCTTGGAGATTCCTCAAGTGTCTGCAAGTCATCTCTTGGGGCTGAAATGTCAGCATCTCCTCTCATGTGAAAGTCTTATGAATGTCTCATATACTAAGGTTGCATATGTGTATGATGGGGCTCCTTTTTGGATGAACACACCTCCTGGCAGGGGAGTAATGTCTCATTTTTAAGCAGATGTCGTGCACTTCCAAGCATATGATAGTGTGTGGTATTCATGTGCTGTGCTAAAGCTTTAGATAGCTCACCCACACCAGAAATTGGAGCAGCGGCCTGCTTGGTTTGTGAGAGCATCCTGTGAGGGTGGACAGAGTGCCCACTGGAATGTGGGTTGGTTTCTTGGGATTTTTAGGCGTCTACATAACAGATTCTGGACTTGAACTTGGATGGAAAGTATGATTGCCAGGTCCTGTGCTCATTCCTTGGTTAATCTTCAGTGTTTTCTTAATTTTGCAATCCATAAAGAATAGCCTGCTGTGCCAGAAACATGTTTTAGAATTAGTTCTTCAGGCACCAAATAGTCTAATGCTGTGCTGTGGTGGCCACATAAATAGATAGAGTAGAAAAAAAAATTAGTTAAAAAATGTTGGTTCTAAGAATAACTTGAATATTTGGATCTGTTGCCAGTAGGGAGATATTAAATTATTATACCATAAAGATAATTTTGTAACAAATGAGCAATCTTCTTCACAGTGAAATTCCTTATTATGAGAATATGGATCTGTGCTTCACTGAATCACAGGCCAAACTTGCTGCTGCCATGGGAGAGTGTTATCCTGGCAATACAGATGTTTAAACTTGCTAGAGAGCTACTATATCTTTTTCAAATTTACATTTATTTGGGATTGAATCAGTGAAGGGGTTAACTTTGAGACTGATCGTTTCCTTGGGCTAAGATTAGTGTTTAGAGGGGAGGGTGGCTGGGAGCGGTTCAGAGCAGTGAACAGGAAATGTTTGAGGGGGCTGCCAGCAAGGGGGACAATGTTTGAGTCAATGCCCCACACTTAAGATGTTTGTTGGCATGTCAACACGCAGAAAGGTATATTTTCCAATTCCTGCTAAGAATGGGAAATAAGAATCTTGGAGTGCTGGAAGTTATTGGTCAGGAGGGGTTAGTAAGAGCCACGACTTTATGGGAAAACCATTTGAGAGGGAAGATATGGTCCCTCCTGGAGACAGGCCAGTTCTGGAACACTGCAGCAGCAGGGATACTGGGGTGGTTGTGCAGAGCCCAGAACTCCTTACTGTGGTCAGCATTATAGATAAGGAGTATTATTATTAACAAACATTAAACTCTTGTCAAAGCCAAGGGCTGCCAGCATGGGTGAATTGCAGGGAGGGAGTTCTAGAACAAGCTGGAGCAATCTGAGAACAAGAGCTGGAATCTGGTTTAGATGGCCTTTTGTTTTCAGGGCACAAGAAACCAGGTTTGTAATCTGTGATAACGGCTGATGCACCTGACTGGTAATAGTCCAAGCAAAAACATAATGCACAGAAGTGCTCAATTATTTCATAAGACTGCCTTGTGAACAGATTTTGCTCATTTGCAGCTGAGTTGTTTGTGCTTCTGTTTATCTCAGATACCCATTACACTTCCATTTATAGTGTGACAGTGTTTGGCTATATCTGATTCTCACCAACTCAAGGCAATTAAAACTGCTGGCCCAGTGTCACTTTTCTCAAAACATGCTCAAGCATCGTATGACTACTACAGCTTTCCTCTAAGACTGAAATGTGCGTGTTTAATAGCTTCAGCAACACTATAGAATAGGCTGATTATAAAAGTATTGGGTTAGTGGGATTGTCGGAAAGAAGATGAAAAATTAACTGTGGTGTTATCACCTTCATGTAATGGTAGCTGCGTGGAAGTGAAACAATATAGAGCTCATTATGGCAGAGTGTTGACCCAAGTGATGTACGTGCACCCAATTTCACCATAACAAATTCACCCCCTGGTAGTTATCCCCTGTAACAGACCAAACCCCTTAAAAGACAGCCAGGTAAACTGCTAAAATTCATAACTACCGGTTACTAGTCTGTAAATGCACAGAGATTTGTTTATCACAGAGGGAAGGTGAGTTGGATTGTGAGTGATGAAGCTGAGACACGAATGTATAGATCTTGGATTTTTTTAATTTTTATTGAAGAATAGTGTGTGTCTATGTGAGAAATGAATGACACAGCCCAGAAATGTTGGCTGCTTCAAGGTGAAGTAGTTCAGCTGGGAGAATCCCTGATCAGAAGCAAATCTGTCAACTATGGGGAGGTACCTCTTACCACATCCTTCTGTACTTTCTTTTTCTGTCTTAAGTCCTTCTGTCCATTTCCTCTTATTGACCCTTTTCTCACACACTAATTTAGTTGTGGCAGGTCTGAAGGGCTCAAACCAGTTGTGAGGGGGAGACGGAACAGGCTCCTGAAGGCACTTGTGGAGTCACCATTGCCTGAAGAGTTCAAAAAATGAGCAGATATGGCTCTTTGCAATATGGTTTAGTGGGCGCAGTGGTATTTGCCTGAAGGCTGGACTTTGCGATCTTAGAGGTCTTTTGCATCCTTAATGGCTCCATGGTCCTATCACAGTGTGCCTGGGCCCTGTGATGGAGCATAACTCTGAGACCTACCAGCAGGATAATGGTATCCCCAAAAGTTTGCCTGCAGCAATTGAATTGAGTGGTGATCTGTAATCTCCAGAAGAACGTGCAAAAGAAGGTTTCTTTGTCTCATCTGCTTTGAAATGACAGCTGACTGCACACAAGAAATGCATAGTGTTATTCATTAAGTGGGGTAGTGGTGAATGTTGTTGGTAACTGGTGCCAAATATACATTGCTTTTTAGCAGATTATCATTGGTGCTGGCCCAATTTGGCACCTACTCCAAACGCGTTGCTATTGCTAGGAAAGGTGAAAGTCAATAACTTCATATAGCAAGAGTTGGGAGGGTGACATAGGTGTTGACATCTCCTAATTCTATAGCCACCACTATGAATAAATTGGACTTTTGAGAATCTTTCCGTGCAGCACCTGTTCAGCAAAACCTGTAGGAATATGGTTAACTTTATAAATTTCAATGTGATTTAAGTGTTTGTGTGTTCTGCTGTGCAGAGTTGGATTGAAAAGTGATTGAGTCTTTTGTTATGGAGGCTCAATGTAGCAAAGCACCCACATGTGGCGAAGAACACGTGCCTGGCATGTGCTTGCTCTTCTTTAACAGCTGCCCCAAATTAATGATTTGGGACATTCCAACATCTAGCATTTGATACAAACTTCAGATACCAGTGAGACCAGATTGGATTGATGACAAAACAGCCTGGCCTAAAATTGTTTAGCTTTAATGGAACAATCAGAACTCTTACTTGTGGCAGAGAAATTCTGTTTTTGTCTAATGGGTAAAAATGTGTCCAGTTAAAAATCTCATTATGGTAGTTCTCACTTGCAACCTTTCATTCTTTCAATATGTAAAGATGAACCAGACAGGGGGGTAAATGCACTGCCTGAACAAACTTCTTGCACTCTTTGGAACTTTTTTTTCCCTCCAGATCTGTATTTAATATCAAAATCTTACTTCTTGTTATTTAGTATTATTACACATATATATATTTTTTTTTACAGCCAATTTTTTGCCCCACCTATCTTTATGGACTAACATTAGGCATGTTTCTCCCACATGTTCATTAATGAAAGGTCTCAGACTTCACATTCAAATAATTCAGTTCAGTAGATGATGACTCAGATGTATAAACAACTTGTTTCTTTTCTTGCAGTTACCCAGCTGCCAGGCCATAATAGGATTATTCTCTTGGATGTTTCATCTGAGCTCACACCCCATTCTGGCAAAATAGTCATATCATTTACACTATGCTTAATTTCAGAGAATGCAGTTGCTACATGAGTCATTATAAACTGAAACTCTTGCTTTAGGACATCTATCACTGTTGCCATATCTTTTTTTGGGGATATGAGTGTGTGTGTGTAATCCAGTGAGGCAGTATGTCAGCTGCCTCAGATGATGAAACCACTTCAAGGTTAAGACTGAGCTTTTGATTCCTTTTTTATTAGCAAAGTATTAGCAAAGGCTCACAGTAAAAGTCTCTTCTGACTGCATTGTTGTTGAGAGGAGGGCAGCACAGCCTGGGTCACATCCGATGTTCCCAATCACATATGTCACACTCGTCATTAGTCACCTCCACCAGCTCCTTCTTAGAAGCAATAACGAAGGTGCTGCAGTCTTGGTAAGAGAGACACCTTACTCAACTCAGAAAAGAGTGGAAAGATGCATCTCTCTCTCCACTTTTTCACCTTCTTGAAGAAACTTTTCCCAAATTCATCCCTGCTCTGTCTGCTCCATTACCAAGAAAGCAGGAGGTCTCAGCTGAATTCTGGAAATTGCATGCTTATTCCCAAGGGCCCAGTCTTCTCTTACAAAGCTGCATTTCAAAGAGCCAAAGACAAAAGTAGGTATTCTGAGGCACCTGTGCCCCAAAACCCACTGACTAATTAGGCAGTGGCAGACACTTGTAATGGAAGCTGCCTCTCCAATGTCCCTGAGCAGAGTAATATGATTCTGCTGAAGCTTTGACTTGTCACTTTTTCAGGAGGAGATTAGATATTCTTGCTGGATGAGATGTGATCAAAATATTTTGTTTCTCTTACTCTGGTAATCTAATTCTTGAAATGTAACATGACCCATTTTTCTGGAGCATCACATCCAAATTGGCATCATCTGTCTGAATAGAAACTACCAGTTATTTCACAAAAAGCACAAAGAACTTATGACTCCAATTTTTATTGATTAGGGAGATAAATATCTACTTTAACATGTTGGAAATTTTGTTTGAATGCAAGCCAGCATTGTATTTTTACCATGTTAAACTACTCATTAACCCATAGAGAAATGCAGAGGTATTTGGACCTCTCATTTGGATTATTCTCAAATGCCCCTGCAAATTTTCACATGTAATAAAGGCCAGAGATCTGTGATTTGCAAATCTATATGGTTTATCTGGTGCTTGTATATGAAAAAATTAAGATAAATGGCAAACTTCTGGAATCTTAATTTTCAGTTTTAAGTTGAATAATATGTTTAAATAAAGAACTATAAGGAGGAAGGATGAACAATTTTAATACTCTGTTATCCACCTCCTAGGCTCAGTGAGCAGCAGTGAAGTGTCCCCTGGTTTAGGCAGAGCAGAATGCCGGTGCAGGGAACAGACCCCCAGGAGGCTGGGCCTTACAAAGCCTGAGTCAATACAGTAAGATTGGTTTTCCTGGGAATGACTTGAGGTTGTCTGTCATGGTTCCAGAGTGCTAAACTGGAAAAGGAGCATATCTTCTGCTTAACACAAAGAATTAGCACTGGCTGTAGGTGATGGAGAACATATCAATCACTGGAAAGAGGTAACTGGAACCTGACGTATCCCAGATTTATTACACATGATTTTGGTATTGCGGTATTAACAAGTGAATTATCATTGCCCTGTTGATAGAAGTCTGTGAGCAGTCAATATCACTGATGAGCTGCATTTTCAGGACACAAATACATGCCTGAAATAAAAATTGGCACTCAAAGAGTTGGATCCTGAAATTATACTGGGCTCCAGCATCATCCTTGCATTTGCAGTTTGCTCACAGCTTGCAGTGGAGAAAACCAGGAGTACCTATATCTTGGCAAAAGATGAAATACTGACCAGCTGTATCTCCATTTGCAGGGGTGGCTTCTGAATAAGGAATGATTGGGAAAATCAGCAGCTACTAGGGCTGGACACATGGCTCAAATGACTGTGGGAATGCACTGGAGCAGTCTGTGTGGATGGGTCGTACAGGTGTGAGAACACATTCTCGAGTTGTTAGCACACACTCAAGGTGCACCATATGCTTTCTGTAGGTGCTTAGCCAAGAGTGCTGGCACAGCTCTGAAAAGAACACGGATACATGGGGAGGGGTTCACGTGTAGGTTGCAGAGGGAACCACAGCCAGCAGCTCCTGTGGCATCCTGCTTCTTGTGTGCATGTCAGACGTGAAGAGTCACTGAAGTGGAGATGTACCCCAGTAAGAAGATGTGGATTCCTCTGTGCAACAAATTAGTTTGACCTCAGCCTTGCTGTTTGCTGACCAGCTCCAATGTGGGGGTTTGAGCATTGATCAGGCATCCTGGGTGGACTTCCTTTCCTATTTTCTGGCCATTTTATGTTTTCTTAAAATAGAACCTTAAAGCAACAGCTCCTGCCCCTTCTGAAGCAGTAAAAGTATGCTATGCAAGGAAGTGTGTTGTGAAAGAAACTCAGTATTTCTTCCTCATAAGTGTCATGGTTTAGCCCCACAACTAAGAACCATCCAGTTGCTCGCTCATATTCCCCCAGTGGGATGGGGAAGAGAATTGGAAGGATAAGGTGAGAAAAACTGTGGGTTGAGGTAAGAACAGTTTAATAATTTAAATAATAATAACATCATTGATATAGCAAAAATAAAATAACAAAAAGCAGAGAAGCTGAAAAGTCCTTGACAGAATGTAAATACTGCTCAGCAGCAACTGAAACATCAGTGTTGGCAATATTGTTCTCATCCTAAATCCAAACCACAGCACTATAGAAGCTACTAGGAATAAAATTAACTCTATCCCGGCCAAACCCAGCACAAACACTAATGACTGTTGCTGTAATTAAGAAAATGGTATAGACTGTTGTTGTACAATAGTAATCTCCTGCTGCTGCATAAGTGTTGAAGAATTTATTTTCCAAGCAGGAGACATTGATCCTGTGGCAGTGTTCTGTTGCCTTACCTTTGTTTACATCATAAAGGAAAAATGATTGATGTAATCATTTAATTTATGGTGCTAAGAAGTGTCAGTTGCTCACTCCACCAGTATTGATCTGAGGTGTTCCGACTGGCTTATGCATCAGGCCTTTCAAAGTTTCGGATAATTGGAGACCAAAGTAAAAGTGCAGTTTGATAAGCATGATGTTTCCCAGTTACTGTTGTGCCATTGATTGCACTTTCCCATAAAATGGCATGACCAGTGAGTGACTACTCGTTATGAAATTACAGATTTTAAGAGGCATCACAAGGTGTAAGAAAGTAGTTTTTTAAAAAAAGTGTATTTAATAAAATACTGGGCTGTTTGAGCACAATTCTTCCCAACAATTCTTTTAAATTGGTTGTGCTTGCTTTCACTTTAGTTGCAAATATCCACCTGGGAAGATTAATTTTCAGAAATTGGATCTTAGGGCAACAAAGCTGGTGAAGGGCCAGGAGCACAAGTCCTTTGAGGAGTGGCTGAGGGAGCTGGGGATGTTTATCCTGGAGGAAAGGAGGCTCAGGAGGGAACTTATCACTCTCCACAACTTCCCCAAAGGAGGTTGTAGTGAGGTGGGGGTTGGTCTCTTCTCCCAGGTAATAAGTGACAGGATGAGAGGAAATGGCTCCAATTTGCACCAGGGGAAGTGTAGATTAGACATTAGGGAAAAAAAAAATTCCCAGAAAGGGGAATGCCAAGCATTACAACAGGTTACCCGGGAAAGTGGTAGAGTTGCAATCCCTGGAAGTGTTCAAAAAATGTGTGGATATGGAACTTGAGGACATGGTTTAATGGTGAACATGGTGACTGTTGGACTTGATGATTCTAAAGGTCTTTTCCAACCTTAACAATTCTATTATTCTATGAGTGTGTTCATTTCCTTTTTTTTTTACATATTAGTTCATATATATGATTTTATAAATAAAATCAAGGTCTTTTCTTGAGGCTATATGGATATCCATAATCTATCAAGAAGGAAAAATAATTAACATTAAAAGAATATGCAATATTACAATAAGCAAGAGTTTTAAAACATGAAAAAGAAAGTGTAAACCTTTTTAAGGATTTCAAAGGAGTAGCCTTTAGTATTTGCAAATTTAAATTAGTAGGATCTAAAGTTAGTGAAAACACCATTCAGATAAAGTTTGTGCTTGAATGCAGCTGTGTGGGAGCATTAACCTTCACAAAGTTTTAAATATATTTGAAAAGAAAACCCACTAAAACTAATTATACACCATTTTACTTCCCACCAGTTTCCCTGAAGAATGAAGAAATTGCCCTCTTTAGGTCCTTTTCTACAGTTTATACCATTAAAAATAGATCTTTCTTCTGCACAACAGGAAACACTGAAAGCCTGGTTTAAATTTTCAGGAAACTCCTTTTATTTTTGATCCTTTGAAATTGTAATGTTAATACATTTTCAATTAAATATGAACAACTCTCCGTGCATCTCAGCATGAAACACAAAGGGATTTTGGGACCCTTCCAATTACTAGGGCTTGAAGATTTTTCTTAATTATTTAACTTTTACAGTATTTCTTTTTATTTAAAATAAAAGTTGTGCTGTGGGGCTCTTTCTAACATGGAAAGGAATGTGACAGCATTCTGTTTGCCCTTTCAAGTAATATGTTATATAAAGTCTGAATTTTAAGACAGATCTTTTTCTGTAATGTTCTTTTGCTTTTACCATCTGCATTGCTGTCCAAATGAAAGCTTTTGTTTGTTCCTGCAGGGAAGACGAGGACTGAATCAAAACTACGATAAATCTATGTTCAGTTACTTCATCTGTGAATAAATATGTTCATTTGATTGCAACAAAATGGCTTTGACATGTCACCAACCAATTTGGGTAGTCAGGGTCCTTTGTGCAATATCCTCTCTCTGACACTGTAATACAAAGTGTTGATGAGTGAGAAAAAGGTGTTTTGCGTGTTACGATGTCTAAATATGCCTTCAGGTGCCAAAAGTTCAGAGATAACCTGGGGCTGACAGACATGGGCTGAGTGTTCCCTGGCTGTGAATAGCAGAGCACAGGGAGAGCAGCTCACGCTGAAATGCAGGTGACAGCATCAGTAACAAATCGTTATATTTGACTGATGCCATTTAACAGCTACTGCTTTCCATCACTCTCGTGGAGGACACAATGCACTAATAACACCCAGTATGGACTTTTCACTTGGTGCTCTTAAAATGCTGTTTCATTAAATAGCTGTCACCTCCTCAGCTGAGTAAAGTTGTAGGTTCGGGGTGCTGAACCCACCTGACTCCTCAGGTTGTGGCAGGAGTTGCAAAGTGGTGGTTTGTGCATATTCCTGCCTCCCATTTTTTGAATTCTTTACCTACAAATGGCAAAACAAAATGTTTTTCCTCTCGTTGTTTTGTTCCCTCATCTTAAACATATTCTGTTGTGTTACAGAGATAACTAGAATTCAGTTATAGTCATCATGGTGACAAGTGTGTCCCTGTCTCTGAAAATGGTATCTGTTGCTGCAACCTCAAAGCAAGACAGCATGCAAATTAGTTTTATGTCTCATAAAAAAGTCTGAGAGATTTTATTTATCATCTCCTCATATGTTAATTTTTAAAAATCCCCAAAACTGAAGAAAACCAGAGGTATAAAGCAGTGATATCTACTAATGCTCACAGTAGCATTCATCCCCACTTTGTTTTACATAGCAGTATGTCCAAGGGGCTCCTGGGACTGTGTCATCTTCTTAACCACTGCTTAATTAAGAATACAGGTAAATTGTTTCCAGATTTGGATTTCTAAACTGTTATGTTAAATCTACATGTACAGCCAGTAGCAAGGAGTTTGATTTTCAATCACACAGCTGCACTAACCTGTAGCAAAATCAGTATTCAAAAATCTGTAGGTGCTCTATAATGGATTTATCCTTCCGGCCTTACACAACTCGGAGTGAAAATCACGACAGTAGTTTGGAGCTTTGACGTTTTTCGGTCTGTCTAATTGATATCAGTGGTTTTAGGGGTTCTCAGTATGGAACTTAATGTTTATCACGTTTAGTAGTAAACTTTATCATGGTGTATATCCCATTCTCCACTCAGAGCAAGGAAAATACCATAGGTACATTTCCCAAAGACAAATGTTCCTGATATTTTAAAACAGCCCTACTTTTATTCATTGAATGGAAAATGCACAAAGCTGGCTAAATTTGGCATTCAGAGCTTTTTTTTTCTGTGTTTAGCAGCATGTTTCACATAGTCTTTTAACTAAATGGAAGCGGCAGTATCTGAATTATGGGGTGGCAGATTATGGACTGTGTGGATTTTGTGGTCAGATATTCTGTTTTGACCAGATCTGTGTCCTGCTCCCATTACTGAGCATTTGAGGTTCCAGCCAAGTATAAAACCTTGTGAAGTGTGATGGACAGTTCAAATAAAATTTGTTTCATACCTGTTTTCTTCCTCTGTTTAAATTTGTGGGAATAAAAATCAGTTTCCTCCCGTCTTTCACAAAGGTGGTATTACATTTAGCAGGATTGGGTGACTTCATTACTGACTCTGATGTGGCATTCGTGCATCATTTGTAAAACGTGTTTTTCTTGCTCTCATAGAAATACCTGAAAAGATATAAGTGTCTGGGCATTACACTAATTATATGGAAATAAAATTTTCTGTATTTTCTTGTTATTTTTATGTTCAACTCATCAAAAACAATTTGTTTTTCTAAAAGTTTATATTCTTTTGTGGTTTGTGGGGTTTTTTTGGCCAATGAAGTAATTTGAAAAGCTAAACTTCAAATAAGAACTTTTGAAGACATTTGGAAGATGAGAATGGACAAAAATAATAATTAAATACAAATGTCCTGTGAAGACTTTGGTCTTTAATTCAACATTCTCTCCTAAACAGTGTTTTTTAAAGATTGGTTACCATACTTTTATAGATCATGTGTAGTGAATATCCTTGAGTTACTCTTGAGAGCTTTCACTGATGACAGTTTGGTTTAATTTAGCTATTACTACAAAGAGATTAGGTTGTCAAGAAGATACTGTTGGAGGTTTAGGGATTGCTGAAATCCTTCTGAAATGAAAAGTAATATACACTGTAACTTTCTTTGATTGTTCTTTCATGAAGAAACTGGATGAAAATCAACCACAAGGGAACTTTATTTTCTGGACAAAAGAGAGAAAAAATCTTCTCATGTTTAAAAGTTAATGAAAACTAAGAAATAATAATTAAAAAAAGACCCCCAAAGCCCCCAGCCTAAAAGAAAAATGTCACTTTTCTTTATTTTTTCCACTATAATAGGCCATCTAAACTTCTGTCACTGTATGTAGACTGATAGTTGAAGGCATCCTCCTATCTAAATATCATTTTGCTTTTTGTTCTGTCTACACATATGGGACCCCTCAGGTCTTTGCTCCATTAATTTCAATGTAGTCATTGATATAAAGTCAAGCTTGAACCACAGAAGCACATTTTTAAGGAAAAGATGTTTGTCCAGTTTAATGGACCCCATATTAATGGAAATACAGCAGAAAAGACTGTTAGGTTTAAAACTTTCTATAATTCTAGATTAAGATTATCAGTGCTATATAGTTCTGTTTAATGCTTTCATTACTATAAAATAATTTTTAAAACATAAATGTCATATTTCTGAGGCAAAGTGTTTTATTTTTGCTAGTTCTAGGCACACTAATACTAAATAATGAGTGTGGCTGAATTTTACCTTTTAGTTTTATTTTTGCTGCTTAAATTTGTGTGAAGAAATCTGAGTCATTGTCCCAGTGCTAAAATAAGCATAATCCTTGATCTCCCATAAGGAGACTTTGATTCAGAGTCATCTATTATGCTTTGTTTGCAATTAGCTAATCCTCCACGAAATAGTTTATTCTGTTCTTCCAGTTCAAATGACATTTTATTGTGCTGGATATGAATTCAGATTAGCTGCAATTTTCCAATATACAAACCTTTATAAGAGACAGTTGTAATTAATTTGACCTCCCAGGTTGGCCTTGCACTCGGACTGTCTTCGGAAGTCACAAATATGGAAACTGAGCTCATTGCCCATGTAAATAGAATTTATTTTCTTTTCATGCAGTTGTAGAACGACAGTGCCAAGCTGGAGGGTTACTGAAAGCATGAACTTACAATTTCTGACAATTTTTTATAGCCTCTAGTGTTTTATCTGTTTTGGGCAGTGCTTTGAAAGCTATTTCATAGAAAATTGTTTACAGCACTTTGTCTCTTTTCCCCTGAATAGCTGTGAATCTTTAGCTGTGTGTGCTGTTAGCCATCTTGTGCAGTGAGTTGCATTACCTTGTAAACATTTTGCTTTATCCTGTGAATTTTGGCAGATTGGTCTGAAACAGCTATAATTCAGTTGGCGTGGTTTCAAGCAAACTGAATCATAAATGGCTACAGAGAGTTTTCATTTTATGTAAGAATGTGTGGAATTTGCCCACATAATCCCCAATAACCTAATCTCCTCATGCCATGGTTCTCCTGCTCCCTTGTCTCAAAGGGAGCTCCTCTGCTGATAAAAGGCAACAAAAAAGGACAGAATTCCTAGGCATTCATGGTAGAGGGGAAGTTCGTGGTGTCTTTGGGTTTGACAATTCTTTTCCTGTGGTTAATTCTGAGATTATTTTGTTTTGGTCATATTCAGAAACTAGTTTAGACTGGGGGTTTATTTATGCTCTCCAGAGTACGAACAGCCAAATGCTGGACTTCCAGTTTGTACCCAGCATTCCTCCAGGTGAGAAACTGCACTTCATGTGAGTTTACAGATCAAAGACAAACATTAGAATATTGGTTAATTTAAAAGTAGCAGCAACAGCATCAAGCCTGAAAGAATAAACTCAACCCATCATAGAGCTACATTTCTAGTTTTCTCACTGGCTATTTACTCTAAAATGGAACAGTCTGTAAATTTCCTCACCTGTAAAATGGCATGGGGTAGTTTAAGCCTATGTTTTTTAGCACAATATTTGACCTTGATCTGTTCATTCTGAGCAGCAGCATTTGAAGTCTTTTTAGGTTGCGGTTTGCATTAAAACGTTCGGGGGACTGGAGGAAGCATTGCAGAATTCAGTGGCTGATGTGAGAGCTGCCTCTGATTTAAAACCGTAAATGACATAGGAGATGCTTGAAAAATTCTTTATTGTAACTGGAACATAAAATGAGCTTTCTTCCTACACAGGGCAAATCCCAAATCTCTTTGGAACTGTAATTGACTCAGAATGTGATTAATGTAACTTAATTGTCTTGACTGTACATACATCAGGCACATCACCACCATCTGAGTCCAGGGTGCATTGAATCGCTGTCTAATTTCCAAAGGCACTTTAAGGGATGTCATCCTCTTTGTCTAGACACTGACACCTTTTAAGATGAGGAATACCATGTTCTGAAGCCCGTGTTGCACCTTGTTTATACCAAAGATCTGATCACTGCCTACAATACATTAGGATCATCAGAATGGCATTTTCATTCATCAGCTCCTATCTGAACTGTCACTTGCAGAACAATTGAGGAGACTGACAAAACCTTCTTCCTTTTTAACCTGAAATGAAAAAGTATATTAAAAATATTGTCCGTTAATGGACAGCAGCACATGACAATAAATTGCAAAGCTGCTCTCTGATACAATCTCAAAGAATAAGGCAGAAGTGCAGTCGATTCACTTTGTATTGCTGTGCGTAAGCTCAGCCTGAAAGTTTGAAACTGAAAAGCCATTTTTATATAACTGGTGATTTAGCTGCCTGTCCCTCCCTCTTCCAGGTCATTAAGTAGGTGGTGCTGTGTTTTTGTTTGGTTTTAATATGTCTGAGCAATAAGAGTATAACAGATTCCATTTTTTTTTTATCCATTTGCTCCTGAAATGGAGTATAAATGCATTGCACCACGAGGTGCAGAATAGTACAGGGATTCAAAGAGGTGACAGTATCAGCACATGAATTCAAATGGATACACATGTATACATTTAAAAGAACATCTCAATTTTGACAGAAAGCATTAAAGACATGAAATTCATGGCTACAACTGAAATGTACCATATGTCCTCCAGCACTTAGACACAAAGAGCACATTAGCAGAGTAATTAAAGGGCACCCTGTTGTGGCTAGGTGGTGGAAGACATATGGTGTAGCATGAGTAACCATGAATTTTTAAGTTCATATTGTTTTCGATCATAACCTTGTTCTTCATATTTAATATACTGTAATTTCTATGTATTACTATATGTTTCACTTGTGTTGGAGGTCTCCATTTCAGCACAGAGGTCTAAAACTGCCAGCCTAACTAATGCATGGTTTTTTGTGAATCTCTTATTTTAATATAAAATGACGTAAAATGTTGAAGTCACAGAACACTGACTTCATGAAAAAGGGGGCAGCACATGTGTTCGTAGCTTCCTTCTCTTTCACACTTGCACTTCCTTCTTACCAGTGCAAAAGACCCCACGAGACATGGAGACACTTGAAAAACATAGGTTGTTGCAGCCAGACTCTGCAGATTCCACCTCCTCTTGAAAACAGAGCAATTCTTTTGCCTCTTCCTCTTTATCACTCACAGCAAATATGATGCTGCCAAAATTCAGCTGAGAGTTTTTGTTGATGGTGTACAAAGTAAGATAGGATCCACTTTGCATGGCCTCAGGTGAAAGATTTCCAGCTGGAACAGAGCAAAACCATTGATTTATCTGTAAATGTGTTATTCAGGGACCCAGAGCTGTGTAAGTCACTTTATTTATGTACCTGAATTTCTAAACATAACCATCCTCTGGAAATGCAAGTGTCTGATAGGGATATAAAATCAGAGTATAAATGAGCCTTTTGTCTTTAAGCAAACAGAACATCTCTGAAAGTTTTCTTCTCAGGCAGTGAAATTAAATAGCTGCCTCAGCATGAACTGCTAGCTGAAACCAGGCTTTGGCCTTGTTTTTCACCGGGATGTAGCTGATCAGTGTGAAACTTGAGGCTGACCTTGGGGAAACAGCAATGAGGCAATGAGTACCTGTCTGGATTTGGGTTTACCAAGCTAAGGATGCTCTTTGCAGCTGAGATCCTTGAAACTCCAAGGTATGGTGGGGGCACTAATCCAGTTCAACACCGACATTCCTTGGCAACCTAAGTTGTTGATGTACGTTCATGAACACTGAGCCAGATCTGTGCCAACTGCACAACAAATTTGGCAGGTATCCTCAAACCACTTCTAGCACTATTTTTCTCCCTCTTGCTCTCAGGAATTAAAGCTGTTACTTGGAATGCTGGGTCCTTCACAGATCTTTGAAATCCAAGAAAGTAATATATTTTTTTAAAAGTTCAACTTTTCATCAAATACTTAAACATTCAGATTACCATTTACATCAGGTGACCCACAATATTTCTTTTTATCCAGTGAAGATGTCTTGTAAAATATATGTACATCACAGGGAGTGGAGTGTGGAAACTCACTTAGAGTCATCAGGCTGGAGGCAGGGATTTAGTCATTCTCCCAGGACATGGAAAATACAAATTCGGTTCCATCAGCCTGTTCAGAGATTTGAATCCACTGCCTCCTACTCCCAGTGTGAGTAATCCAACCATCATGCTGCTGCAGAAAAGTGAGGCATTAGCACCAAAGAGTATAGTCCTGACCAAATTTGACTGTTCAAGTGCCTCTGGGAGGCTTTAGAGAGTTTCAGGTTGTTCTATGCTAAAATCAGATTGTGGAGGTTCAGCTTGGGAAATTAAGGCCTAATTCCAGAACTTTTGAGTTCTTATACAGTTTTTTGTGTCTTCAAGGTTAGGTTGCCCAGGAAAATCAGTGGGTTGGTGGGCTTCAGATGCATCAGTGGACCAGGTTCAAGTTTCATGGCCCAATTTCTTCCTTGTCCATTTGGACACATCTCTTAGCACTTGTTGCAGCAAGGAATGGGAGCAGTGCACCCAAAGAAAAGATAACCTGCATCTTGAGATGTGGATGATTTCAGCTGAGATGCACTTGGGCAAAGGAACTAATTGAATGAACTTTTGGCACTCCACAGTAGTGCTCAGCCCTGTGCCCTAGTGAAGGTGGGACTTTCTTCTTAACTTTAATTTCAGTTCAGTCTTGACTATAATTGTGTTAGGTGCCCAATCCCAGACCGTGCCTAACCAGCGCTGCATTAATTGTTCCAAAACAAGAGAGGAGAGAAAGATTTCCTGTATTTCTCAGACAGTAAGCCAATTTTGCCTATGTGACCTCCTTCTGCATGTGGTAGTGCTGTGAGCTTCACACTGTGCATTATAATGGAAGTTGAACTAACAAAAGTTTTCTAAGTGTTATGTTGCTATTCATTCAGTAACCTTTCTGATTTTTTTTTTCTTTTCTTTTGAGTGGGTGTTTAGCTCACTATCTCAAATAGATAAATGTTTAATTTAACTGTGAGGTATTTTTTTGTGGAAATGAAACACTCGCATGGTCCTAGAACAATTATAGTCTGTAATGTCTGGGTAATGCAATGTAGCCAACTGTAACCTTTAATTAGGTTTGCCTTCAGAACATTGCCAAGTGAGAATCTGAATTCAGACAAATGTCCAGATCTCCTTCTTGGCATCTACTTTTAATATCTGTGAGAGCTTATTTTTAGCTTGTTATGCTGTTAGCCCTACACGCTCCATTACTGTTAGAAGAAGTTGTACAGGAAGAGCTTCATTTCTGAAGGGTTGTTTTACAAACTAACTTTGCTGGAATCAGAATTTCCTCAGTTGTCAATTTCTATTCATTTAATCTTCAATGCTAATAAAAAGAAATGTGCACGTTAACAAAAAAAAAGTTATAATCATTTAGCCTTCTATATGAGGGGAGGCTTTTCTTGGGATTGTGTGTCTCATTTTTCTTGGATTTTCATATACAAAAATTTAAATGTATGCTCTTCTGGGCTTGGAGTCTTATTTCTCTCCGTGCAGCGCTTCACTGTGTTTCTCTCTGGACAGAGCATGTCTTGAAGAGAAAAGAACTATCATGAAGTGTTTTAACCACAGGAGTGTTTGAAAAATGGAAAAGAATGGACTTTTTGGGTTTTTTTGGTTGTTTTTTTTTTCTTTGTTTTGTTTTTTGTTTTAAGCAAATATTTCTGCAGGTTTCACCGGCCTAAAATTTCCTAGGTCAGGGTAGAGTTCTGGTGAGATGAGATTCATGAAGTTATTGAACATGATTAAGACACTGGCTCAACTACTTTTTTGGCTGTCTCACAGGAGCAGCCTTGAACCAGAGTCCTTTTTACCACATGCAGGAGCACCCATTGCCAGGCTCTTGGCTCCTATGGGAATGTCTTGTGCTCATTTCCTGGACTGGATTTGTTTAAATAAGTATTAATCTGATGGAAGTGTCACTTTAGTCTCTCTGCATTTTCTAGCCATTGATCAATGATATTCTCTGTGTGCTTGTTGATTACCCCACCACAACTTTATTTTCTGTAAAAAGCAGTTTGAAATATTTTGGCCCGTGCATAGGTGTAATGGAAAGTGCAGCATTTCAAGTCAAAGAAACAGTTTTTCATAATTCATCATAGAAATAACCTCTTAAGATGTTTGTCTTTATGTCTTTATGCCTTTTATTCCTTAGTGATTCATAGCCCTCCTCAGCAGTGAATTTTGTTTTTTCCTACTATTTTTATATTGCATTGAGCTTGATTTGTGGACAGGAATATATTCTTGATAAACAATATTCTTCTGATCCAAGAATTGCCTGGGATGTGTCTCTGCTTTGTGCCTTCCATCAGAGGCTGCTCTTGAACAGAAGCACTCTGGCTTCAGGTGGTGTCCTGTTCTCTTGTTTCTTCTGGTTTTTTCTTCCCCACCTCCTGCTTACTCAAGACTGAGTGTTTCAAAAGATTTTTTTGCTGATTTTTTTTTTTAATTAGTCACTGCACACCAGCAGTTTGTAAATAATTTGTGTCTAAAAGCATAAAAATAGAAAAACTAAAATAGATAACTTCAGGGATAATGCTATGTAAAACACAGATCCCTGCTGAACGTGTAAGGCAGTGGTCAAGGTTATGTTAGTTGCATATTTTGCTGATCCCGTGGTATAGCCAGGCAGAAATAAAGCACAAGGATATCTTCAGGATGTCCCTTTGGTTTAATGAAGGAATAAGCTGATGCTCTGCAATGTTTCATCTTTAATATTTAATCAAGGACATGAAATCTGAAAACCAAGAAATGTTTAGTTCAGGGAAGATTATTTTAGAAGCTAAGTTTTTGCTTTAAAAAGCCCATTTTTTTCCCCTCTCCTTTTTTTTGTTGAAAATGATTGTGGGGGTGAGTCAGAATCTTATGGGAAAAATAATCATGCTGAAATGACAACAAAGCCTACTTCGTCTCATAGTGGTGGCAAATTTCAGCACTGCTGAATTCCAATGCTGACTTTACAGTTTTCCTGATCTCCATTTAAAGAAGTATAAGAGACTACTTTCATTTAGTAATGAGATGTGATTGAAAAACGTATCCTTGTTAGATTACCATTACTGGGAGATTTAAAAAAAAAAATTAGTGGAAGTGTTCATCTTTCATTTCTTTCAATGCAGTTATTCAATTACAGTATTCAACCTACTTGCAAATGTGAGGAAATGTTTTCAGAAGATTCAAACCTTTCACACACAAGTTCATTTTCCTCCACTGCTGTTTGATTTAAATCAATGCCTGAAAGGTACTTTTAAGTCCTTTGTATCCTTTGGAGTAATGATGTAAGCTGTCAGGGAGCCACCAACATTAAAGAAGCGAAATAACTCCTGCTTTGAACAGGATCCTAGAAATCCAATAGGAACTTCACAATTGGCATTAAGGATTCAAATGCAATTGTTTAATGAAGATGTTAGCAGGTGATGTTTTTTGAAGCAACGTGTCACTTTAACATTCTTCTTAGGGCAGCTGTTTTTACAAAAAGGAGGGGGAAAAAAGCACTGTAAATCAAACTCTATTTGGTAATTTATGGGTCAGCGGGAATTGAGGACACACACGTCCAAAGTTTGCAGCTCAGGTGCCTGAGTTCTTTCTTAGGGCTGTGTTCTTTCAAAAGGATGGATCTATTCCCAAACATCCAGAAGTTGCATCAGGAGTGCTCTGGAAGGTGTCCAGTCTCATCTGCTGTCCAGTGTCCACCATAATTGTCTTTTTTTTATATAGTTCAGGGAGTTCCCAGTGAGGAAGAACAGCTGAACACAGCTATAGTTTTACTTCAGGCTTCTGATTTTTTCTGCTCTTTTGAAAGTCCAAGGGGGAGAAGTGGTGATGTACAAATAGTCTTAAGTATCCTGTAGAACAGAGCTGTGGTCCTGAGACGTGTATTTCATATGTTTGTATTTAATTTTTATAGAAAATATGAAGCATTGTTGGGGGAATACTTGTGGCAATATATTTAACACTGGAGGGAATATAGAAACCTCTGCTAGGCTTAAACAAAGGCAGGGTGGTTTACCCAAATCTGTGTTTGTGTTTGCACTTTGAAGGTGCAAATGGTGTATCCAGCTCCTCCCCATCTCAGGGTTTTCCATTTAGACATCAAACCCCACCTCTGTGAAAGTGGAGCTGTATGGCCAGACCCCAGAACATTGTACAAACACTTCATACTGGCATTGCCACAGTGGTGTGTGGGGCAGTAACAGTGACAATAATGTTCTCTCATTTCTTTCTCTCCCCTCCTGACACCCCTGGCTCAGCTTAAACCTTCATTTGTGTGCCTCCATCATCTATCTCAGATGTTTTATTTCAGCAAATGAACTCAAATTCAGGATATGTTATCAATAGGATTCTGATAATATTTGCAGATGTGCAGAGAAAGGACTTGGAAATGGTTTTTATTGAGTATTGAAGACCTGGGCAACATTTAAGAAAGCTCTGACTGAGTCCAGGCAGTGTTTAACTTCAATTTCAATCTAAGATCGAAATTTTTGCCCTCAAAGTCAGTTCTAAATATTAATTTCCTTACATGTATTTAGGAAGCAATTCAAATACTGTAAGTGAGCAGTGATGGTAAAATATTGGAACAACAGCAATATACCATGTTTTTTTTAAACATCTATTTATAGAATGCTTTCTGCTCTAAGGATTAGGGAAATAGAAACTGGGATTTTTCTGCTCCTTGATGAGTGTTAGTGAAGCATATTTGCTAACACAGTTTGACATACAATATATTTCAGTGCTTATGGTACCTTATGGTATGGTACTCCTGGTACAGTACCTTATGGCATTTTATTTAATGTTTGTGAGGTTTTCTGATTGCTTCCCAGATAATTTATTTTTATTGGCAGCTAGCTTTGTGCCCTTGTATGGAAATGAAGCTGAAGCAGGGTGGCTTTTAACATCTACAGAATTTCTGAAGTGTTTTAAAATCATAATACCTTGTTTAGCTGTTTTAGCTAACAGATTTGCCTCTAATCAGTTGAAAAGTTGCAAAGTTCTTATCTTGAATAGTTATGTGCTACGAAATTAAGATAAAACCAATCAGATACCCATAGAAATTTTCTTAGCTTGGCATTTTAAGAATCTAATGCTCCCACAGTCATTTTCAGTCTGTCTGCATGGGTCCGAAAGAACATTATTTTCTGTTTAAGCCATGAAGGATGGACACAGTTTTCAGCTGAAGACATAAACGTTCTTTCTTGCTGAGCATTGATAAAATGTTTCATAGTTATCTTCCTGCCTTTTGTTTATCTGCCGTAGCATACACTTCTCCCCTATAGTTCCCATTTGTTTGCTGCCAAGTACAATTGCAAATCCCAGAGACTTCAGCAGCTCTGGCTGTATAGAATCCTATTTTAATCGTGGTTAAAATCTAATATGAAAGAACCTCCAAATTGCATTTTCTTTATGTAGCATTATGTCTCATTTGATGATAAAAGAGAGATGACTTCTCAGATAAAGACAATATGGAAGGTCCTTTCCTACATAAAAATACACCACAGTTATCCCTATTTTAATTTAGAAAATACTTGCAGCATCACAAGTAGAACTATTAAGATTTTCATTTAACTGAAAACATACTATAAATGTGTAAAGCCAAATAAAGACTTTTCTTCCGCAGATGTTTTGCTGTTTCATCACTGATCTTAATTAAAAGGCATGTGCCTACTATTGTGTTTTGTATGGTCCAGTCACGTATCTGGGTCACTTTTTAAACTCCTTCACGCCTGAGGAGCAGATGGTTTGAAAAGCAAGCCTTAGTGCAACAAAATCCAACACCTCCCTGCTTTCATTGTTCAGAGCCCTGCTCTTGTTTCTTGTGCTGTGCTCCCTAGTGCTCCTCCCAGCCAACTTTTAATTTGCTCAAATAGGCTAATTTCTTTTGCTTGTCTTGGAGAAACTGTATTGGAAACCATATCAGAGACCATATCAAACCAGCTTAGCTCTGCACTAAAATATTGCTTCATTTTTATTATCCTTATTTTTCCTGTTTTTCTTTTGCTACACACAAAGCAAAACATTCTCTAGTAAATCTCAGCTTTACTTGCTGCATCCCAAATTATTGGCCAGATTCATAATGAGTCTGAAGAGAAATGGGAGAAGGTAAATACAGGTGAACAGACGAGAAACAAAAAAGGGAAACTAAAATTATTAATCCTCAGAGTAACAAAATGTGTATCTTGGAGACAATGGGTTAAATGCTGGAACAGAAAGAGGTATCTTATGTTTCCCTCATTCTAAATATACTTTAAATGCCAAAATAATCTTCTGTTCTATCCTTACAAATTGATTCCAATTTGTTAGTCAAAGGCTGTACTGAAATGACTCAAACCATAGTCTTGTTCCACTAAGCAGTTTGCTACAGCTTTTTTTTATTAATTATATTCAGACTGCAAGAACTGTCAGAATGTTAAAATTCCTAAGGATAGTTTGCCAACATCTATCACTAGATTAGAAACAGCTCTGCAAAACCTTCAGCAAAGCAAATAATATTCCATCATAAAATCAATACAACTAAGCATTGTCAGCATAGTGCTGACAGTTCCAGCTAAAACAATTTATAATTTTTGAAGAAGATATGTTGTAAATAGAAGATAAGAGGTCTGTGAAAGATGTGGCCAGTAAACAGAACCCAGATGTAAACATTTCGCTGCTGGTACGTGTGTGTCAGCTCTGCTTGGCCTCTCTCCTTACCCAAATTATCCACTACCACAAATTCTGAGTTGCATGGATCGAGTTTATCTTTCATGAAAGTACAGCATCCTTTACTCATCACCTTGCTGATTCCCTTGGCTATGCACTAGAAAGAGTCCAAGGGCCTATTTCCTCTCCTTTGCTGGTAAGGCTGCTTCTAGGAACACTGAAAAACCCCAGGGGAATAAAACAATATCTGCACTCATAAGAATGCAGCGAGCACTACTCTCCTGGCTGCTAAGAATATCATGTACCACCATGGTCATCTGGTACTGCTTCTCACAGAGAACAGATTTTAGAGTAATACTCTCATAAATTCTGCAGTGAGCTCAAAATGTTGGTCTGAGTTACAGTGTATCTCCCAGAAAGTCTTCTAGTCTTGATTTGTGGATGTCAGGTAATGGAGGGCGATTAACAGAATCTTTTAAGATTTATTTTAAAATTTTTTTTCTTTTTGGTGATGAGTGATGCTCATGTTTGAAAATGCACACCCTGCTCTTAGTTTGAATTACTTTATTTTCAGCTTTCAGTCTCAGGCCTTCCTTAGCCCTTACTCAGCTGAGGTTACAAATGTTTCTGCCTTCTAAATGTCACCCGCAAACCTGGGCAGCTTTTTGGGCTGTTACAGCTGCCCGAGCATGACTGTGCCATCTCCCAGCTTGCACTGCCCAGTTGAGTGTAACTACACTTGCAGCATCAGCAGTGACTGTACTGCAGATGTGCCCTTTCAGTGAGACACAGATGAAATACGATTCTCTTCCAAACTTTTCCATATTTCAACTTTTTTTTCTTTAAGCGTTGGTGTCAAAACTTTATTCTGCCTGATGGTGAGGACCCGAACTCATTGTGTGTGTTTGATCTGTATTTGGTTTTGCTCTTTCCATGTTTGTTCATTGAATGTCTAATTACCATGGTATTTCATCCTACCCAGTGTCTCCTTATTCTAAAGTAAAATCGTTGCTGAATGATTTGCTGTCTCTCAGGTTGTGTCCTGCAGAACTTATATTTGCCAAACGCAGAGAGAGTTTTGAGTTAGACAGACCACTGACCTAACCCAAAATGACATTTCTTATATTAAAATATGAATACCCCAGGGATTTCTCCATGCCATTATTCTCAAAGTGTATTCTGCATTTGTTACCCAGCATATCATCATGTTTTCTTTCGGTCCAGTTTTCTTTTTTTATTCATAAAGCTGCCAAAGAAGGGTAAATTTACATGGGGCCCACACTAGGAATATTTCATGGAGTGATTCCTCATGTTCAGAAACCTTTCTGGCTCCATCAATGTAGTCAATTTAATTAAAGAAAATGGAGGTTCATGACATTTGGATAGTGCTGTTTTCATTCCAAATATTATGAGAGAGGAAGCCAAATACTTTGTGAAGCCTGAAGCAGGCTGTGTTGATAGAGTGCCTGTCATTGCCCTGCAAAGGAGAAATCCTCACCCCAGGGTGTACCCAGCTTGCTACAGAAGTGAGAACAGTGCAGTTGCTTCCATGTGATCCTTTCCCTCACCTCTAGCCTTCCTGAGAAGTGGGAAATATTCTGTTGGAGGTGTCAGTAGTGTGATAAGGCACATTTCCAGGACCCAAGTTAGGCTCTCTGTAGCCTTAATGTTTCCTCAGCAATCTCTTAGATGGTGTAACTTTGGTTTGTGTAGCTGCCCTGTTATCTTTATGAAACTGTAACCTTATTTCTTTGAAATTATCTATGCTCTGCAAATCCTATTGTTTGTTAGTAATTATCATCTGTTTTTCTTCCTTCCTGATTTTTGCATATCTCTACATTTGTCCGTGGACTGTACATGAGATGAAAAGGTCATATTTTGAATCCTTTTGCACTTTAACCCTTTCCATGATACTTGCACTGATGTTGTTGTATTTATCCTCAGAACCTATTTGTGTTCATTATTAGTGATTGAACATCAGTTTGGATGAGTCTTTGGTCTGTCCTAATGCAGCAGTTTTTACACAAACACACCTACTCAGTGTATTTTTTTCCCCTGGTAATTCATGCCATTGAGCATAAATCTTCTGGAAGACTAAATATTTGCAATGGTGTTACACCTTGAAGGTTTATCCAGATTCTAGAAAGAAGGGTGATGAGTCCCTCAGTGAGAAATCCATGCTCCTGTTTGGATTTTGAGTGTAACTGTGTGCAGTTGTACTAATTTTCTTCTGCAACTTAAAGGCTTGTTTTTCAAAGTGTCTTTGAACAAACAGTTGGGAGCAATGATTTGCCAAACTGTAATTAAAAGGAAATAGACTAATTCTGAGAAGTGTAAACAATGTGCTGAAGATAACAAAAATAGGGTCCTTAAACGGATCAATTGTGAGCCCGGAAAAGGACTTGAGATTGTGAAGGATTTAATTGCTGGGGTGAGGCCCAGCATCTTGCAGGACTATGCATTTAGTGTCCTGCAGTAACGTGTGCAGTTTCTATGGGTTTGCCAACAAATTCATGGAATTTTTTGTCCTCAGCTGCATCAGCTCCCTGTTGCTCGTTAACATACTTTGCCAGGAAATTCATGGCATTTTTAGGTCTTCAGCTGTGCATTAATCAACTCCCTGTTGCTAGCTAGCACACCTTCTTTTTCCTCTCTGTGATAACAGTTTTTTGCTTTACAAATAAAATCTGAAAGTAAAAGCTTGACCTACCTAAAACTAATGTCAAAACATCCTTTTTCTTAGAAGCAAAGCATGTTGATTTCTTACAACACTGTTCTCAGAACAACTCTGCTCTATATAGAAGCTGTTATGTTGAATCTGAGAACTGTGGGTCCATATTTTCATACTAAACCCTCATCTTGTGTTTTCTAGCTGTTGCCTTTGATCTTAATTTTTTTGTTAACAGCTTCCAGTAGTTTAATGTATTTTCTTTAATCTAAGAAAGCCCATCAGATGCCAGAAGTGGAAGTAGGGAAGCATCACTAGAAGGATGAGGGAGAGGATCCTCCTTTCCCCTTCAGCACTGGTGGGACACATCTGGAATGCTGTTCCCAATTCTGGGCTCTGCAGGTACAAGACAGACATGGAGAGCTCATTCTCACAAAGATGGTTCAAGGACTGGAGCACCTCTCAGATGGGGAGATGCTGTCACAGCTGGGACTCTTTAGCACGGAGGAGAGAATGCTCAGAGGGAATCTTACCAATGTCTATAAACACCTGATATTCCAGACCAGACAAGGCAGAGCCAGTTCTATTCCTAATGGTACCCAGTGATAGGATGAGGCAAAGGACATGAATGGAAATGCAGGAAATTCCATTTAAGTGTAGGAAAAAGCTTTTTTAATGGTGAGGTTGGTCAAACGGTGAAACAGGTTGCCGAGAGAGATTGTAGAATATCCATTCATGGAGTTATTTAGGCCTCACTGAGAACATTCCTGAAGAACCTGCAGTACCTGGCCCTGCTCTGAGGCAGGGCTTGGACAAGTTCCAGAGGTCCCTTCCAACCTCAGCCACTCTGTGTTTCTTTAAAATCTGTGAAGCAAAATGAATGAGAAGCAGAAGATTTTCTTGGTTAGACTAACAGCTTGCTATTTAACTTAAAATATGTACAGTCACTTTTCTCTGAATCACTTTTATAATTATTTTGATATATTTTGTCATGTATTATCATTTTGAAATATTGGCTCATTCAGAGACAATTTTTTTTTGTTTCAAAAATGTGTCTTTTTGTTATATTTCTAGGATGTGTAATGAAAACATGAAAGAGAAAATTTGCCTGTGTAGTTTCTAAATATCTTTTATAATTCTTTACACTGTGAAAGAAATCTAATTATCTTATAAAGAAATACCTATCAATAAGTAATTTCTTTCTGAGTAAAACTGTCATATACATATAAAATGTTTCTCTCATGATTTATCTCAGTGTTTAATTTTTTTTTATACATTTGTTAAACATGAATGCTGGACTTTGCGGGATTTTAAAAAATTCAAATTCATTAATGCAGTAATATCAAAAATTGAGACATTTTTCTAGGCACATTTTTGGCATAAAGGTAATAGGGTTTTATAATAAGAAAGTTTCTGCAGATTATTCCAAAAAACTGTGCACTTTTGCCTGGAAATGTAATTTTTGTGGTCAGTTGCTGGATAGGCACAGGTATAGTTTGACACTGGATTTGTCTGTAGGCTAAAGCTGTTTGTGAGAGGTTCTTTTAGCCATTTCCCATCTTCCTGTTTCCTCTCTGCTCTATTTCTGCATGTTTTACAGATCAAATTATAAACTGACAAATGAAGAGGTCTAAGGGCTATGGGGTATTTGTAAGTCTTTTTTTTTAAGCCGTTAGATCACTTGATTGGTTAGTTTAGAGTCCAGTCCTGAAAACCCATGGAGTAAAGATGTCCTTGGAACACCTCCGTTTGACCATGTAGGCTAACAACTTGGGTCATGGATTACACTTTTATATTAATTTTTTTCTATTTTTCTGTAAACTGTACGGCTCTGTGTTTAAGAAGAAAAAAATGTATTCAAATTATTCATTTTTCATTAATGTGCAGAAATCCATCATTCATGTTCAGGTCTGCAATTTGTTAGCTATGTTGAGTCAAAGTGACCATGGAAAGTGCTAGGACATGGTCAAGCCTCATTAAAGGGAGGAAGTTTACCACCCTGTGTAATGTCACCCTTTATTCAGTGAATGGCATTTCCCATTTATTTCTATATTCTTGTTTCTGTCAGTGGTAGTAAAACTACTTGAAATTCCTTCTGTAGCACAGTTCTTTTTTGCTTCAGTAAAAACTGGATATTTTTTCCTCAGTCAAAATGAGAAATTTGCACATTTGCTGACTGGGAAAAATGTAACGCAAGGTACGCTCACACTTTGGTATCCACTCAAAAGTTTCTTCTTCTAAATCATCATATTTTGCGAGAAGATACCACTTCTTTTACTTTTGACATTTCTGATTTAGAATTTGTGTGGGCTTTTTTTTTTTTTTTCATCTTAATCTGAAATTTTGTTTCAACTTCTTTCCAAAACTGAAGAAAAATCCAAGTCAAGATATTACCCTTTTTAGTTAATAATGATGTTCTCACAGAGTTATTACTGACTGTATAATTGAAACAGTGTCAAAACCTGAAAAGAAAAATGATCTGACCAACAAAGAGTTCCCCTTGTGGTCTCCTTGTAAAGCCTTTTTTCTCGTGAAGAAGAAAGGCCATTCAGGGCATTTTTTCTCTTTTTGTATTCACCCACTTATAAATTCTAAAGGTCACTGCTTGCAGGCCAGCTTTAGGATTTGGTGGATTTGGTTTATAAACCTCGGTGTATCAAGGTTTGCAGTACTTTGGTGGGGGGAAAAATGCACGTTTGGCAAGACTGATGATAACAATTTACCAATCGTAGTGTTACAGAAATCACAGGTTTTCAATTTCTTTTGCTTGCAATGCAGTAATTGCTTATCTTGCTCTGAAGCACTGTGTGCCACATGCGTCTGCAGTGCACAAAACTGTACCAGGGAAGACATCCTTGGAGAGGGAGAGATCCAGCTAGAGGGAGGACTTGCTTTCTGCCTTAGAATGTGTAGTATTTTGTTCTGTAACAGGAATAGTATTGGTGTGAAGATGATATTTCTGAAAGTATTGGCTAGACTAAGTTTTATCATCCTATTTCAGGCCTTTGGAAATGCCTAAAGTAACAAATATTACATCTTTGATACAAGTGTATCCTAACCCCGTGGAACTACATTCTCCTCCAGGCTGCACACAAGCATGAAGTCCACAATCTCCATTTCCAGGAAAACACTGACAAAAGAAAGAGGAGTGACAGCACCTACCATTATTTCTGATTATTGTTATTCACATCTGCAAGTCTTCTGGGGTTGTGAAGGTGACCTAAGGGGGACCGTAGTAATTTTTGGAGCATAATAATGGGGAGTAGTGCTAGCTCTATTCTTTTTCCAGGTCACTGTCTAAGCCATTCCAAATAACTTCAGAATGTCTGGATTTGCGTACTAATTAGTCTGAATCAAATATTCATCACATCCGTGTTGATGGGATTGGTTGGAGATCTGATTAACCTTCAAGTGGCTCAGTGACTAAACACAGGTTCTTGTCTAGCTGATGGGATAATTTCCCTGCTACATATATTTCTTGTTCCTCCAACATGAAATTATTGCAAAGAGATGCCCAGCCTGAGCCTTCTTTGACCTTAGTTAGGCACAATATAAAAATCTAAAAGAGAGCAAAGCTATCATTTTATTAATAGAAGAAAGAATGAGCCCTATTATTAAATGAAAGGAAGACTTCTTTTGAGGGAAAAGATGAGGCTATGAAAATGCTGGAGGTGTTTTCATGTCTTATTCTTATAAACCCATTACTATGGTTCACCAAGATTCATCTTTGAAGGTTATGATCAGGTTATAATAGAAAGAAAGCCGTGTGGAAATAAAAGTGAGTTTGCACGTGGTGTGTGGGGGGAGCAGGTTGTTCCCATTAACCATTCTGAGACCATCCTGAGACAGTCACTGCGCTGCCGTCGGGCCTTTCCCTAAAATCCACCACCGAGGTGGTTGCAAAGTTCTCTTCAAATATCCAAAGTTGGAAAAACACTCAGTGTTAAGATGTGCATAAAATCTCTTGTATGTTCTTCAGCAGATATGAGTTCTATAAAGCTTAACAAAACCCCAGCAACAATGTACAGTTTGCTCAATAAAATCATTGCAAACATTGTAGTAGTGTAGCAGCAACATGCACTTATCAAGAAAATGTTCTTAAAACAATAAGTTGTTTTAGTCTTTAATATCTCCAAGCATTAGAATATTTAATTTCAATTTTGGTGGTGTGATGGGGAAGGTAAATTAACTTGTGAAATTAATCATTTTATTTTTAATGAAAAAATATAAATACAGAAGCAATTTTCTATCTATAATATGACTTGAGGGCATGATGATTTATATTTAAAATACTCTTCTCCTGGAATTTCTGCTACTATTCGAGATAATTTAATTTGTGTCATTTGCATATGAAAATATGCATTGAACTAGCAGCAAAATAACCTTTACACAATTCTATAATAGCATAAAATACAGTACATTACACTTTCAGTTATTAAGAATAAAAATACTACATCCAATTTTGCAAAGAGAATACTTCATATAGTTAAAAACCCCCACAGAACTTGTATCAGATCTTTGCAATTTGTCTTGCTTTGTTATCAGCCAGAGATCTGAATTAGCTAAAGGTATTTCCACGTATTTTATCCTGCTTTTTCTTTTTAATTGGCTTCCTGAGGCAGAGATGCATCCCGTATTTTGCATGCTTTCCAGTAAGGTCATCTTCACAATAGCTCACACAGTCTGCCAGGGATGGGCAGGATAGAAGGGCTTGAACCTGTGTGTAATGCTGCTATTAGCTGTTATTATTCTCCCACTGAATAGGTGTGTTCTCCAACAAGAGTTCTTCCATGTCACAGGAGTATCTTGCTGATAAATCAACAGTCAGCATTCCTCATTAATGCTTGGTCTATCACTGTCATTGAAGACTCTCATCAATAGCTGATTAGTGCCATTAGCTGCAGGAAGGCTGGCCTCTGTTTCTTTCCACGTCTTTATTTTGCCTCTACTAGAGGTACATCCATTGTGGTAAATGGATTCAGAATGTAAGATTTCCCCTGAAATGGGCCAAGATGAGGAGATTATCAAAAATATATTGCTGAAAATCTTAAGGAATGTCCTTTCCTGCCTGACCCTTGTATGATCAGGGCATGTGTAGTTTCCTGAATACCATCAAGAATTGTTCTAAAGCTTCTCCCAAATTCATCCCTTCTTAAATGTACTACATAATGTGTGAGGGTTTTTAAATGTGTTCCAGTCTGCCCTTTCATCTCTGCTGGGTTAAGCAAACAATCCCAGATCACCTGAGCTGCACACTGATGTTCTGTCCAAAGTGCCATTTTATCTCATGCTTTTCATTTATTACTATTTTAAATTATTTCTGCATTCTGATATCCAAATTCTCTAATAATTCCTAATCATACTTCTTGTTTTCTCTAGTTGCTGCCCTGATAACAAAACCCAGGCCTACCCTGTTGACTCAGATCCTACCCTGACTGGATCTTCCTGTCTCATCCCCAGAAAGCAGCTGCAGGTTTCTCACTCCACTCAGCAGTCTGCCATGCAGCCCTTCTCCATCATATTTATTAAAAACACCCACTTTCCAAAGAGTTGGCACACTCCACCTTTGTTTACAGAAATTTTCCCTGAGCATTTGGCCTACATTTTAATTGGCTTCTGGAAGGTTATTTTTTTAATATATCTTTCTGAGGTACTCTAGCAGCATCTCTTCCTTAGTGACAGCAGGGAAATTTTGGTGAAGGCCAAGAAGCAGCAGTGTGAGATGAGGAATAACTTCCTGCTCCTCTGGCTCTGAGTGGGGCAGTCTCCAAGACACGTAGCCTGAAGCAGCAGAGGAGAACTTCCTCCTTATTTAACCCCACTGCCTGTGAGGGCTGGCACGGGGTGAGGTTTGGCTGCTGTCACTGACTTCCTGAGATGGCTGTGAGATCCTGTGGAAAGCCGGAGCTACCCCTCCATCACTGCCCATGCTCCTGCAGCAGCTTTTTATTCGATTTAAATAAACCAAAAAAAAAAATGGTTATCCTTCCAAGTTTGCTTTTTCCCCTCCACACACTTTATAATCCTGAACTGGCTTCATTCTTCCTTTTGAACCTTCCTTTGAAGGTGCTGAGGGTGCACTTGCAAAATGCGTGATCTCTGATAGTGCCAAGCTGGCTCTTCTCAGAGGGACACTGGTCTCTAGTGTCTTCCAGGGCTGCCCAGTGCTATGTTTGGAAATAGAGCTTTGTGCATAATTTCATTTATGTTGCTTACTTTTAAAACACTTATGTTTTCTTTTTAGATACCTATATCTTTTGCAAATTAAATCTTGATACATTTCAAAACTAGTTTGGTTTCTTTTTAGGATATTTTAATCTGAGTAAATAAAAACAAAGTGTTTCTTCTGTGATAATTGGTCTTAATTTTTTTTTCTTCTGGATGAGATGTGTTTTGAATAGTTTCAGTCATTCTGAAGTTGCACTTTTACATATGTGCTCTTGCAGTCCAACTGTAAATAAAAATTTTAGATTCTAGTTGAGTGCCTCCTAACTGTTAATAAACACACCTGTTCTCTCTATTCTGTAAATTCTTCTACACAGTAGAGTGAAGAATAACATTCAAGAAGGAAGCAGCATAGACTCAAGAGTTTATTTAAGAGTAATCTTGAAAGACTGAACCGACACATATGCAGATCAGTATAATTACAATAAAAGTACTGCTTTTTTTACCCACTATCAAGATAAAATGCAAAAGGATATGCTAACTCTATTCTGATGTTGATTTTATCTTACAGAAGTGTTTAATTTTACAGCATGGGCAGTTGAGCTCTGCATAGAGAAATGGATCAATCAACCTTCTTCTTTCTCAGCTTTGGACAAAAAATAAGAACCAAAAGAAAAGATCTATTAAAAGACTAATTAGCTTGATTTTCCTCTCTTTTATGCAAATAAACATGCACACCGCAAAAAATGCATTATCCCTTTAAAAATTATTTTTCAAAGGGATGTTAGTCTTTCAAAAATAAAAATTAAAGTACCATCTTCTATACTTTATAGAAAGAGCTAGACTTTCCCTACATGAGTAATGCAGTTCTGTGTGTGATCTATGCTATTGCTGTAGATAGTAAAGGAAACCTCATGTTATAAAATAAAAGTTTTCTGCAGCAAAAAAAAATGTCTTTAATGGATCAGCAACACCAAAGTAATTGAGATTCCCCCTCCGAGTGACTTGTATCAATTTTACAGGTTAATCGGGGGTGAGGTCAGGAAATTCCCATTGAAAGAGCCCAGCAAAGACAAAAAACTCTTTCCATCTTTATGTGGTGTGTCTTTAGTAAAACCTGAACTGAATTAGCCTGAATATTTTAGAAATCTGAAAAGCCTGCCATGAAGATTGAGTAGTTTTACAACCAGTCACAAATTTGCCACCTCTTGAGAAAACTCTCAGACCCAGCTGCCCCTTGTATCCTCGTCATCTCATGGTTTTAGACAGGTTCTGGGTCAGACTTTTCTTACACCCTGGGCAGGTGGCCTTTGCAGGGCCCATGATGTCCACAAGCCTCCTCTCTAAAGAGCTTAGAAATTGAAAGGATTTGTTTTTCTCTGAGTTTGATGTTCATTGCCTTATAGGCCAGGACTGCAATTTCATAGATTTATTGGTCAGATTGTACAAAACTGTGTGTGATTGTCAAATCCAGCACCTGAGAGTTCTCCTTTTCTATCAGAAAAGCTTACCTGTTCTTTCTTCTTCATGCCTCAGGTATAACATTTTCTTCTCATCTAAGTCTTATGGATTGCTGTAAGATATGTGTTTTGTTTTAATACTTATTCTGAATCTCTTTTGTGCATTGATCTTTATATCTTTCTGTGTATGGTTTGGAATTATTGTGACTAGCAGATTTCCTGAGGACAGAAACTGAAATCCAGGTTTATGTACCAGCATCACAGTCTTGGCCTCCAGAGTGCAAGCACACTCAAACCTTTTATCTGAACTGCATCAGGGCCCAGGGATCTCACTTTTTCAAAGATCCTGCACAGTCAGATGAAGGAGAATGGGCCCTTTTTTGATAAATGTACAAAAAAGCCACATGTAGCTTCTTGAGTGAGAATGTCAGTAAACCAAGGCAATTTTTTTCACCCTTGTTTCCTTCAAGAATGGCATCAGTCAGAAGGATTCAACAAGGTTGCCAATAGTTCTGGAATAATTTCCACCCGTGGCACTTCTTTAGCGGCCAGATGTTGATGGCCAGAGCAGCGTGGTTGGGAATACGGAATATTTGCTGTGCTTTCAGTGGCAGTGGAGCTGTTTGAGAAGAGATGACAAAACATAACTGGCGTGTACTGAAAGACTTGCATCAGACAGATACTTTCAGTGTCACATATCTGGCATTTACTGGAATACCTATTCTAATGGATGTCACTCACCAGCCAGTGCATGTGTCTCTGAGCGACTCTTTATGCCAGTTCTGTTCCAAAAGCTGCTGCCTGCTGCTCTATTCTGGGTGATGGTAGGAAAGAGAACATTTTAATGCTACTGAAAAGTACAATTATTTTTTCCATGGGATGGTATTTATTGCTATAGAAATTCCAGGTAGATTAAATCCTTCAAACTCCTGGTGGCAGGCCAAATCTGTTGCTTGTTTACTGTTCAAATACAGGTTTGTAGGGACTTTATTCTCCCTGAGGAATGGGGCACCAAGCTATCCTTTGTTTTCTCATGAACGCTGGTGGGATGAGCAGGCCAGCTGAAGGTATCATGGTGAGTCAGTTTAACAAACAGCTGGGACTCAAAGAGCAGAAATTGAGACTGTGAGTATCCTTCCTCATAGCCATAGTATGATATTGCTTGAATTTTCTGCATAAGGTATGTTACACGTGCCCATCAGTGCAGGTGAGCACAGATCAGAGGAAAAAATGAGTTTTCCCATCCAGTGGAGGTTACTGCATTTATTGTTTGAGGCTCTTGAGGAGAGTCACCAAAGCAGCAGCTCCAGCCCTGCCCGTGTCCCTGCTGGCAATGCCACCTTTGTGCAGTCTCAGTCCTTCCAGCCAAATAAATGAATCTGGCCATCTGTATTTACACTCATTGTCTCACCAGCTCCCAGAAAGCTCCTTTATTGCTTATGTATACAGCACTTTAATGATATGGAAATTCACTAGTCACAACTTTAATGAACAACTTTTCTTGTATTCAAATGAATAAGATGCTGATGGTTGTTTCTTTGTACACAGCAAATGGTACTTCTATAAAAGCCACAGTAAATCAACAGCATAAGCTGATTTAATTACTAATTTGTTGCAATGGCTATTCCCATACCTATCATAACACTGTGTATTCAATTATCTTTCACCCGAATGCAGGTATGATTTGGGTTACATCTCTAAATAGGAAAACAGTTTTTGAATTTTTGTTTGGGTTTTTTGTTGTTGTTGTTTCTGTTTTTTGTGGGGGGCTGTAGTTCTCTTCCTTTCCTTTTTTTCTTTGCAGCTGGTAAAACTAGCAGCAACTAGCATGTGTCTAGTGATTAAGACTTTTTCTCTTTGTAATTGTCAGATTGATTGGGACAATTGAATGATAATGAAAAACAGCTTGTTCCCTCATTTCCAGAGGTGACACTTTCTGCATAATACTGCAAAATATAACAAAAGGGTTTTCTTGGACGCTGCTTAAAGTTAATTGACAGCATCTGTTGTTTGGAACAACGGAGAGAAATAGCATTCCCTTGGCTCTTGGTCACGTTACTCAGGATTAGGCACTGTCACGCCAGCTGATATCTGAATACACTGTATCTATCCACAGGGTCTTAGCTGGACTTTCTGTTACATCAAGGTTCCCCTTTGTACACAGCTGAGTTCAAAAAAATAGCTATAGTTCATTAAATTAATGATAAATCTCCTTAAAAATCCGTGATCTTTATTAAAAAAAAATATACAAATTACAATAAACAGTGGGATATGAAAAAAGCAGAATAGTTATGAACTTCTAATGTTTTTTTAAAAACATATTTTACTTCAAAAATCTAACAACAGCTTTGCACTGCTATTTTATAGCTGCTAGGGGTCTATATAGATATAACAGCAGTAATCACTGCAGACACAGGGATGGTTTATATTGGCAGATAAAATTCTGAATAGTTTTGAGAGCATGTGAAAGAAATTTTGATTCTGCAATTCTCACCAAAAAAAATATTATAGCTTAAATTTGGTCTTAGAGTGGCTGTCTCTGTTCTGAGAGCCTGAATACCATTAAATATGCACATCCTTTTATCTTTTGGCAAACTTTTGCTCTCATTGCTGCTCTTTAGTCAGATGTGCATTTTTCTTTATGAGATTTAATATTTCTCTTTTAGAACATTGATCAGTGTCCAAAGTCACTTAAGACCAGCAGAAAAATCAATAGTGAGTGTGGATTGGCTGACTTGGAGCTGCTGCTGCAGCTGATCACCAAGAAAGCAGGGATTTGATTTGATTTTGCATTTTCAAGTCATTCCCTTGCTCTGTACTGTCAGTAAACTTTAAAATTGCTGAATTGAAAATAAATGAACACATGTTACTGTTTGAATCCCTTTCTTTTACCTTTTTTTGGTCCTTGAATCAAAATGGCAAACACAAATATTAGCGTTATTGTTGCTTACATGGCTGCAGGTGTGTGGCGAACTCCAAGCTGAACTCAAGGTCAGATACTTTATAATGTAAACTCTTGAAGTTAAGATTTGTATTTACATGGAGGGTTCATCAAGCAGCAGATGTTAATGAGCCAGTTTTGTCATGTTATTCTGGCAAGTAATTTGACATTTTGCTGTAATACTCTTATATTGAGCTCGGTATCATTGACAGTCAGATACTGAACTGATTGTAATCAGGACCAAGAAAATATTTCATATTCTGTGCTGTAATGTACAATATGTTATAATGTAAGATTTTCTCTGTAGTGTAAAATGTAACAAATTGCCTTATTTCTTATTCTGATCTCTTTAGGTATTGGTATGATTACTGAATTGAAACAGAACTAGATTTTTGCTGGAGTTTATTCTTCTATTTAAGTTTGATAATGCACTGTATTTTATTGTTTGTGTTTATAAATAATGCTTTGGAGAGGAAAGGCTAAAAAAGCACTAAAAATGCTCCATGTTATAATAAAATACAGACTAGTCATACTGTGTTAAATTAGTTGTTTTTAAATTATGCTTATGCCTTTAAAATATTTCTGGGTTTGTATACTTATATATGTACATGTGCGGCTATTGCTGCATAGTATTTGTAATGATCCTTATGTTAAAGCTTATTTCATATTTATTATTAAGTGTAACTATACCAAACCTGTGCTGTGTTCTGTTTCAGAGCTAAGCAAAGGAACACGTGTAAGGATCATGTTCTTTTTAATATCAACTGAGTTTTATCACTTGTCATAATATAGCTGATGCAATATTCACTTTTCTGTGCTCACACCTCAGCAACAGATCTAAATTATGTTTTAAAGAGAAGCTGTAAAGATTTTAAATATTCACAGTATCTTGGTGATGCTACTACAATACTGTGAGACCTAGATTTAGAATGATATAATTTGAAAGTCCTTAACGTAATTGAAAAATGTCTTAATGCCGTAAATACCAGTATGAAAGTTCAGGAAATGCGTTTCTCTCCTACTTTCTCCTCTCTTTTGGACTGGTTAGGGCTGATCTCAGCAGTGTCAGTAATTATTATTCTGATGACTTGCCCCTGAAAGGCACTCGCTTGTACCTGTGGGGACAGAGAATCCATTTGCCTGGCGCCGGGGAGTCGGAGGCACAGGCTGGCGCCAGCCAAGAGAAGGGAAAGATGATTAATATGTCTTATAGATTCACTGTCTCTTCACTTGTCCTAGACCTGCCAGTAATTCCACTCCCCTGTGGTTCCACCTTGATCACAGATAATGGAGGCAGATTGAAAGTTTGAAGACACAAGCCTTTCTCTCCTCCTGATCTGACATTACTCACCCAGGCTAAATGAGCTGTACAACCACCGGCACCTGCCTATGGGAAAGCATCTCAGTGCACTTAGCAGTAATGCTGCAATAAAGCAGCAACTGTACTCTAATTAACCAGGTTCCCTTTCTTCCCTTTTTTCCTTTCTTCCTTTTTTTTCCCTTTTTTTTTTAAACTGCGCAGCAGGCTGCCTTAGCAAAGCTATGATATTGCAATGGAAACAGGAACATAAGTATTCCTTCACCTCTGAAATATATTATAACTTACCTCTCCCTTTTTATTTCTTTGCAGAAATAGTATAATACAAGGTTATTTTGTACCAGCAAGGTAGCTGTTGCATTCTAAGAAGTGGAATTATGAATGGAAAAATAACCCTGTGAAGAACATCTGTTAAAAATTTTCTTACATAGGTGTATCTTTTTAAAGAGAAAGCCCTGTTATTTACTAATTTATTTTCCAAGCTGAACTGGACTTTGTAGTACAAATGTCAAAGTATAACCTCACAAGACCATTAGCAGCACTTTGCAAAACTTCTTGGGAAGAAAATTTATTTCAGAGACAACAGAGCAAAAGCAGAAAACAGAGTAGTCACTTTCTAGGGGTGCTTTAGGTAATGTCACAGCACACAGCAAATTACAACATGCATCTGTATATGCCCAGTTTGCATCTTCCTTTTACATAAATGCCTTATTCTGAATCGGACTGATACAGACAAAATGTCCTTTTTCTTTCCAAAATCAGACTGACCAGAACATATTAGAAGGTTTTACAGCGGGGAAAGACAATGTCTTATACAGTCTCCAGAGAGATAAGTAATAACAAGAACCTCTGAACAAGAGCTTTTTTTGTGTGGCCATGAAGTATTTTGCTCTGTAGTTCTCAGTGAGTGATTGAGCATTTAAAAAAAGATATCTGGTATTTTTAAGTGTCTTTGATTTCTTGGGAGAAAGCCAGACAATCTTTAGTGGGCATAGTAAGTTTTAAGTACCTTTGGCTTGTTTTGATTTTGAAGGTGTGTAAAAGCAAGTCCATATTGTTAGGGCAGTGCATAACTCTTTAAATTAAGTTACGCCCTGTATTGTATGTAATTGCACTTCTATGAGACACTCCAAGAATCTGTACATAGTGAAATATATTCTGGTTAAAATAATATATCTATATCTTCTGAATATTAAAGAGGACTAGGTCTAGCTAGAGAGCTAAATTCCAGAAACTGGCAGACAGCCCACTTTCATATAAGCAAAGTGATACCATTTTTAGGTATCTAGGGTATTATTATGAGTATGGAAAAGAAGAAGAATAAATAAACAGAGTGGCCCAAAATATTTTCAAATCCAATTTAAACAGGAGTATGAATCTTAAGAGTCATGTTCCTTTAGCAGAAGAACTCTAGTTACTGTATAAAATGGGGAATTGTTTACATGCTACAAGGTCATAGGGAGTAATTTTGTCAGCAGCAAAGGACGCTAGATCTATTAAAAAATGAAATTCTCTATGTAGTTTCTCACCTCATGTTGCCACTGGGGAGATATCAGTTTGGGGGTGACCTTTGAACTTCCAATTCCTGGTCCTGCTTGCTGGCTTCTTGAAGGGATTAGCTAATGCAGCACCAGGGGCAACCATATTAACAAGGAGAGAGAATTGGGGTTATTGTGAGAAAAAACATGACTCATTCAAATGGAAATTCTGGGCTCAGAAGTTGTAAAGGTCTCCAAGCTGGTTATGGGTAAAGGCTGATTTATCCTAACAAATAATGGGGGGAAGTTTTAATGATCTTTCAAGGGAAAAATCCTAATTTTAGAGTAAAGAAAAAAAGCCATAGCACATTAGAATTTCATAATTCAGTCCATGATCCACTAAAGCCTTCATAGTCATGATCTGTAAGGAATTGTCAGACAGGTGTAAGACAACTTTCACTGGTCTCCTAGGATCAAGGACTTTATGTCCTAAAGAGTCACACTAGAGTTTACAATAAATTACAGAACCTGTGAAAAAGGCTGATATCTTAAAAAAACAAAAAAAATAGAAAAAGAAAAAAAAAGTACCGGCACCTTTTAATTTTTTTTCTTGTGATTTTTTTTTGTTTGTTTGGTTTGGTTGTGTTTTATTTTTTTTGTTAAATGAAGTTACTTCTAAAATGTCATGAAGAGTAGAGTAGATCCGAAGGCTGAAAACAGGTCTTCTAAAGTCCATTCCACCACTGCAGCTGTGGAGGTGCCTTGTCTTTTCAGCAGGATCAGCTGGCACAAGGTGTATTCACAAGGGCAGTCACTGATTTGCAAGAGTCCCCCTGCAAATACTTGTGGGCTATTAAGAAACAAGCTGTACTTTGCTTGTCCTGTTGGGTGTACAGCCTTGTGTGGAGACGTTTTCTTTTTGGCAAAGGATTGTAAGCCCTAGAAAGCATGTAGAAGAGTAGGCCACATGTCTGCGTGCTACTTAAAAATCACTTGCTAAGGGTCAAAAAAATCTGCAGGATGGGACACTAAACTATGCAGTGCATATAATTAATTTCTTACAGCACTGAGGTAACAGGCTTCCATTTCCTCATTGGATCTGTATAGAGCACATGTGTAAAAAAAGGAAAAGCCCAATATGTTGACAGCATCTACGTAATTTTTCACGGTATAGTTTGGCATCTTATTACTGATATAGTTAGAAAAATCATAGTATGACACTTGTTGGGCTGGCGACTATAAACTCTTACTTGTGGGCATAATGCTTACTGCCCTGACTAGTGTCTGTGATTTACTACTTACCACTCTGATTTAGAGCAGTGCTGCTAATGATAACAAGCATTACACATGCTGGTAAATTATTTCAGATTTGGCATTTTTAATACTAGATATTGGAAGACTAGATGTTGAGTTTAGATGTATAATTTTGTACACAGTGCCACCTGGAGAATTTGGGAATAAGGTTTTGAATATTGAAATTTTTTTTGCTTTGGTTCTGCTTCATATTTATTTTAGCTCTGTGGGACTATTAATGAGCTTTCTTGAAGTCTGATGTGTTTTGGTACTGTTAGCATTTGATATTGTAACATTCTGCCAGTTGTCTGGTCTAGAAGATGGATCTTCACAAGGACTTGGGTTAGAATCGAGCCTGTTTCCACTTATTGAAGCCCAAGTATGGACGTGAAGTTGTTAAAGTCCTTTCAGAGCTGCTGTCTAACTTTGTAAGTTCACACATATTTTTGGTCTCTAAGTTCCTGTGTTTTGACTTCTGAATTTCTTGGATGCTTAAAGATCTGTCTCTGGAAGTATCCATACATCCATCAGTCGTAATAATGTCAGGAGCCAAGTCCTAATCTTTGGCTTCTGCCAAGACTTGTAAATTGGGAATTCTTCAGCCTGTTGTGGTGCCTGATCTGATGGGTGTGATCCAGTCACAGAGAACATTCCAGGTTTTGCAGGAAACAAGTACAGGTAGTGAGGGGGAGCTGAGCTGTCTCTATCATTGCTGGGCTGCTGAATCCTTCATTATCCAACAAATCTCCAAATTCCCTTCATGTAATATGTACCATGCATATGAGAACAGAGGCATTTCCTGTCCAAGCCAAGCCAGCAGCAGGATGGTTAGTCCCTCCCCTGAGGGGACACCTCTTAGGCCGAGGTGACAGTCATGGCAGGTCTCCTTCAAGGTGGGCAGGTTACGTGATGTGTAACAAATGACACTGCCACCAGAGTCTGCATGACCTGACTGGATAAACCTCTTGAAAAACCCGGTATTATCTCACAGCTGACCCTGATTTGAGAAGGAAGTTGGATTTGATGACCTCTTGAGGTCCCTTCCAACCTGAATTATCCTGTGATCCTGTGATCATAGAGCAGATGAAATTGTCCTGGTCCTGGGCATTTCCTGCTGCCTCACATTCAGAGGGGTCTGACTCTTCACTTGTATGGGACAGGCAGCAGATACACTTTATTTAGACTTGAGAATCTATTGAAGATTTAGCTCTAAACCACCAGCCAATGTTCTAAAGAAAAGTCTCCCCTACGAAGACCCTTTGGTCTTTCAGCTGTACAAAGTACAGTGGAAGATGAAGCAATGGTAAGTTTTCCTGCCTCATTTCAACTCTTACGGAGGCCTTCAAGTAAATCTGTCCCTGCACTGAGCAAACACAGGCCTAGATTTTAGGGAAGACTTGTTCTGTTTATGGTTTACATCAAGGTCATAAGAAATCTTTAGGCTATGCATATTTTCATTGTGAATCATCATGGTTTTGAGCAAGTGTTGTTTTAAGAGCTTGACTTTATACAAATGCTTTGTAGTGGTGAGACTCTCAGGATAAAATCTCTAATTTCGGAAGAATATGATGGTAAACATAAAACTGCAATAAACAAATACAAAGCAGTATGAAAAATTAATGGGTTTAGCATTTTCTATCATTGTCCCCCTTAATTTAAAATACAATTCCCAAAGGTTCTGTGGGAGACTGACTCTCACTCTGTAAACAAGATACTCAAATAGAGAATTTTCATATTCTTAGCATGTATCATCTTGATATTCAACTTTGTCCAAAGATCTTATCATTCCTCAAGAGCACTCTACAATTGAGCAAAGTTGGTGAAGCTTTTATAATGCAGTGCTATCATCAGATGATCCTATTTTTAAACACAATTGAAATGAAAGAGCTGGTAGATGACCTGGTGTTTAAAAAACATGACTCTTTGTCAGTATAATGCACACTTTCAAAGATGATCAAGTGCAGCAAAAGCTATTTTCATTCATCACTGGAGCAAGTTTGGGCATTTTTTGGGTCTCTAGAATCCCAGCACTATAAGATTCCATGACCATGGATCAGAGAAAGGAAGAAAATGAAACTAGGTTTCAAAATAATCATATAGGAACAAAATTACTTCTTTGTGAATTTTCATGTCTAGCAGAAATGTCGAGCTGGTATGAGGGTTTTGAAATTGCCTTTTATTTTTAATGTTTTCTCTCCAAAGAAATAAAAGGTTTAATTCACCTGTAGGTTTTCCACGGTGTAGTAAGAGACAGAGATTCTTGTTCAGAGTTTCTCCAGCCCTACTATCCCTTCCTATCTGTCTCCTCACAGAGGAACTGGACTGATAAGCACTGCTCAGTAAAAGAGATCAGCTGTTACCTCAGAAATGATCTTCCTTCATCTTCTAGTGTTGCCAACTCCTATTATGCCGACATAATTTCTCTTGGAAGAACATTCTGCTAATACTTGTAGGATCCCCTCACAAAGTGGTTCGTTCTCGTCATTTCTGTGATGTGGCAAGAAGAGGAATGGAGAAGAGTGGTCAGAAATTAGCATTCCCTCTTTCTCACCCTGCAGTTGGATTATGGGGCAAGGTAGAATTTACCTGCATTTATAATCACTGTGAGGTTCTAGGACTCATTCATTTCTGTCCATGGTTTTCTTATGCAGAAGGGGAACATATGGTCCTAACTCCCTCACTTGTTCCGAGGAGAATGGCAAAGCAGAAAATCTAAACTGCTTCAAGTCAAAGCCTTTCATAAATTAAGGCTTTTATATTCTACCTTTTCTCTGAACGGCGCAGAATTTTCCTTCCTGTGTGATGTTTTGGTGTGTTTAGTGGCTACATGTGAGCACGGTGACATTTATGTGAAGTGAATCTATTAAATTCTTTATAATGAATAGCGTGTAACTGTAAAACATATACAGTTTTCTCATTTTGCCCTCCTCTGGGAGACTACGACAACATTTTGGCAAGTAGGAGTAAACAGCTTTGTGTTGGCATGCAGTAAATTAAACTGAGTAATTAAAATCAATAGCAAAACACTAGCTAGGCAGAAAGGTCATATAACACAACAGAAAACTGTTGGGTAGCATATTGCAGGAAATCAAAATAAATTTCTGAACTTTTCATTATTCTTTACATGCCTGAAATTGGTCTTAAAAGGCTGGTGAGATACAGCGAGGTATTGACAGAGACAGGATCATTATCTGAGATGGAATAAAATGTTTTAATACCAATGTACGAGATTTTGCAGGGTACGAGGCTGACAGACACAGTGGAAAATAGAAGAAAGGACTTAAATTTAACTATTGTAATACAATTTTTTTTTGTTTAGATTGCCTTAATGTATTATATAGTAATGCCTTCAAGTGCTGAAGTCAGGTATACCAGTCACTCATCTGTCAGTCCAGGTGTCAGTTATAAACCTAAAGTTAATGTTTCCCTGGTCAGATGGAATGTGGCTTAACAATTTAGGGGATAGTCCAGGTTTTAAGGCACACAAGGTCTTTGAGTATCAGGTTCAACTGACAAATACAAAACAATTCTGATTTTCGGATACTGTTCTAAACCACTGCACTTCTGCTGTGGCCATGGCTTCCCAAAGGAAGTCTCTGGTGGGTTTTTGCATTTTTTTGCTGATGAAATGTGTTACGGTGGTGGAAGGAGGTGGGAGGGAATCATGAGACACGATTCCGGGAAAAGTGGAGATGTAAGATGAGTCACTTAGAGTTCGCTTGGGAGAGACTGAAAAGGAATCAAAGGCACAACTAACATGTAACAAGTATGCTCAGTCATGAAGTGGATATGAGCTAAATGTAAAATATTTTATGAAATGAACTGGCTGAGTTGAGAAAAGCAGGAAGGATTAAGGCCCATGAGCTCTTCTGGCTGGACTTGTCTGCTTTTCCCAGTTCAATCTGTTGTTTTAGTAGGCAGTGTTACTGTGCCTTTCTTATCTCTCTTGAATTTGCCAGCTCCATTAGCTCTCTCTCAGGCAACTGTCTGAGAGATCTTGTGTCATCATTCAGGAGGTATGAATGTTGCATTTACAAGCCTTTCCTTAGGTCTTCATTTTTGGATTTGCAGCATTTCTCCTACACAGTTTTGAAGAGCTTTTCCTGACCGTGCAAATCCTGGGACACTCTGTGGCTGTAACAGCTCTTGGCTGATCAGGGGGTTTTGGGGGTAAATGATGAGTTACAGCATGTTTATCTGGCAGCTCAGAGGCTTCAGCACTGGACAGGCTGTTGTTAAACAAAAGCACTGAGTTATGGTTGGTGTGTGCCGTTCTTATTTATTCCTGAGGTCATTTAATTTCCTTTCTGATATTTGTGATTTCAATTTAAAACAATATTTTTTTAATGTTTCCATTTATATTGTCTGTTTTGAATTTAATAGTAGCAATTTAAAAATAATAACAGTGATAGGCAGTTTTTGTGCTGGCTGCCTGCAATAGCTGTGTCTTGTCACTTAAAGCCACACTGCATTCTAACAATCGAGTGCTAGAAACTGGCTGAGAGCAGCAACTGTGCAGATGGATCCCACTGAAAGCTGGGTTCAGATTTGCTTTGCTTGAGCTATGAAAATGGCCTGGCCTCTTACCCCAGTCCCCTGAGAATATGATGTGTCCACATCCTGCAGCAGCGTGGGGCAAACACAAACCAGGCATCTCCTGATGGGAGACTCCAGCGATCTGTGCAGCAGGAACGTTGCAGGCCCGCATTATCTGCATTAGCATGGCCGTGTGGGGAACATGGATTATATCTGGTGTAAGTGGTTTAACCAGCCAGGCCCTCGTGGTTAATGGACATCAAGTTTAATGATTCTGAGACAGAGATTCATAAAGGAATATCAGCATGATCATCCAGCTGAAAATGCTAGAAGTCATAATATTTTTTTTTTCTCCCAGTTCTAATCCAGGTAAATAAAGCTAAAGAACTTTTAGAGGTTTTATATTTTCATTTTTAGTGCTGTGGGACCTAAACTAATACATACCTATGTTTTTATATATACAAATATTGTATGAAAGTACACAGAATTAATTTTTTGTTCTTCTGTTTTCATGTTTTAATGTAGTATGTGGGCTTCCTTTTTTAAAGGCAGCTGTTAACTTTTAAGACCTTTCAGCATATATTTTTCCCATGCTTGAATTTTTATAGTCATTAGTGGAATAGGAAATGGCACCTACCTTCCTGCCTCTTAGTGCTAAGCCCTAATTTATGAATCCTTCTTAAAACTGTGGTTCATGTTCAGCAGGACTGTGCATCTGCTTATCGCTAAGCTAATGTACAACTGTGGGAACGTGAGACTGATGCAAAGTCTTCTACAAAGATTTCAAACCAGTGTGCTAAGTAATAGCTTGATGTATTTTTTTTAAATGAATTGCATATGAATGTGTATTGAATTTTCCCACTGAAAATACCTTACATTTTTTCTTCGGTATTACACAGCTAAATTTCCTAAGATGCTGGCCATAATAGTTAACACACACCTGTATTTGGATATATAACACCTCTGTGCCTTAAAGACCAGAGGGACAATGTTTGACACATGGTATTGCCTGGAAAAGCAACAGATAAGAAATTGTCACTCCTGCTTGAAAGCCTTTAAATATTTAAAGTTATTACAACCTAGATTTTCACCATTTGCATGTTTAACTTGATAGCTGTATATATTATTTGTCAAGTACTCTTACAAATATTTCCTACAAGTATATTGACAAATGTCCTGTCATTCTCCTGGAAACACACAATACATGGAGCATTTTGAAGATGATTGTCTTATAAAAGTTTTTGTATCCCATATGTTGGGTTCTCTTACTATTTCTTATTTAAAAATAAATCTTACTTCTTCTTGACACTGTTTGGAAGATTTTTAGTTGCTTTGTCTCAACACCTCAGCCTTATTGCAGTAAAGACTGCTGTTTTTAACAAAAGTGCCTGTCCTATAAAGCCTTACTTGTTTAAAATGGAAGTTAGTATTTGGACCAAACCTTTAGACATCTGTGAAACAGATTAATTCCTGCGATGAATGTAAAATAATCCCCAGGAAACCTTACATCAAATATAAATAAAGTGCAGTGATAATCCTACTGGCTTTTCTGTAGGTGTTAGTGTTTTTTATGCAGAGTGATCTAACATGGTGAAGGTAACAGCAGGGTAAAAACCTGAAACAAACTGAGGAGCATTCCTACTACTTACTAATATTTCATTTGCTGATAGAATTGATAGTAGTTTGCTTTACATAAAGTTTTCATACCCTGCCATGTATGATTTGGTATTTAAATTGTACTTTACAGTTGTTGGTGCTGATCAGTTCAGGAAATACTAAGAAACATGTAAGGCTACCCCATCATCTTGGGTTATTTTCTGTCTTCTTTTTTTTAATCTTATCATTGGAGTCTGTGACCTAAGACTTTCTTTTAGGATTTTCTCTGCCCACTTTTTCCTCATCTGAAATCTAAGAGCACCACATATATTTCACAGTACTAGGAATATGTGGTGATGGGCCTGGGCTAGCAACTAGTGCAGCATCTGCTTAGACTCTCTCATTGATTAAGCTCTGGAAGTGCAAACATTTGAACAATGATTTTAAGAGTAACCTCTCTAGAGCCTTACTGTGTGTGCCTAGAAATCACTGGAGGCGGAGTTTTTACAGGTACATATCTGTCACTTGGAACTCAAACTGCCTGTTATAAATCTTCATACCTCTTCCCAGAGCTTCCTGAAGATTTAGCTCAGGCAACCTTTGAGGGGTGAGGAGTGAGGAGGGTCTCCTCTAGTTTGATTACATTTCCCGTGAGCACAGAAAAAATGCTTTTGTTGGCCAGATATCAAGTTCTGCATTGCGCTGGTGATCCCCGGCTTGCACATAGCTGCCTTGTGTACAGCCCATACCATCCTCTCACAGGGTATCAGCTCCGTGCTGACCTGGGAGCACTGTGTACATTCCCTCACCCTGTTTTATAACAGTCTAAAGAGGAAGGAAAGTGTCTAGAACTTTGCTGTTACCTTCAACAGCAGGAGAATGTGAAGAGTCTTTCAAGGCTAAATAAAACTTTGTGTAATTTAACAAAATGTATCCTACATTTCCCTTCCCCTCACCATCATGTCTAGTTATATTGCAGAAGAGGGTAAAGGAGGTAAAGCTCTTGTAGTCTAAACAAACTCAGCACGGTGAAATGGGACAGTACTTTTAAATATGCATAAGGATTGCAGTTGCTCCATTTTGTGACACTGACTGTTCAGGTAGAGGAAAAAAAAGCAAAACAACAGACCACACCGTTTTCCTAAACTGAATATTTTTTAAAGGGCTATCAAGAAAAATGATGCAGTAACTATTATTGTGAAAAATTGGAGTGGCTTGGCTGATATCACGCATACAGTTTTGAAAAACAAGATTAGTGTAACACACCATTTTTCAATTTCTCCTGTCTTCAACAGCTCCAACCCTTGCAGTATCTCATTTTTTTAACTTTGTGTCTGGGATGAGAAATCCCACGTGTGTACAATGGTTTCTGACCGCCCAGTCTCCCTGCTTCCAGCTTTTTCCCTCTGCTTGCATGTTTCCATGTGTACTGTAAATACGGAGTGACCAAGAGGGCAGGATACTTAGTCTCCTCTTAGATCAATACTACTCTGGGGGTCAGCAGCTAGGAATGTTTGAAAAGAGAGAAGGAGGGAATTGTCTTTTATCTCCCCTGTAGACTGAGGCCAGCACCTTTGCATTGGGTTCATCTCTGTTACCTGGGGAAGAAAGCCTGTGTAGGTTATTTCTGAACCAGCATCAGCCGGCAAAAAGACCAATGTGAATAAGATGGCAAAGAATTGAAGTAGCAAGGATATCTTAGAATATTTTTCCCTCAGTAAAATAAAGATTTTAATTCTCGGTGGCCATCTAGGTGGTGTTTTTTCTTAGAGCTGGGCTCAGTGGGCAGAGGGATCGAGGTCAGCATGTGCTGGCAGTTGGGCAGCCCAGGGTGTTTGCAAAGCAGTAGCTCTTGGTCTGTAAGCCAGAGTGTTGAAGTCCTGTTTCATTCATTTTTATCTTTCAAGAAAAGGGCTTGCCATGTTCATTGTTCCCTTCTGGCTGGGAAAACTGAGGATTTCCCTTCCAGGCTTCTTTTTATTTTCTCTGCTGTGTTTTTAATGCGATAGCTCTGAGTGCTGTCTCCAAAAGGGATAGCTAAAGGACACAAAAGGCAGGGCTGCCCAGCACAATGCATGTTTAGCCCTGGAAATGCAGTATTGCCATTGCTAACAGGCCACATGCTGGCACAGGGGATAAATTGGAGACCTACAGCCTCTCCTCGTAGCAGAGAAATGCAAGCACCCTTGGAGATGGGTACTCTGCAACACTCTCAAGAATAGGAGGGTGTTATAAAGTAGTTTTTCAATGGAGGGAGGTGAAAGGAGGGAATTTGAAGTAGCTCACAGAGGAGCATGGAGAATAAAATTTGTGTATGTGCAAGATGTGTAGCCTGGGGAAGAAATAAAAACTTTGCAATGCTGAATTTAAATTATTTTGCTTTCACATTGTCACATCTTGTACATGTTTTAAAATTATGTGTTTTCACGCAAAGAAATGAGGTGGTTCTGCAGCATAAATCAGTCTTTATAGCAAACAAGGAGGTACCTATCTTAGACCTGCTCTTTTCTGGGAATAAAGATGAGGCACTATCAGAGATTGAGAAGATGGAGCAAATTGATTAATTAAAAAGTAGTAAATCATCAGTCCCACATGATTTATGTATAAAAAAATTCTGAGGAAGATTAGGAATGAATTAGCTGAACTGCTAACAAAGATACGCACTCTCATTAAAACCAAGCTGTGTTCCAGAGGGTTGGCAAGTATCTGGGGTTTATCCTATATTTAGACCAGTAAGCATTACATCTGCACATTGCAAATGGTCGAAGCAGGAATTTAAAAGGGAATAATAAAGAAGATCGTGATGTGAGGGACTTTAATGAGAACAGGTTCAGCAAAGGAAAACCGTGTCTCACTACATTGCTCAGAACTCTGTGAATGTGCCCATAAAAAGGAGTTAGAATGATCATCCTGGATCAGACCAAAATTCCCTCTAGCCCAGCATCCTGCCTGTCAGTGCCCAGTCACAGCCACGTAGGAAAGAGAGAGGAATAAAAAGAGTTAGATAACCCTTTTTCCCTGGACTTGATTGACAGCACCAAAGGCCAGGTCTGAATTTAAGGGGGTCACCTGCTGACGTGCTAACATCATCCCTTTCCCCAAAACCAGTCCTGAACTCACTGGTGCTCAGAATTTCCCCCACTCAAAAAAAGTGAGTTAATTGCTAAGATAAACAATGTTTTCCTAAAAAGGATCAAAGAGAACTCTGACAGGTTGGATGTTCAGAGTAGCAATAACCAGTTCCTGAGGTATAGCTGTACCAATGGTATTTTCATTTAGTGAAGCCACTGGGTTGTTTTGTTAGCTGCTCTTCACTCACCCAGCCAAACATTTCCTTGCTGGCCACACTTAGTGCTTCTGCTGGCCACAGCTCTGGATGCTCTGCAGTCCATGGTGCTCCCACCCACTTCCCATCAGCTGCCACCCCTCCGCTGACCGGTTTTGTTGTTTCAACCCTTGGAAAAGTAAGCACAGTGCTGAGAACCTTGCACAGGCTCTCAGTTCTTAGGAGAGGCTTAAACAGCTTCTGGTACTCACTCATCATGCAAAAGGCTTGAACTCAAGCCTCCTTTTTAAACTGTTTTTCTTTTTTAGGGTATAACCTTTGTATTTTGTTGCTATATACTCTTCCTGGATTGACTCACTTGGATGGTCAGTTGACGTGGCCTTTCCCACATTTTCTCCTTGTGATGAAGTAGCTCCCTTTGTAACAGAAAAAATATAATTTTACTTAAATATGTAATTGCAATATGTGCCAAAGAAAGGTGATTCTGGCTTTCTCACCAACCTTTCCAGTTCATGTCCCTTCGATTGCACTGGATGCCGAGGTGCGCTTTCCCCCTGGGAATTCCTGGGATTGTTTCCTCACCTTCGGGTTTCAGCTCCCAAGCTTATGAGACGAGCTTCCTGACATAATGTATTTTGACTTTTTAAAAGCATGTGACAAAGTCTGTCACAAGACACTGCTGCAAAGGCTAAGTAGTCACATATGGTGACAGGGCAAGTATCCTCATAGATCAAAACCCGACAGGAAACAAAAAGGCAGAGGGCTAAGTGGTCAGTTTTCATCCCAGTAAAAGGCCAGCAGCTGTGTTTCTTAAAATTACCTATCAGGTCACATGCTAAATATCTTTATTAATGATCTCGGGAGAGAGAGGTGAAGGATTAGGTGGTAACATTTACAAATGACGTGTAATTACTTAAGTAATTTAAGCCTGGAGCACACTGCTGCAAACTTCGGGATGATCTAACAAGAAGGTTCATGCCTCATAAATGAGAAGTGGAGGAAACCACACAAAAATGTTATTCTCTGACTAAAGGGAAAAACCCTTAACATTGCTGTTGGCAGTTCCACAGCAGAAGTCATTTGAGATGCTGTTATGGTAGAAAAAGTGAACAAGGTGCTAGAAGGCGTAAGAAATGGGGCATTAAAAATGAATTACTGAGCTTGGTCTTCATTGTGTGTAGACAGACAAGAGGATAAAGCATAATATTATGGGGAAGTTTCCCCAGCTAACAAAGTCTGATCCATGATGACAATTTCCTGTTTTCTTTTGTCTTTATCCTGCTCATACATCATCTACTATCAGAGATGTACTGATCTTTATCAGGAATAATATACTTTGGGAAGGCAAAGGCTTCCAGAGGGTTTCAGGTCTTGCTAAGGACAGTTCAGTGTCAACCAAGCTACAACTGGCAAGAAGCTCTTTCCTATCTGTTCTCCTTTCTTTGCTAATTAGTTAAAATTCACATCTAAATGAAATAAATTAAAAATCCCAACTTTGTATTTAGACTGTGAAATCATCAACATTTTAAACATGGATTTCAGAATTCATATGTTACTGAAATGCTTCCTCAAGTTGGGGCCCTTATGAGACTTATAAATTATTCTTGCATAGAGAAGTCACCTGAGAATAACCTAAATGAAGTTAACATAGATTTTAAAAATTATTCTTGCAGAAGAACAGGGAGTGGTGGGAATAGATGAACAGATGGGAAAGGGAGAAGAGGAGACTGAAGAAAAGGCTAATTAGGTAATTGAGGCTAAGAGGCTATTAGAGCTGACCCAGTGGTCTACTGGTAGTGCAGTTCAGGGACTTGAATTTGGGATTGAGGTTGGTCCCTCATTCCCAGGCCAACACATGCTCCAAACATCATAAGGACTCAGTTTCACAACCTGTATCATCATCCTGTAAGTATGTTTTTTCCAGTCAACACAATCTGGAGGGATTGTATGTCGGATTATAGTGGAGACAGGAAAGAATTATGGAGTAAAATGCTGAATTTGGTCATGAAGATGTTAAATTGTTATGCTAATGGACAAGTTGTTTGGTGAAATTCATTGGAATTCATTGAATTGTCTGTTGCAAAAAAAAAAAAACACCCAAACAAAAAACTGAAATAAATGTATTTTGAAGAGATTCTTTGTAAGAGTTAACTATTTCTCACCAAGCAGCCTTTCCTGAAATTTGTCCAAGTCATGATTCTCTCAAGCATGATTTGTCTTTCCAGAGGCAGTAGACAAAGCAAAGGCCTAAAAGGGTGTTTATTTTAAGTCATTCCATTACCTTGTTCCTGGCCAATTTGAAGCTGCTGTGCTCATGGTGTGCCAATCTTGTCCTCTTCTCTCTGTCTCCTGACCTACCTTCTTTTCCAATGCAGTCAGAGATACACATTCTTCTGGATTTTATTTGCTTATTTTCTCCCTGATGTCAGTATATTCAAACTGTCTTCTGATGTTGTCAGGAGAGTTGCTCTTTTATGACCAGGGAGTCTGGTATAGGTCAAAGCCAGGACAGGCGTTGTGCTGAGGTGGAACATTTCTTGTCCTCATCTTTTTCTAGTACAACATTATTTATGCTGACTTTATTATTTTAAATTTTTCCACTTGTTTACAGCATTTGTGGCTACTCTTTCTCAATTTCTTCCAAATCTCTTTGTTTTTCTTTTCTGCATTTCAGGCTTTGGAACTACATTGGTGTGTCACTCTGTTTCTTCCTTTGTTCCTTACCTTACTCAGTGATTCTTATCACAAATTCTTGTGTGCCAATTGAAGTATTTCTTAATTTTATTTTTAATCTCTATTTGTTTTTTCTTCCAGTAGCTGCATTTCAGGACATAAATGGTGGCCCCCACATCCTTCTCTTACATTCATGGTCTCTTCAGAGGATCACAGCATATGTATGGCTAACTAATAATTTTATTTAATAACTAATAATATTTTTTGCAGAAAGTTGGCTTTTCTCCTTCTCTTTCTTTTTTGTCATTTACAAACACTGCATAGAGATATTTCTCTTGAAACAATCCATGGCTGCCATACCTATGGTCAGTAAGCAAATCATATTTCAACAGCAGAAAAAATCAGCACCATTTATTATCCCTGCAGTTTAAAAGAGAGTTTCTGCAGAATAATTGCAGTATTGGAACTGCTGCTTCAGAGGAAAGTCACTGCAGTTTGAGATTTAGCAACTGGACAGAATAAACAAAAGATGGAGGGGGGAGTATAGCTTTGGCTGTGAGGGTAGGCAGGAGGGAGGAAGAAGGGGAATTGGCTGATTGTGTGCTGGAAATCCCACTTGTACCTGCTGCTGGCAGAAGATTTTGGATTTTGCTATCAGCTGACAGCTGCTCTCAGACATATTAAAGTGTTTTGTCAAGAGAGTGACAAATTTTGACCTTCGTGGACAAGTTTCATGTTTAAGGTAGATAGACAAGTGAGGAGTAATGGAAAGCATTGAATGAAACCTCCTCCCACAAGACCAAATTGAGGTTTGGAGAACCTGAAACAACACTTTTCTCCATTTGGGGGATTGAGTGTCACCCTATCTCATATAGAGCTGCTTAAAATTAATTCAGTCATTTAAAAATTTATTTCTTGCGCGCTTATAATTTATCAGCCCTCCCTTTCATTCCCCTTGTTCTGGCAAACTGAAGGGTGGTGACTTCATTTCTGCCAAAAGAACCTGGGGACAGGTTTTTGGCATCGCTTCATATCTCGTAATCATGACCCTTCCCTGCTTCTTCCCCGTGCTTCCCACATGGTACATCCTTTCCTCAGCGTTTCTTGTCACTCTTAACAGTAATGACTTCCACTGGTTCCCTCCGGTTTTAGGTAGAAAAGGTTTCTTTCTGTTTTTGTTATTGGTGCTGTAGGACCTACAAGACTGGCCTGTTGGACCACCTTTGTGTCAATTATTCTGCAAACAGAGGACAAAGGACATTTCCCACTGCTATGTTTTTATTTCTTGTTTCTCTTCACCTCTGAGTTTTCCTTGTCAGAACACTGCACTGTCTTGAAGACTCAGTTTGGATAAAAACCTTTCTTAGCAAGTTCCTCCTGAATGTAGCCAAGGTATAAAATTTGGGAAATAATGCTCATAACATTTGCTCACAAAAATCTGATTCGAGGTTTTGGCTTTCAAGTAGTAAAAAAGGAGTAATGTACATTCAGAATATTTTGTTACCTTAGCATCCACTAATGAGACTGATTCATCTGATGTGCTGGTCTCATTTAAAAAAAAAATACTGAATATTGAATAGCACTGATACAGGTACCCAACGCAATGTTTATTATAAACATTTAAAATGCAAACTCTCTCTCTCTCTCAAAAGAAAAAAAAAAAAACCAAAAACAACCACCAGAAAACCAAAAAAAAACCAAAAAAACCCCCATTGCTTAATGAATTAAAGGCATTTTAGAGAAAAAAATGGTTAAAAATGCAGTGTTTTCTCCTTGAAGTTCTAAAGAATGAAGAGACTTTGCAAATAATCTTTGTACAGATCTTCATTATTTGAATTCTTAACGGTCTTGATAGAGGTTGCTTGTTATTTCCATTAAAAAATGAAAGCTGCATGCTTAATGTGTAGAGTTTCTGATTTTTATGAAATTGAATTACATAATATTTTGGTTTTTATAGTTAAGGAGAAGAAACCAGGCACTGTGAGAGGTGGAAAACCTTGAGGTTTTAAGTTATGAAAACTGGGGAACATTGTAGTACACAGTAGGAAGAATAAAAGCAGGACTTATTTTGCAGCGTCTGAAAGTGAGTTAGCTGTGCCAAAACCCATTCAGTTGTCTGCAAAAAATATTTAACACCATCTGACATATTCACTGTCACTCCATGCTCTGTGAATCAAATATAAAATTATGTGCAAGAAAAAAACCCTACAAACTTATTTTGTCACAAGTAAGCTAAGAATTTTGAAGATGGTCAGCTCCACTTGTCAGCAAGAATAAGCAAGAAGAAAAATAATGGCTTAGACCAAAGAGAAAGAAGTCAGGGAGGCCTTCAGCTGGAAAGGGCTGCCTTCTAGAAGAGGAGTTTGCAGCACATGATTTACATCCTTAGATTTTGTCCAGAGTTTGCTGGATTTCTTGCAGTTAATAACTGGGGACATCCAGCTTTAGGACTAAAAATTTGAGTAGTCAGAGTAGCCAAATCTAGTGTTTAGGGCAAGGCCAATAAACACCTGGAGGTTATTTTTCAAAGCTGAATCAGAATCCGGTTTTGGGTCGTTAGGCTTAATTTTGTCTGAGATTGTGACTCAGGCCCACCCCTTGGAGTTCTAGAGGCAAGCTTGGAAATTTGTAAATTTGCTAGGTAGTATCCCTACCCGTGCAAACTGATGGCAATTGAGAACGATCACCACAGTGCGCACCACAGCTAACGCTGCACCACAACTTGAGCACTTCCCTACAAGTCAGATCCTTTAGTTTTTCTTTTGGCCATTGATTTTTTTACAGCACCTGCAGTTTTTTGTTTTTCCTCCAAAGATCATCGTTTTACTTTGAAGTCCACTGACTGTGATATGTCCAACCCGATCCTGTAGATGCAAGGAACTGAGTAATTACTTTACGAGTGCCATATTAAAAGCAGTCCAAAGACTATTTATGCTGCTCATTAAAGTCATTGGGAATTTGGCTGGGCCAGAGCTCCCTGCTTTGGTCATGCAATAGGGAGAGGAAAGCATTCCAAAAATTGTTATTTTGTAATTATTTGTGCTGTGGTGCCACAAGAGGATTTGATTAGCACCCTTCTATGTTTTAAATGTAGGGAACAGATGCCACAAAGCAGTACCCAGCACTACCCCCAGTGTTTTTCCCTCCAAAGCCTTGATTCACTCTCACTTTTCAAATGGAAATAAGGTAACAGAGAAAAAAAAGAAAGTGGGACAGATAACAAAGTTTGATTTTAAGGTCAAAATTATTAGAGTTGAAGGTAAAATTATGTTCTAATTAGAGATATAGGTAGGATAAAGTTTTCAAATCTCGTTTATACCCCTTGCTGCCTCTTGTAGTAGCAAGAAGTCAGATCCTGGGGCCTCTAAAGTCATCGGGTTTTTGGTACTGGATGAGGACTACAATTTTAATTTTTATTTTTGTACACTGACAAATTTGATCCTATTGCACACTACCAAAACAGGGCAAATGTCCTGACTCCAGACTGCACCGTAGCAAACAGACAGGAACAGGCAAGCACATGCACACTCAGAGTGACAAATCTGCTGGGTTGGGAGTGCTGCCTTGTAAGATAAGAAGAGAAGACACTCAAATCCACTGGCTCAAGCCTTTGACTGGCACTGGACTTTGAGGTTCAAAATAAAGAGGAACTTTCCATTTCTGTGCTTCCTTCTTCCTTGGACATGAAAGAGTTCTGTGTTTATCTTTAAGATTAGGCATTCTGAATTTGTGTCAAACTGATGTAAAATATCAAGCTTCATTTCTTTAAATACATCTTGAAAACCGGCTGGAAATGAGTTGTTGGCACGTTATTCTCTGTGGCTGTACTTGGAACGGGGGCGGTTCTCCTTTAAACAACCATTCAGGAGCTCAGAGATCCGGGCAGTTGTGTATCAATTAGCAGGATGCATTGCTGAGTGTGAGCTTCCTGGAAATGCAAAGGGACAAACCGGAGCATTAGGGCTGCCACCATCATTTTGCTTTCCTGCCTCTGACTACAAAGCGGCTGCATTGTGACTCACAGCGTAAGAAGTTGGTGCATTTCTGCAGATCCATGATAAGATATTTTTCTTTAGTGAGAAATGCAGTTAGACTCTGCATTCTGAATCTGTTCCTGCCAGGCCCTAGATGCATTAGTATTCCACTGGCAGCTGCCTGTAGGTAGGAATATTGTTTTTGTCCATAACCAGAGGGAACAATCAGACTAAGCCGTTCCCCAGCCATAAACCAGCCAAAGTAATTGGGTTTAATTTTAATTTTTGTAATAGCTTTAAATTAATAGGAGCAGCTGCTGCCACAGTGTGTGGGTGTCCTTTTCCAGAAGGCATAGAACAAAAAAGGGAAAGAGTAAACAATAGTGTGTCTAGGACACAAAGGTTAATTCAAGAACTGAGCAATGTCTTTTCGTTATCAAAAACTCAGTTGGTGAGATCTAGCACTGTGTCTCTTTTCTTTCTTTTTCTTTCCCTATTTTCTTTTCTTCTTTAATTCCCTGATAAGATCTCAATCTGATTAGGCTCCTGTGTGTAAAGATGTGTTGTTGGTATCTAAACGCTAACTCTCTTTCTCTATATGACTCACAAATAGATTAGCAGTGACAAAGTGCTAGGAGAGATAAAAATAGATTAGCAGTGACAGGAGTACTATTATAATTATTTTTGGAAGATATGGTTTGAATTAAGAGTTTGGGCACTTTTTGCCCTGAGAGGGTGAATTTAAACCTAGGAACTGAGGATGGTTTCTGCTGTTGTGTCAGACACCAGATAGTGAAATGTCAATACCAGATGTCCTAGACATCAAGATTAGCCATAATAGCCAAATGCAGCCATAAAGTGATGTGTCAAAGTGGATAATAAAACAGATGCTTAGCTTTTATAATGAAGGGGAAAGGGAATGAAATATCAAAAGTGCCTTTAATACATTAACAAAGTTGTCTTCAACTTGCTTGAAAGTAGAAAGTTATTGAACCAAGGAGAACTATGTGTCATTTAAACATTAACTATCAGCAGATGAATTTCAATTAGCATTAGCCTTTCTAAAATCCTGAATTTCCTCCTATTGGTCTCATTTTACATGAAATTTTTATAGCACAAAGTGAAGCTTGTCCTTTATTATTTCTCCCACGCTAATTTGGAAACAAATAAAGTTCAACAACTCAGCAACATACTGTTTAAACTTTCATTAGGGTTTGAGGACTGGGAGCTGGAATACATTTACCCACTTCCATATCATCTGCTTGATTTGAGATCAAATGAGGGATGTCCTATAGCACTCCAGAGTAAGGGCAAATGATAGAAATATGTTAAGATACTGAAGAAAACCATTAGGTAAGAGTGCTGCTTGCAGATGGCATTTTTTCCCTACTGATACTTAAAAAAAAAAAAAAAAGTTTGTTTTTCTGTCTTTTATATGTGTGCCTTAAACATAATTTCCAGATTTTAGTGATAAGCAAGTATCTTATTTAACAAAAAAATCATCAAATCATAGATTTCATTAGGTTGGAAAAATCCTTTAATATCATTGTGTCCAACTGTTGCCCTGGCACTGCCAATGCCACCCCTAAACCATGTCCCCAAGTGCCACATCTACACATCCTTTAAATACCTGCAGGAATGGTGACTCCACCACTTGCCTGGACAGCCTCTTCCAACGCTTGACAACCCTTTCATTCAAGAAATATTTTGTAATATCCAAATCCAAGGTGCGGCCTCACCAGTGCTGAATACAGGGGGCAGTCGCTGCCCTGGTCCTGCTGGCCGCACTGCTGCTGGTACAAGTGGCCTTCTTGGCCACCTGGGCACACCCTGGCTCATGTTCAATCATGGCGGTGAAGTTGATTATTGAGGCCCAGAATGTTCAGGGAGCAGGGCATTGAAAGGGGCAGATAAATTCTTATTCTGAGTGTAATTAACTGCATCACTAGTTCTTTATTTTACTTTCTCAAGAAGATCTCCATTCCTTTCTGTTTCCCTCTGTAGATCCCGAGTCTTGCCGGTCAGACTCGTTAACTGCTGCTAATTGGCAAACATGTACCTGTGTATAATGAGAGGGTTTTGTCCTCTAATTCATGTTAGCAATGAGAGGCCAAAACTGATGTTCTGCAGCAGACCAGCTTCTTGGAATGATTACAAAGAGACACATTACTGGTGCTATGTCTGTAAATCTTGTTATGTTTTCCCCTCACCATGATCCCAGTTTAGCTGAGATCTGCTTCAGTCATTAGATGAGACCTGTTTATAAGGTTGTGTAATTGAATCAGGTAGAGTCTGCAGGACCATAGCATTTTGTTGCCAAATATGACTGGTAAGTTATTTACATCAAATTACAAGTGCATGGCATGATTGGAGACTATTCCTGTCTGAATGAAGCTGGAAATACCACCTAAGAAATGAATAAAGCATAAAAACAGAAATAGTGAACATTTCTCATCCATAGAGCAAGTTTTTGTCCCACCTCTGGAATATTACTCATTTCTCTTGAAAACTAACAGAATAATTGGAGTTGTGAGACTGATTGCAGGCAGATATTTGTTATTCCCCAAAGAAATACCACCTTGATAACAATGACATTAACATCTTTATTATAATTATTTACCAACATGTATATTCATTTCTGTCTTGTCAGATAAACCAGAAATGTTGAGGAGGGCAGCAGTCCAGTTTGGACTGGGAACAAACACCCTTTTCTCCTTTTCTTTCTATTTTAAGACCCGGTTATTTGCCATACCCGAAGTTTTTTTGTATGATTTTTAGATTGTTTGTTTGTTTTGTTTTTTAACCTCAAGAATTTATCTTTTGTTCCATTAATTTGCTATATGTTGATATGTATCCCCTGACTATTAAGGATAAATATATATATATATATATATATGTAAAGGTGTTCTGAATTTCAATAATAGTCTTGTCAGTGTTGCCTTATACTGACATTCCTTCATTAGTTGTGCCTCCTCTCTGTGCTGGTGAATTAAACCTGTGACAAAGGGTGTAGCCCCTCTCCAGACAGAGGTTTGGCCGGAGCCTGTGGATGAGGTATGAGTGGTGTGAGGTTGCAGCAGCCTGATAGAGAAGCAGAGGATGTTTGCACACCCTGGACATCCTTTTCACTTTGTGGGAATGGGTTTCCCTGGTTGTATGATGCTCTCCCTGCTGTGGTGTCTCTGCCAGCTTGGGCACCCAGGCAGAGCTGCAGTCCCTGTGATGACAGTGGCCCCGGAGCTGGCGTGGCCCTGATCCGCACAAGTTCTCCCAAACACAGGCTCTGGGATCTCCTCACCAGCTCCTGAGCTGTTCAAGCTGTTCCACTTCATTCACTTGGGAGGAAATTTGAACCTCACACAGCCCTTAGGTTCAGATTTCTTATGTCCATGTGTATACACGTCAATGAATACACATCCATACATGTTTTTGTTCTTCAGGCAGAGAATCCCCTCCAAAAACGTGTATTACTATCGCTGCCCGGACCACAGGAAGAACTATGTCATGTCCTTTGCTTTTTGCTTTGACCGAGAGGACGACACTTACCAGTTTGCCTACTGCTACCCCTACACCTACACTCGCCTTCAGCACTACCTGGACAACCTCCAGAGGAGGAACATGGACTACTTCTGCAGGGAATTGCTGGGGCTCAGTGTGGTAAGTACCAGGCACGCTTGCCAGCCAGCAGGCTTCATTATGGATGTCTACCTATAAATGCTTCCAGAGTATAATTCATCATCCTTGCTAAAGTGCCCACAAACACGTTTTCTTGCTATCAATGACCCAGGAGGAAGTGTACCTGCATGGTGAAATATAGACAAATGCTAATTTAATTTCATATAAAATATTTCCTTTGTGGTAGGCAAGGCAATGCTAGATTCCTATGTAGGATCAGTTCATCTCTAAAGACATTAAAAGATGAAACTGAAACAGCTTTATTGAAGAAATGTGATTTTTAGAGTACTCTGACCATTTGTCTTTCTGGAAGAGCTTTTCTGTTCAGAAACAAATATGATGTTTTTGACCCAGAAGATAACTTTTCATGATAAAATAATGCAAAACATACACAAACCACCTGTTTTATTTTCCCTTAAAAATTCGTGCTCTGGTGATTTGCAATTAGCAGGGATTTAGTGGTCTCTGTACAGATCCTAATGGCCACGTAAAATGAAGTGTCATAGTTCTTCTGGAGCAGGAAGAAGGGTTAATGGTAAGGCTGAACTTGTGCTCACTTTGTTATATTCTTTCTCTGAGTTGTTGCCTGTCCAGGGGATTTGGCAAGCATGACTCAGCTACTCCCATGTCAACTACAGAACTCATCAGATTAAAAAATAATAGCTCAAATATTTTTTTTTAACTTTTGCTTTCTCAGGCTTTATAATGCACTTGTACCACACTCTTAATCTTTTCTCTGAGATTTGATTTGGTCTAAACTTGTAGTGTGTGTTTCAGGATGAGAAACCTGTGAAGGCTGATGATCCCAGCAGCAGGGGCTTTAAAAAGAAACCCAGCATATAATGTGAATATCAAAATGAAATCATATGTATACCCTGCCCTGAAACAAATAAAAGGCTTCCATCATTAAAGCAGGCCGCTGAGATTCCTACAGTGGCATAAAACTTGGAGGAAAAAATTGACTTACAAAGAAGAGTAAAAACAGAATTAACAAAAGAAGTCATTTTTTAACCCTTTTTGTAGGTTAAATACAGTTCTTGTTCTAAAGATGACTATTGCATACCCATGAACTGGCGTTAATTATTAATCATTCCAATTAGGGGGACAAACAATTATGTGGGAGAGGGTTATTAAAAATTAGAAAAGTAAAATCTGCAGAGGCTGGGAGGAAAGAACACTATCATCTTAATGTGTGTAGCGTTTTAATTATTAATCTTAGAGGACAGAGCTGTCATTAGTTCTATAATGAAACTGAATTTGTTTCCTTTCACTCTGAAACTAGTGTATAAACAGTCACATTTGCATATTCATCAAACCTCTGATCTGACTGATTAAAACACAGAGATAGAAGGATTTATCTTTTATCTGCATTTTGACAGACAGAGCTGTACTCGTAAATCTTGTTAACATTGTGTTACCAGTAGTTGCTAAATATTATTTTTCATATTTCAGCACACTAAACAAACAGATGCCACTCAAAATGTGGCAGGAAATGTGCTGTGTATAAGTCCTGCTTTTATATCTATATGTACACACACAGTATGTTTTGCAGAAATTGATATGGTAACATTTTGCAGCTCACCAAGCTGTATAAAAAAGCTTCTGAATCAGGCTCATGCTGTAATCTTTGTGAGCAACATTACAATCTCAGAGCATTTCTGGCTTTTCTCCACACACAACTGTCCTAGAACAGCTTGGTAATTTAATGTCTTTGCCGAGCTTGAATAGACAATTTCCATAAGTTCTCTGCAAGTTAAATATTTTAACATAGAGCTTTGTTGCTATCATACATCTTTAAATGGTGAAAAACAGGATCCTTCATTCTTCACTGCACAGTGCTTCATAAAAGCAGAAGCCGGCTGTACTTTGGAGAATTGCGTGCCATATAGGATAGATTTAGAGCTAGGAAAGCGAGCTCTGTCCCTGCCCTGGCCCCTTATGTAAGATAAGAGGAATCAGATTGGCATAAAGAGGCCCTTAGAAGCTCTATTCCTGGCGAAGGGACCATACCCCTGGTAGCACATGGTGAAAGGTAGTTTAAAGATGCCGTCTGAGGACAAACTCTCGAGTCCTCCTGCTGGGCATGGGGCTGAGGCGGGATAACATGGAAGGGAAAGGCTGCAGCACATCTGTGCAGCTGCCATGTGGCTGCTGATCCCCTCGGGTTCATTCCAGGGGAATTTTGCAGGCCCCCTGCTGCAGTCTGTGGTTATGAGGGTGGGGAAGTGTTTGAAACAATTTCACTTCTCCTGGAGTATGAAGTTTTGAACTGTTTCTCTTGGAGACGGCCGAATCTCACCACAGATCTTTGGAGTTGTTTTGGTTTTTTGTAGTTTGTTGTGGAAAAGTAAAACTCGAGTCACAAGAAGCCCTACTTAGAGGATTACTCCTAAAGGTTTTCTGAGTGCACATTTTGCTGCATTTAATGTTTTCAAGGCAATCTAATTTCTAATCTAATTTCATATCTTCTCTAAAGAAAGTGCTCTGCCTCTGTTAACTTCTGAAACTCTATCACTAATTCTATGAAAATTGAAAGTGAAATATCGGTATGGGACATGTAATTGTCATTAGGATGCAGAATGACAAAATGGTTCAGAGCCAAATGGCAAAGTTTCCCATTCCCATTTAAATGGATAACTTAGCTGTACTATTTCTGACCTTTTAATGTTTATATTCTTTACTTCAGAGAGCTATCCCACATTTTAGATGTGCCAAATGTTCTTGAAAATAGTCTCTCCTGCAAGTGAGCTGAGATGGTCACCCAGGTACCATTTAAACTGCCATTTTCATTCTGCTGTTATTGGCCTTGGGTAACTTCAGATTTTCTTTGTTTTGCCCCAGCAGATCAGAAGCTCAAAATCTGTGAGCACTTTTTAAAATTGTAAAATTACTTTTTTGCGTATTATTGATGTGTCTCGCCTCCCAGCAAATACTATGCAATATTTCACAGCATGACATAATTAAAAATAATTTTTACATTTCTGTGAAAATATAAACACAGGCACAATTTACATTTACAGTACCTATTTTATGATACTTATTCAGTCTCACGTGCAATAACAGCTATGTGTGTAGCATTATAAGCAATACTTCAGAGTTGGCAAAATTTTTGAGTGTGTTTTCATTTGAAGTTGGTGGTTCAAATTGCCTGTGTGTGCTCGAAGTGTGTGGACAATGACGAGACCTGTACCCCACCAGTATCTCATGGGCACACATAATAAATTAAATGAGTTTTGGACTGCCTGGCTCAACTCCTACAGACCACTTTACAAATTGACGCTGGCTGGGCAATATTTTCATTACTCACTCCAAAGAGAACCAGGATTAATCAGAGCCGGATACTTCCTTTCACTCCATTAGGCAATGGTGCTTCCAAATTACACTTGAGGAGAATTGTGACTGCACATACAAACCACGAGCCTCAAAGGGACTTGCACAGTACACAGAGACTGGAATATGGAATTCTCTTAAATTAAATATTAAACACACATATTTTAAAACAAGAAGGCAATATGTCTAATGTAGGTCTCTGTAAATGAGCTGATCTCTTAAGTCAGGTATGGAACACTGAAAGACACAGATTGATGCTTCCTCCTGGCTCCACACCACTTTGGTGTGTGCTTTTAATTTACATGAGTTACTCCTGATTCCTGCTGGTACCAGAGAGAGCAGAATGATGCCCTAAGACTGTGAAACTGCACACCAGATGTCACATTGCTGGTTCATTGATCAAATATCCTTTATTTACTGTCTAAATGACTTCATACCCCAGTAAAAATACTTGATCGGTTCTGCTGTTTTCTACTGGTTCATTTTTAACTGCTCAGTTACGAATGTCTTAAAGCATGAAGCAAAGAAAATAGGCAGTTTTTCTAAGGTTAAATTTCCCATTTCTGCGTTCAACTCTAGGTTATGTAATAACAGCTCTGTAGAAGAAAAGTATACTCTTGGTTTTTGAAAAAAAATAGAAGTTACAGGCTTCTGTGTGATGTAACGTACATTTCAAATCCTGTTGGTGTCAGATACTGTATTTTCCAATGGATTTGACTGTAACTAGGTTGAAATGTCATGTAAATGTAATTTCTGGCAATTTAGTTGGCCTGAAAAAGGCCACAGAAATAGTGCTTAGAAAAAGTAAATCCCCTTTCTCATATCTCAGTAGTGTAAAAGTGCAGCTGTGTATGTGTGCAGGACACATTCTCTTTAGTCAGTGGTGTATTTTTTACTCCCATAGTACTGCTGCTCCCAAAACATTCGTAATATGGATGTCATCCCAACACTATGTGAGATTTTAAATGTTCCTACAGCTATTTTCTTAGCTGGGTTGGATATCAGCAGAAGTAGAGTTGAACCTAAAAATAACACCACCAGCAGTTCTTTCCAAAATAAAATATGATTTATAGCATATAATAGCACAGTGTGCTACCAGGGAAATTATATAAATAACATGAAAAATTACAGGGGACTATTCTATACCATCAGTTTAAAGGAAAATTTCTTTGTTACAATTTAAAGGGAGTTCTGGGAGATAACCTGGCTGTGGGAATCACAGAGTAGGAAGGATAGGTGAAACTATGTTACTGTTGAATGTTGCCATCTGTCTGTAGAATATATATGAGTGTTCATGATAAAATCAAGAAATATTTTGGTTAATTTGGCAGCAATATATAGTTTTTGAAAAAAAAAAAACCTCAGTGAAGTCACCATTTGCGATTATTATCATGCAAGGTTACTAACTGTATGAGTTGGTTTTTTCTGAAATTACAGAAAGAACATTGTTTGATAAAGTAAAATAATTTCTGAAGGATTTGCATAAATTGTTCCTTATCTAACTGTGAGTAAAAAATCTTAAATTGTGAAGAATGATTCAAATTTTAAGTCCATTTTGCAGCTCACATTTTATAACTATCATTCTCCATTTAAAAAAAACTCTTGGAAAAAGCTCTTCACCAAAAAAGAAGCTTTGAACACAAAAAGTCCATTGAGGTAAGAAACCATCTAAAGAAAAAAAAGAGTTATGATCCATTTTATTAAGAAAAAAAGTTCCTGAAAAGAATGACAGTAAATGAATTACGTGTGGCAAAGTTAGTCTATACAAACTGTTTTCGTGCACAGGTCCCAGGCTGCACCCTTTCATCTTGGAAGCCTTTGGAAAGTCAGTGACCTTTCTGAAGTTTTCACTGGACTTTTTGTAGCTGTTCAGGTTGGCCTTTTGCTGCATGGCTCTTCCCATTTCCAAGTCAGACTCTTCATCTCACCTTTACTCCACACTTGTCCTTCATCTGGCTTGCCCTTTCTTAGCCTCAAATCTAACCTTCCCTTTTCTTTCCATTTAGTTTATACTTTCCTAAGCTAGCTAGAAGAAAGAAGCTGTGGTATTTGTTTTCTGCTCTTATGTTACTTATCCCGCTTTGTTCTTTCCTATTCATTCCCCTTATCTCTTTGAGTTGTGAAGGGCAAATCCAAAATAGCTGAGAGGTCTTTTAAATACCAGCACTGCACAAGGTAGTCATGTTCTCTTCTATGCACTTGATATCCCCATCTCAGTGCCATTTCACGTAACTTCATATCCTGGCCTAGGACTTGTCCTCCTTATCCTTCTGTCGTTCGTGTTCCCTATTTGCTCCTTCCCTTAATATGTACTCCTGCACTTCCAGAAAGGCTGCAATAATATGTGGCTTGTCCAGGCTTCAGCCTGGAAAGGGAACACTAATGATTTAGTCAGATGTCCTGAAGTGCCTGAACTAACACCCAAGTGCAGGAAGGCATTTCAGGGTCTGACTCCTTTTCTCATGGCAATGGCAAATTTTAAGTAAAAGGCAGGTTTTGCTCATTCCTGTCCTCAGTACTTTCTCCTACTTGTTTGAGTTCCACACAGCTCCATGTGGTAACTGTAATCCCAGTGGGAAACCCACTGGTTTTGTCCACACAGTGAGTTCAAGCTCATATCTAGTTGGTTGCCTTTAGTTACTGCACCCTAAGCTTTCGGGGACGGGGAGAACCTATTTTTACTTTCCATGTTCAGTGCTGACTAGAATCCCTGTTTTTTTTAGTTGGTGCTTGGGAAATAACATAGCACAACCAATTAATATCACCTCATCAAAAAAAGCAAGTCTGAGGCCCTGTGTGTACACCAACATAAAGATCTTCGTAGTTTTAAAACTTATTTAGTTGCCCTGCAGGCCATGAGTGTATTTGGAGGGTATGTAGGACTTAGAACCCTGAGAAAACCCTAGAATGCTTTCAGTCTTCTTGCACTTCCATTTCCAGAGATTTGTTTTCCCTGCTTTGTAGCACAGCATTAAGCAATAATTACCATGTTGGTAGCGATGCTGAATGTACTTGCACGGAGGGGAAATCATGCTATGTGGAGCTATTAACTACATTTGCCCCGTAGCACTTCACTGCATTGACTCTGCTGGGATTTTGGCTATGTTTGAGTTGGTTTCTGTTTAGATCTCCTGAGTAGTGACTGTGTAAGGCATCTGTGGGGCTGGAGCCGTATTTAAATCTTTATTCTCTGACTGTAGACCCAGAAGACGGTTAGCCTGGCTCACATTACCTGTAGGGCTGAAACCTTGGAATTGAAGGCTTATTTAACAATTTCAAAGTCTGCACATTCCAAAGGATTTGGATTTATGCCTTTTAATTTAACCAAAGAAAGAATTATTTATTGATTTAACTTTATACCGGCTCTAGAATGTAAGTATAATATATTAAAATCTCTAAATACCCCAGGCAAAATCTTGTTCACATAATTTATGGAAACGGAGCATTGTGGCTCCGATCCAGAAAAACACTTAAATGTAGATTTGAACTTAAGCATGTTAAAGAGACATGTTGAAGTCACTGGCACAGTTCATGACATCAAGTTTAATGTGTGTAAAGATACCTTTAGGCTCCAAGGTCAAAACAATCAACACTTAGGCCTTAGGTGCCCCAGTGTTTTGTTGTGAACTTGTTACCACTATAACAACGTGACTACAGACAAAAAAATAATAATAAAACCCACTTTTTGCACTGCTCTATAAAGATGCTGAATGTCTGTGTGTAAACTGAATACCACCATTGCTGAGCAACCTTTCTTTTTTAGCAGTGTATGAGTAAGGTGTGCATTTGAGGCCCTCTGCATAAGATTTGCGCTAATCCTGGAGTTCTTTGTCCTTGCCATGCACATGTTCAGAAGACTTTATCTCTTTTGTCCTTAAGCCTTGAAAGCTAAAAGCTGGCTCTAGGAAGACTTCTGCCTGTGTGTCAGAAGGGATTTGGGGAGACATCATATAGAAATGAGAAAATAAAGACATAAGAACATATTTTGATGCAGATTATAAGATAGTAGAGACCAAGGCAGTGTAGCTCAGGTGGCCCCAGCTGGCTGAGTGCATCCTTACTGTTGACCCAAGTATTTGAAGATACGTACTTGAAGAGAGGAAGTAAGGCTCATGAAAGTATAATACATGTAAGAAAGCACAGCTGAGAGATATTATATGTAGCCTGTGATCTGTTCTTGATTTCAGTGTGATTTTAATGACCCTTACTTTTCTGCACTGTTGGCAAAGTAGTTTTGAATCAAAGAATAGTGCAATGATTAAGCACATCAAACTTACATGTAAGGGAGACTACTGCTGTCCTTATTTTAAGACATCATGTTGCATTCAAACATATTTTATTTTAGAAGATCGTGGTATTCCGGGAAAAAAAAAAAGGGGGTATTTTTCATAGGAAAAGCCTGCTGCTGTTGAAGTGCTGCTATTATCCACAAACACTGAAAGCAATATTTGTCTTTGTTTTAAAGACAAAATGACATACAAATAACATGAGGAGACAGGAGCTTTTTAGTGTAAAGCGGTAGGTACTTAATTGAAAACTGGTTTTTTCGCTTCTTAGGAAATACAAGATACAGCTTAAAGCCTTTTTAATACTCTTTAAAAGAGATCTTACATGGCAACCAGTCATATTGGTACATGAAAAGAACTGCAGTCTCCGATAAAGATCCTCTTTTTCATGTTTTCAAACAGCAGCTGAGCACCATACTGTGGCAGCAGAGAACAATCTGAGAAAATGAACACGGATTGAAAAGGCCCCAGTTACATGACATTTCCAGTGGAAAAAAAAAAAAAGCCAGCCCTAGGCCCACAGTCAAATATTTTCACTCAGAATTCCCTAGAATTGTGGACATACCTTTCTACAGAAAGTGTGTTTTTCTGAACCACCTTATCTGATGTTCTAAAAAATGTGTAACGTGGAGACAGACAAAGGAGGGGTACCATCCATTTCAGGAGTTTTCATGAGTGGGCATGAAAGAAAAATCTGTTTCAGAAATAATTTTCCTCCCATTTATTTTTAATTTCTCATTAATTGCATCCAATTTTGCACTTAGTCTTAATTAGTTAAAATTTAAAATGACTATTACTTTCTCAGAATCTGACAACTTTAGGATTTTATAATACATACTTTTTTTCTCCATTTAGATTTTCTGCATTGTATTGGTTTATAATAATGCATTAATATCCATCATTCTATTTTTAATCAGCTTCTTAATTCATTAGTAACAGCTGCACATTGTTAAATGTTGTTTTTCCTTTTTTTTCCTTTTTTAAACTCTATGTGGCTTAGAATTAAAGTATTAGCTAGTCTTTCCATATTTATGAATGCTGCACTGTTCTCAGCATGGAATAAGGGAAAAATCATGCATGTCTTTAAAGAAAGCCTTTTTTTTNTTTTTTTTTTTGAACTTTTGCTCTGACAGCCTCTAAAATATTGCATAAATATCAGTGAGTTAAGGTACATAACATTCTTCTGGCTGCAGTGTCGTTTTATAGGAAAGAAGACTATTGCAGAAACCTGGATTGCTTGGTCGCAGCCTGTGGGAAAGCCTTTGGTGTTCATTTTCACAGGTCAGCCATAGCAACCAGTTAATTTAGATGGAGTTCAGTGCAGAATCGAGTCTTCCAATCCTTGTCAGGACCCTGGACAGCGCATCCGACCGGGCTGTCCGAGGCACTCGCAGCTCGTTTTCACATTCACTTCTAAAAAGCTGAAAACACAAACTTCTCTTTTCAGAGCTCCTGATACACAAACCTGAACCCCAAGTTCTGACATGTACACCCAAAACTTAAGTTTAATGTTTTGGAAACCAGGCCCTATTTGCAGCTGCTGAGCTCCTCAAATTACAGCTGTGGTTTTCAGGAAAAGAGCTAGAAATGGAGTCTGCTATTTTGTGCAGCTTATGTGATTCAAGACCTCAAGTCTGTTTTTCTTATTTGCCTTCTGAGAATGAAAAATAGCCTGTAATGTGTTATGTCTGATGGAAAATTTATAGGAATGTCAGAGATGACTGATTAAGGGCACTTTATAGATTAACAGATGACGACTAAAACAGAGGTTGATGGTACTGTGGTGAAAAAAGAGGAGATATTTTGGCAATACAGTGAGATCCATCATGACTTGTCTGAGACCTAGACATAGATATTAATCCAAACAATGAATATTTCAGAATCTGAAAGGTACTGTGTAGAACAAGAATAGTGTTGCTGCACACAACAAGGGTGCTCAGCAGCATTGCATCTTCTTTGTCTCCCGTGAGTGGATATAATATAATCTCCTTCTTGCCTTAGTCTGTCTTCTCTTGAAAGCTTAAGGTAATGGTCCAGATCCTTGGCATGGGGCTAGGTAATCAGGTTATCCCAATAAAGTACCTTGCTATCTTCTGTGTGGGGACCATCTATCTTTTACAGGAATTAATGATATAGAGGTTCCTAGAGAACTTACAAAATGTCCTGGGGTGGGTTTTTTCTTGTTTTGCTTTTTCCTTTAGATTGTAGTGGCCTCTTTATGGAGAGTCCAGACAATTTATATCCTCACTCTCAAGAGAACAAACTGCTCAGAATGTGAACTCAGGAAAACAGAATATGTGTTCCAAAGGTGTTCTGCCGTTGTAATCATCCTTACAAGATACTGTGGCAGCACCAGATTTGCCTTCAGCTCCAGCTGATTTTGAAATCCTTCAAAGCTTTAGGAATAAAACTGCACATATCCTCTAGATTTCTTTTATAGAAATAGATAAGGTTTTGTAACAGCAAGTAACACTACAGAGCTGAACAAAATTGTCCTCCTATAAGTGAGCCTGGGATGCACTCGGACCAAATAAGATTGTAGACTCATACTATACAGACTTGTAGGAAAACAGAGGAAAAGTTATTATATTCCCCATGGTCAAACAGAATTCTTGTCCATCTTGGCTGAAACTCCCATTAGCCATGACAACCAAGGAAGGAAATACACAGCACCAGATAACATCTGACTTAATGCTGACAAAGAGGTGGGATGCATTGATCTGTTTGGAAGAAAACTTCATTCTTTTTTATTCCTATAATTCAGATTTTCTCATTACTGGACACAGATGGCAAAATATAATTTTATTAACTATGACCATTTGTTTTGCGGTTCATCAATTAAATTGCAGAGATTACAGAGACTGGTTCATGCCAGCCATTAACAGAAACAAGTTAGTAACTAGAGCTATACTGCAAATGGCTATAGATGTTTCATACAGTGCTTCAAGATCATTTGTTGCTATGACAATAATGGAGCAGAATGGCTGTGGTCTCTGAAATCTCAAATTTTTCATCTTCCCAGAGAAATACAGGCAAATACAAGCTCTTCTTTTAGAACTCTGGACTTCCTTTAGAACTGCAATGAATTTATATATGTTAAAATACAATGAATTTATGTATGCCCCTCTCTCTGCTCATTAGAAAGTTAAATCAGAAAAAAAAGGAAAATCAATGTATTGCAAAGCTCCTGTACAGCAACCACTTCCCCTTCTGTGTACTGCAAAGTCAGTGTGAACCATCAGGTAGTACCAAGAGAAGTAAACTGATGGTTCCTGTAGCAGCCATCTCCAGAACCTCTTGTACCAGCCAAGCAAACTTTTGGTAGAAGTGAATAAGAACTGCATGTCAAAGCCTTTCCTGTTCTCATCTGTCTTTCCTGGTCTGATAAGAACTGCACCTTTTAAACAAATTGGATTCTAGAAATTATTTCCATCCCAGTTTCCTGTATTTACATGTAATGGCAAAAATTTCCTGACATGCTCAATCTGAAAACTTACTCAGAAAGAAATAAGTTCTCTCCTGCAACTGGTGACCACAGAGTAATTACTCCCTAATCCCTTTTTTAAAATAACTTAAGGGAGTGACCCTTTTTTATGTCTATGTATTTTTTGAAACGCAGATAAGCTCTCTTTTCTTTCATACAGTCACAAATTATTATCTTTACATGAAATAATGCTGAATCACAACAAGAGGTTTAGAAAGACATTGGACTGATGATTAACATCTCTAAAATATCAATTCACAAAAGATACCGTCTTTGATTAGCTTCAGAAGTTGCTCCATGTGCTAGAAAGTAGGATAGCCTGTACTCTGGAAGCAGCACACACTATATAATTTATTGGAAAACATCAACAGGAGATGTGTCTTTAACACAATAGGGAGCCCATGTACACAGAACACTGGGCATTTCTGGGAATTGTATTGCACAGAAATTTACTGGAAATCACAAAGGTGTTTGAACCTGTTCTTTCTTTGATTCAAAAATACCCCGTAATAATGATAAGGCAAGGATCACAGCCTACTGCATAACAGTAATGTGTCGTGATAGTAAACCTCTGGAGCTGATCACACGTCATCAGATCTCCCTGGCTGCACTTGGCACTGGTGGCCGATGGATTTCAGCAACGATCACGGATGGAATTCCTTACTGCAGCTTCGTACCACGTCGTGTGTGCTGGGAATACCCATCTGTACCCCTGTTTGCAGCCAATGTGAGCACGAAATTTTACAGTTTTTGTTCCAGGGACAGCCCACGTTTAATCTCTCTGGGAGACACTTTCACCCTTATCAGAGTTGTGTAAACTGATTGTTGTTTCTTCAAATGATCCAAAATTCTAAAAGCCTGGAACAATTCTCCTATTAATAGCTAACATATAGCCAAGATTGCTTCTTTTCAGAAGTCCATTGCATCTCAAATAACATTACATGTGGATATATCCTGAGTTCAAAAGGTCATATTCATTACAAGTTGGAACATCATAACTAACAATAAACTGGAATCTATTTGTATGGCATTAATTTCTATAAGGAAATTATGTGATAATTTTCACATTTCGTGTCTTCCAATCAATACCATTTGAAATATTTCATTGTTTAATGTTGCTAATTTTGGCCAACCTCTCCTTTCCATTTTTTCTTTTTTTCTTCCTTTTTCATTTTTAATCGACAGAGCATCTGAAAGTGCCACAGTCAAGCTGAGTATTTCATAATGCTGCATTCAGTTTCTATAGAATTGGTTAAAGGCCTTTTTTTCACTATTATCAAAACCATTTCCATTGTTCCTCTCATTTTTCATGGCACCTGCACTGGAGCTTTGGTCACAACCTCATTACCCTCCCCCTGTCCAAGCTGCCTTCCTTTGTCACAGTGTCAGTGACAGAGGCAGCAGGACAAGATCTGATATCTGACTTCTCCTGTTCCGTGCCTCATTACAACAAAGGTTCTCCTAGATTACATCTAGATGGTTTGTTTGTTGTTTCAGAATTAACCAAATTATTATCTCTGTCTTTTCCTAAACTTCCTTCTAGTTTTGGGGATATAATAAATTTCTAATATTGCAGGAAATCTTCAGAGATCTACTTTCACACAGCTAAATTCTTCAGGAATCATCTTGATTTATTGTCCATTTCAATGGTTTTAACACAGGTCTCCACTCTCAACAAAAGCAAAGCCACAAAAGAAACACAGAAACTGATTTATTCAGTAGTACCTTGTAGATACATTCTGATTCTGTTGGGTAAATCAGTGAGGGCCCTGTTGGAGTATTTAACATGTTTTATATGGTGAGGATGGTCTTGTGGTTTAGGTTTCTTTGGATAGAACAGTTCTGACATAGTTTCTCCTTCAGCAGAGCAGGGATTAATTTGTTTAGTTTACTGTTTGGGAGTGTCTCACAGTGGCGTGCACACAGAGGCAACTGAGCATAAGGAATATTAAGGTTATATAAAAAGAAACATCTTTTTCCTGTAAAATCACCTTGCACCTTCCTGCACCTTGTGTTTACACAATTTAAGATGTCAGAGAAGACAGGAGCTCCAGAGCCATGGCCAGCGGAGAAAAGCAGAGAAAAACGAGACAAGTCTTTGAGAAAAACAGATGAGATCATGCGGTCACCAGGAGATCCATGTAGATGTTTTCAGCGGCTGTTTGTCTTTCAGTGTCACGGCTGAACCCATGGTGACACACAGCCTTTGTGCTTGCTGCACATTCAGAAGACACTTATGACAAACAGGGTCATGTAATGATGATGCCTTACCAGATTTGGGAATATGTATTGCTGCCATTACTTCAGAGGTCGGTTTTAGCTTTTTGCAAATTAGGGTGCAGTCATCTTCAATCACACTGTAAATTTTGGGAAAATGTTTGCGATGAAATTTGGGAAATGGCTGTGAAAAATATGCAGAAATGTTTGGTGTTTCTTTTTCCCGTATATTGGTAGTGTTTGAGCTAAGGTTGTTTCTTTTCTTTATGTATTACAAATTAAGGTGAAATACAAGAGCCTTGAGCAACTGTGCAAATCAAAGAAATTGGATGTGTCCATGTTTGTGTTAAACAGGATAGAAATGTACAATCTTTTCCTTGATTCTGAGAATAGATACTAATGTGGGTCATGGCAATAGTTTCAAAGGCAATTTTTAATATTTTAGTGTCTATAATCCTCTGCAAGTGAGCCAAGAAATGCGCTCAGGAGTGTCTTCATTCTGCTTGAAGTCATCCTCAAGTTCCTACTATACTCGGTGAGCTTTCACGAGAAAGGTGGTGCTTGAGAAACTGTAGAATTTATATATAGTGTTGCATTTTCAGAATGGATATCCAGCCCCTAATAATCTACAGTTTATTAATTTAAGACATCTGTTTTACTAAGTCCCCAAACAGGATTATTTCCCTCATCTGTTTTGGAGACCTCTGAGCATTTCTTGGAAGAAATGAGATGGTGAAGAGCAGCTGTTGGAATTCAGGGATGCTAGAAAGGGGAAATATCTTATAGTCACATAATCCAAATATCTAAAAGGAACTTGCTTAAATCTATCTGCCATTGTTAAAATTCCATGTTCCTTGTAAGTGCCTACTTGTTCTGGAAAGAGAAGTGTGTGCATTTGGTTTTGTCCATCAGAGAGCTCAGAGACAGAATAATGTTCAATCATGATGTTAATCCCAGCACAACAGTTTCTACTGAAGTGACTCTATAGAGGATTTATTCTCCCATCTATGCAGGTGAATAAAGAATTCTTTTAATGGGTGGTGCATATACTGTTGTAGAAGAATAGACCCCTTTGTATTAAAATTACATGCCTGGGATTTTAACATAAAAACTGAAAAATCCCACTGTGTAAAACTGACTTAAACTCAATTTCCCTCTCCTCCTTTTACAATGTCAAGATGCCTGAGTGCTCAAGTGACTGAATAAGTACTAAATATTTAATGCATGGAGGTTACATTAACTGAGTCTTTGATCTGAAACTTCTTAAAAACATCTTAAAAGCCCTTCAAAAACCGGTTAGTATTTCATTACAGTCACTTAAAATAGATTTATTTTATCAAAACATCCTGTCAGAAACCCCAAAGCTGTGATTAATAACCTCCAGCATTTTGACTAAAGCATCTCCTAATACTGGTTTCATAGTGTATCAACAGATTGCCTGTTGTGGGTAAGAAATCACCGGCCCGATTGCCTCTGTCAGGCAAATGCAGGTGTTCAGAGAGTGTCTGCTGAGAGTTTGAGCAGGTATGTAAAATGGAATCCACACTGGGATTCTGCATGCTTGCTGCTACTCAAACAGAATGTCTCTCATGTAATTCTGAGATTAAATTAACTTTTTTTGTTCGTGGAATAAATTTATTAGGGCAGCTTTGTACAGATGTTTTTGTATCATAACATTTACAAGCATTTGGGCAACATGAGAAATGGGATAGATCAATAATTTATATCATCCTGGGAAACTCCTGCACGTTCTTAATCTGTGCAGCATAATTTGAGAGCATCTCTGTCTGTGTCAAGGCTCTGCCCTTTACATTGTTTTTATTGTTCAAGGGTAACAGACTGCAGGGTGAGCCTGTGAGAGTGTCTGCTGGATGTGTAGGAGATGGAAGCATACACAGAGGCAGGTTTCTATATAATTCATTTCTACTGCATCCAGCAGACTTTCTGTGCAAGAGCTTGTCCCACTCGAATCTATCCCTACCCTTTGTTGTAGATTTCCTTCTCATTGGCTTTGTGCACCTCCAGATCCCACTCTGAAATTCCCACTGTTGTTTTCGTAACACAAGACGTCGTGTCCTAACACAACACGAACACGAAACTTGGGATCTTAAATGATTAATCACAGACCACCTGGTCACTCTGGTGCTGAATTTTGAAATGTGCTTCTGGTTCATGAGGTTTTAGCTCGTGCCCATCATTTCTACTTCCTAATTTATCCCTGTTTTACCAGTGGAAAGAAATTGAAACAATCAGTTTAGTGATTCTGTTTCCTTCTCCTCACTAATCAGTAGATTAAAGCAAACTGCTAAGTGTATTCTAGGATAATAAAGGAAATTAAACACTTGGTTCTGAGTTCACTGTATGTGTACATGGAGTCATTTGCCATTGTTTTCTCAAAACAAGAGTTAAGGGTTTCTTCTGAAGTCTCCCACAATATTAGCAAAAGGCACATGGCTGAACCCTCATGAACCACTTTGAAAACACATTCCTTGTTTCTTCAGGGAAATGCGCTTTTGTCAGTGTATACCTTGTGTAGAAGATGTTTTGCATTTAAAAACCACGTGGAGATTGAATCCTGTTATATAAAGCAAAGCTGGCTTTTTGTGGAGTTCTTTGTAGTACCAACATTAAAAGGGTTGTTATAAATAAGAGTGGAATATAATTATAAATGCCCTTCTGAGGAAAAAAAAATCCTTGATTACCTTTGAATTCTTTTGCCCTTTAAAAAGGTTATATTTAACTGGTTCAGTTTCTTACTTGATGTTTCAGTTTCCCAAGGGAAATCAACCTCCAGTACGAACTGTTTCAATTGGGTTACATGACTTTACTTTGTGTCTTGCATTTGTTAACAGACAGGTTATATAACACTGCAGGCTAAATATACATTGCTCTGTTTCCAGCTACCTCTGGTACTCCTGTGTTCAGAGGAATGACCAGAAAAGTGGGAAGTGGCTTTCAAAAGTTCTTCTGGAATTAACCCCTCCTGCTAATGGTGTAAACTGCTTGGAAGTAGAGACTTCAGGAGCAGTGTGAGGCTATAAATCTTAAACTATAAAAATATATTAAATATTTTGATGTGCTACCTATCATCCTTGAGGGTTTTTTTTTTTTATGACTAAAAAGAAGTGGGTCAAATTCTGCCCTTATTCCCCATGGCATATAATCTGTGGAAGCACTATTGACTGGAGCAGAATTTCCTTGAGTTACTGATGTTGTAACTGAGAAAGTAATTGGAGTGTGCGTGTGCTGCTTCACTGAAATGCAGGCGGCTCAAGTCTAGGGGGATCTTTTCCATTTCTAGGTAGTTTGGTGTTGAATAGCTTTAGATTCATTATTCTTGTATTTCCATCAAGTAATGCTTTCTTGGTAGAGGAGGAGATGAAAGGACCTTTTAAAAAAAATATCAATAACAAAAAAGAAAGGAAAGAAAAAGGAGTTTTGTCACAGCTTTTTTTCTTCAGTCACTGATCAATAGCAGCACAAGAGAGCCATATTTAGAGAAGAAAGGCAAGCAAGCAAGAATCTTAACTAACTAGCAGGAAGGTGATTGTAGCATGCTGGTGTTCAGGCAACTGATAAGAGAGGAGGAAACATTTATGCTGAGAATCAGCAAAAAAAGGAACATGTTTTACCACATGCCTGTTTCATTTCACAAGTCCGACATGCTGCACATAAGCTCTGGAGATAAATTTAGAGTAGTCTTGTTAATTGCATGGCATTAAATTTGGAATGAGATGAACAATGAGCTATGGCAAATGATATTTTGATTCAGTGTACAACAGTGTTTGTATTTGAGATTTGAGATTTGTGGCAGAAGTAAGGATCAATTACTATATAGATTGGCACCAATCTCTGTGTCCCTTGTGCTGTAGGATGGGACACTGCAGGTATCCCCCAGTCCTTGTCCTGGCAGCCAGTTCCTTGCAATAGGAATGATGTATATGAGTCACCATTTTTACCTATAGAAATTCAGTGAGCTGAGTTAAAGCTCGCTGTGTTTCATTGTTGTACTGTTGATATATGACTGAAAAAGGAGCTGGCTAGGACAATGCTTGCATTTTAGAGCTGAGAAAACTTTATGGCCCTTTTTTCTGAGTTGAATTGATATTTTTTTTCCTCTTTTGTTGGTATTTATTAAAAATGCATATTCTACCCGGAATGATTCCTAGAGTTTTTTGGAGCACTGCTGAGTAAGCCAAACTAAATATATATTTCTTTAGAGGCATCAGTGCTCTTGGCAGACACCATTATTTTTGCAGTAACGCAATGACTGGATTTTTAAAATAAAGCTTTTTTGTTCCTTTTAGTGTTATGTTAAAAAAAAATTAAATTATTTTAAATTTCAATAGGTAATAAAAGAATATAATTTTAAAAAAAATCTTTACAGAACACTTTTTTTTGTCCCCCCCTCCAAGTTTATTCCTTTTATTCACTGTGAGCATGTCTTGCCTTTCTTGCCTTAAGTTTATTTAAAGTTGTTTAAGAGGAAGAAATAAATCCATCTCTACCTTCTCCATTCTGGTTTCCTCTGTGCCTGAATTTATTCTATGTTCAGTGAAGTCAGACTTGTAAGAGAGTTGGGAATTTGGAATTATATTTGCAGTTCTGGAGTGGTTGTATGTATTTTTAGCAAAATGCTGGCATGCTTTGTAGGATTTTTCTTTTCCTGTGGTTCTGTTAATATTTGCACAGGAAGTTTGAATTAGAATGATGAAATATTCACTCTGATGCATAATGATTTGATCCCCTTCACTGCCACATTCTTCACAGCTGGGTTTTTTTGCTCATGCTATTTTGCATATGAACATTTATCATGCAATAAATTGATTTTCTTGTCTACTCTTCTCATCTCCTTAAACCTGCACATTCCTGCAGTGTTGATTCTGCTGTTCCTTACTTGTCCTATGCATAATTTCTTAGTCACGACTAACTTTAGTTATGACACATTTTTTAATTCTTACAAACTTGTAATATTTTAAAATGTGCTTGCTTAATGCTCCTTCTTCAGGTAAGCTATTGATTACTTTTAATCCTTGGGAACTTATTTTAGCTCTTTAGGTTCGGAACAATTTATTTTTTATTCAACAAACTGTTGTAGCAACTGTGTTTTTGCCCAAGAAACATTTCAGTGTTTAAAAGACTGACCTGTAATCGTTTATTCAAGAAGAAGATTTACTGAAATATGGTAAGGCTGTTACCACAAAACCTTAGCTGGCAATTAGCTTCAGACTTAATTTCTTGCATGTGCCATCTCTGTGTGGCTGATGCTCTGGATTGCATCTGATCCTGTTGTTGCTCAGCTGACGAGGGGAGAATGGGAACCTGCCTGGAGAGAAATGTTCCCCTGCCTTGCTTTTTGCATAGTTGCTATTTTAATCAATATCAGAGTAGTAAAGATTCAGTGTGATTAAGGTTTTCTCTCTTTGCATCAGCCTCTAAAGACAATTACTTGTCTGAGTTCAGTAGGCGCCCTGAAGGTCTGCAGCAGCACTGAGTCTTTATTGCCTTTAACTTCTCCCCCAGCTCTTCCTGCTGTGTCAGCCGAAGCATTTACAACTTACTCTCTCTACTATTCAGCATCACCCAAAATCAATCTTGGCCTCCTCTTCCCCACTTTGATTTGCTGTCTTAGCACACCATGTACCCTGGTATGGAAATTGCTTCTTTAATTTTCATCGGGCTTTTGGTACTGGGAAGCAAAATTCTGTATTTTCTTTCAGAGGTAACTGGTATGATTTGCTTTTGTTTGACTTTGCTTGAAATTGTTGGATGTCACAAATAATTCGGGGCAATAACTTGGGAGCAGGAACTCTTAACCATTTTTGTTCTTCATCATCATTAATATTGCTCTAACATTCAACCTGTATACTCTGTGGTTTTAATGCTCTTTGCATTAATGTTATCTCTGTGTGTGTGCAGAAAAGATCCCCTAAACCTCCTAATGCAAAATAATTCTATTTGTGGGCATATGGGAGTTAAACTTTCTTTCCTTTACAATTTTCATTAGACAGAGGCTTATTGGTACCATGGCAGAATGCTCAAATAAGCATTTTAATGTTGAATAAAGGTCAACACGTTGGAATTTGAAACCATTAATCCTTTTGCTCTTAAAGCAGGCAGAACTTTTACAGACTAAATAAGGCATTAAACAGTAGACTCTTAAAGTTCTGAAAAGGAGAAACATACCTTCAAATTACCCATTTAGATTTCTAGAACTTCTCATTTTCTGTTTTTTGAGCAAAATAAGTTTTGAAGGTTTTGTGGGGGATGTGTTTTTTAGGTATTATTTTTTCATTTCCCAACTTTCTGTTGGGGAAGGATATTTCTGAGTTCATAGAGCTATGGAAAAGAATCCCAGTGTATGAAAATACCATATCACAGTGGAGACAATGCCAGCTCTGTCAGGTTGCAATATCAGTCCATGGGTGTAGAGACCCTCCTGTTCAGATGAAAACAAGTTCAGGCTCACTTTAAATTAATTCCTGGACTTTGAACAATTGTGGGATCCCTCTAGGACATCACAGACTGTTAAATTAAACCTGTATTGCCTTGGGTTGAACTTTTAACCTATGTATGACTGAAGTCTGTCTTTTGGGACAGCATCCAGTCTTTATTTCAAGGCATCAGGAACCAGAGTATCCTCTGCTTCCTTTGGTAATTTGTTCCAGTGTCCGATTACTCTCACTGTTAAAAATATAAATCTAATTTTTGAGTTGCATTAATCTTAGATTATATACTTTTTTTCCTCTGGTAGCTAATTTTTTACTACAAAATGAAGAAATCATTTGCTTTGATGAGGGGACAGAGATGGGAAATTAATGGTAATAGTAATGCAACACATTGTAGTACTTGAGTCTTGTTTCAAGATATTATATTCAGGCCTCAAGTATTTTCTGTGTCTTCTTGCTGTGTCTGTTTCAGTTTCTCAACATCTTTTTAAAAATATATGTTCTAAATTTCCATCATTTTGTTCAGCTTTATAAAATACTTTATTTGGAAATATATAGGTATTTAATTCTGCTCACTGCTCACAAACATCATGTGCCAGGATCTCATTTCCAGGACATTTCAGTGGGGCCCAGGGAATCACACGAGTGGGAAGGACCTTTGGGTAACTGGATCACCCTTTTAGTGTGGCAAGATCCACATTTATTTTGGAGAGATTTCTGTGTTATTTCTGACAGCTTTTTCCAGGAGTATTCCAGAACTTCCACAGGCAATCTGTCTTCTCTACTGTTTATTGCTTCTTACTGCTTGACAGTTTTTTTCCTAAAATCTAGCCTCAGTCTCCCTGGCTGCTCTTTAAGTCATTTATGTCTCGCCCTATCTAACATCAGCACAAAGAGCAGTTTACCACTATTGTGGTTTGGGGCTTTTTTGCTTTCTTTCCGCCCCCCCCTCCATTTTTTTTGTTTTTGTTTTTTATTTTTTAATTTTTAGCAGCATTTTACTTATACCTGGATTTGTTTTTATTTTTTTAACAACCTCAATTCTTACTTGTATTTTCTTATTCATAGATTTCTTCAGCCTGGATCGAATAATGCAGCTGCAGCTTTCCTGGTGCTGAGTAGAAAGAGTCTTCTGTGTCAAACAAAGTAGAACTAATTTATCCATTGCAGTAGGACATTCATCTTTACTGGAGCAGCAGGATATTGTTGATGGATTATCCAGCTTGTGATCCACAGTAACTTTTAATTTTCTACAGAATGGCTACCAATGTCGGTGGTTCTCCAATCCCAAGACAATTAATTTTTCTTGGCTCAGTGAAGTACTTTGCCTTTACCACTACTGAACAAGCACCGTGGCTTCCAAATCAGATCTTTAAATTTATCAGGGTTTCTCTGGATTCTGGTCATTATAAATCCAGTGTATTTATAATGCCTCTGAGAAGGATATTGTCACAGCAATTATGTTTTTGATGCTATTTTTTTTTGTCATTAGTCAAAATCCTAAATGCTACCAGCCCTAGAAGGGCGTCATCTAGATTCACTTGAGGTGACTTTTCAAGTTGATAGGAACATTGCTAATCACACCCTGAGTATGAATTTCTGAATCAGCCTTGCACCCACTTTGTACTATTTCCATCTGAATCATGCTTCCATGGTTTGCTTAGAAGATTGATAAGTGGAAGAGGATCAAAAAGAGTCCAAAGTACAAATGACATCTGATGCTTTTCCTCTGTCCACAAGGCCTGTTACCCTATCAGGGAAGAAAATTAGATTGCGCTGACATGATTGTTCTTGACAAATCCATGTTGGATGTTATACATGTTCTCATTACCTTCCAGGCGCTTACAAAGACTTTGGTTATTTGTTTCAGTATTTTTCCATGAATTGAAGATAAGCTGATTGGCTTGCAGTTGTCAGGCTTGCCTTTTTCTTTAAAATACTTTTTAAAGGTAGACATTACACTGGCCCTTTTTCAGGACTTTGAGTTTATCCACTGTCCTTTTTAAGTTCTCAGAGATAAGCCCTGATGACTTTGAGATTCCCATTTAGCTCTGTAAGTACTGGTGGAGGAAGTTCATTAGACTCAGCCTGTTTAAAAACATCCAGCTTACCTAAGTACTCTGATTATTGTACCTTCCCTATTTGAGGCTCAAATCTGGCCCTTCATCAGTGATTTTAATTGTGATAGATACCTGATTGCAATTGACCTTATAATAAAGACTGAGGTGAAAAAAAAGAGATATTTATTAGTCTTTTGGCATCATCCATCATGTTTCACTTCTTCCTTAAGGAAGAAGAGTAGCCTTTTCCTCTTACCGGAGTATCTATAAAGTGGTTTTTATTACCCTCGATGTCTCTTCATGTTCGTGTCTCATCTACACACTTATTTGGATTTTTTACTGTTATCCCTACCAGATGGGTAGTTCCTTTCCATTGCTATGCCAGTTCTTGTTCTGTAGGTATTTTAATTCACAAATGGATGCTTTCATATCTCCTTGCATCTAGACCACAGAGTCTGAAGTGGTCCAAATAACACAGTGACCAGTTTTCTATGGTTAACCTGCCCCTCATCATCAGTCACTCTCCAGCTGTCTGTTGGCCACAGATGACACCTGTAGTACATCCACCTTTCCTTCTAGATCCTCAATTCAAAGACTGGTCAGTGTTAGTTAATACCTAGTTTTTGGGATTTCCATCAAAAACATCTGCATTACATGTTAATTCTTTAATTACTACTTCTAGGGGAATTTCTTTAATTAGAATTTCATGCACTGAACATATGCTTTATTGAATTCAGGGAATTATCAATTTTTAAATCCTACTGACAATTGGAAGTAAGTCAAAAGCTTCATGAAATTATTGCTGCAGAAATCAGTTACATTTCTTGTCTGTTCTGAGATTTTTAATTTTATAGAAACGGAAGTCACCTTTCCAGAAGCAGAAGTTGGGAAAAGGAAAGGTAAGATGTAGAGGATTGATTAGGATGATTAAATGGCTAATACAGATATATACAAAACCATTTTATCTGTAACAGATTACAGAACTTTATTTGTGACAGGGGGGAAACCCAAAGACAGCACAAGAAAAGACCCATCTCTGTGCACCTTCCTTCCAGCAGTAAAATCCCTAATGTCTCCTCTGCTGGTTTTCCTATTCATCTAAGCTGCTCTGATACGGGGGTGCAGAGTTCCACCAAATTAATATTGTTGAATTTATACCCACAGTTTTCCACAGGGAAACCCCTAAGCTTGTTCCTACCCTTGGATGTGGTCAGTGCTTTGGAAGGAGGCTCCGTTGTTTCGGAGATCACACTTTATAATGCAGTGCTATTGTTTCTGACGTTTCTGTTGACTGAAGGGCAGCTTCACCCAGGGCTGCGATTGCTCACAGATCAAAGACAGATTTGCCAGCTGTCACCAGCCCTGCCCAATGTAATGAGATGCATTGACAATTATGATACTAAATGTGCTGTGATTGTTTATAGATCATTTTTTGATTTAACCAATTGGAGAAGCTATAATATCACTGTGATACAATAAATATAAAGAAGGAATAAAAGATTTGATTAATATTGAGAACTAATGAGATAGGCTATTTGCTCACAAGGAAACCTGAAGGTTAGTCGTTCATACTCCAACAAAAAACAGACTTTGTGAGATCATATTACAGTTAATTGAAGAAGGCAAATTCTAAGGATGATACCATGTGTAGCCCTGTTTATTATATGAGTAGAGCTAATTTGGCAGTTTGGATTTCCTCATGTAAAAATGTATTTCTCACTGTATTTGGAGGATGGCAGTGAATGTGGCTCTGTCACATTTCATTACTTTAGACTTTACTCTATTTCATTTCAGTCTGCAGCAGAACTGCTTCTGAAATGGGATTATTGACCCCTACCATTGATCACGCTGCCCCGGTGTACGCGTGTGTGTGTGCACAGTTAGCACTACTATCAAAATATGTACATCTGAAGGTAAAAATACTACATGATCTGCAGGGTAAGCAACATCTGTGGATCTTCTCTTCTTCTTTTTACCTCCCGTTTTTTTTCTGAGACTGGTTTAGTCCATCAGTAAGATGAAAGGAGAAATTGCTACACTTGTGTTAAATTTCCCCTGGGAAAGTAAATTATGGACAAGCCTCCAAGGACAGACCAGAAAGAAAGGGATAAGATATTGATGCACACTGTACCTCTCACTCTTTCTTCCTTGTCCCACAATTGAGCACTCCTTCAATGAAAAGTTACGAGTTCCTTGTTAAATTGAATTTCTCTTCTCCTTGTCTCACAATTTATTGTGACGCTGAAAATTTTATAACTTGGTAAAAACTGGCAGCAGCCCCATTTGTCCCCACAAAAGACTATCCAGGTTTGAATAGGTTTTGAAACAGAGCTATGAGTGCTCACACTTAAAGACAGATAGTCATGGCAGTTCCCAGCTTATTATATGAACTTTTTTAGTTACTGTATTTTTTCATCCATTTTAAGCATTATATTTCTGGGGACGTGCAGAGAGAGGAGGGAAGGGGATGGATGGCAAATCAGGATGGAAGAGGAAAATGGTTTGGAATGGTTAGTGAGTATCCTTGTGCCAGCATTGCTGCAAGCATCACCTGCTGATTTCTTTAAAGAAGTACTGACAAACCTCATCTCCTAAATTTCACGCTGCAATATTTCGGTGGTAGCCAAAACCTCAGAGCTCAGTTTTAAAGTGAGACTTCAAAGGTTTATTTTTAAGCCTGTTCGTGGATGCTTTGGGTTTGATTCCTAGGTTGATAAAATTCTGCTTGTTTTTACTCCACCAGGTAAAGTCTGTGTCTTTTTTCTCAATAGGTATTTTAACAGAGGACAGGAGATAGGATATGTTAGATTTAAACTCTGTTGAATTTGATCATGATGTCTCTTTTCCTGCATACACAATGTATGGCACCTCTTGTATCAAATCTAAATGTTGAAAAGAAATTGCCTTTTCTTTTCCCCCAGTAGCTTTCTCTGCAGTCATGCCGGGTGCTTAATTCTGGTGAAAGGGAAAGCGGGAAGACTGACATGCTACATGACATTCCAGTTATGGAAGAAAAAAAGTTAGCAGATTGACAGGCCAATAAAAATACACAGAAGGTTTTTCTCCTTTCCAAGGATGCATGTGTGGGAATATGCGAGAGGAAAAGGCTGGGGAGGGTGAAATATAATTACATTTAGGCACACACGTAGAAGCCTATATGCACAGGCAAACATTAATTCAACAGGTAATGTATTTTCAAAACATCTTTTGTCTTAATGTTGGCCAAAATGGTGCAATTTTTAGTGCTCATCATCTTAAACTGAGCCTGCCATTTGTGTCACAAATTGGGAAGAACTTCTTCTGTCTAAGTTGCTGCAAAGGAGAGAAGTCCCAGCTGAATGAGCAGGAATTGTTTCTTTCCTGGTTCACCCCTTACACAGAAATAGGAGTGATATTTGCTTCCCTTCGATCATGGCTGTTGGATGGAAAGACTGGGATGGGAGGAGATGAGCTTAACTTTTGAAGAAAGTAAATATCTGTAAATGTTTAAGATGGAGGTATGGATATTAATCAAAGTATTTCTATAACATTGCAGAAATTCTTTTGACTGGAAGTGAAATGATAGAATATTTACATTGTATTTAAAGTTTGATGTGTTGGTTTGATTTTATCACATGAAAAAGGCAGGGGTGCTTTGGATGGGTTCACCTTCCTGAGGATGACTGCTGGTCTGAAAGTTCAGAGATTTAAGAAATTGTGCCAGTCTCAAGTTAAGCTGTGACTTCCTTTCATACAAGAGAAGATTGAGGATTGGGTTTTGTTTTTTTTTTGCCACAAATGTAGTTCCTCCATTTGCAAAATCCTGAAGGCCCACTTGATACTTCTGTAAGAACACCATGTAGTGTGGCCTCTAGGAAACTACTTCTGCATGTACAGTGAGTAATGTGATATTTACCTGTCGGCAATGGACAGAAGAGGAGGAGGGGTGAATAGCAGAGTGCTGCTGTTGGCATTTGGGGTGCAGAGGCATTTTTGAGACTAGTAAAAGTGGGGTGGGTGGTGGGATAAGGACTGGAAGAACCAGGTTTAAGAGAGGTCGTAAAATTAGGTACACATGTGCATTGTGAGAGAGACATGAGGCACAACTATTAGATAGGAGAATTTTGAGACTAGTGCCCTAAATTGTTAAAAAAACTTCTGCCTGGAGTCTGTAAATAATACCAGAGCAATCTTTAAAATTGCTGAATACACTGTCCAAATATTCCTTCCAAACACGCTTAGAAATGTTGGACTGCCAATAACAAATAGTAAATAGCCCTAGTGATGCATTCCTTATGATTGCTTCTTCCAGTTAAAGAGTACATTCATCTTTACAAGAAGAAGATGAAAGTTTTAGCTATTACAGTATAACACTATTTATTGCATATTTGATACATTAGACACTGACATTTGTAGCTTGTATGTCTATATAAATAGTTTACTGTGAATAAAGAGAAAAGAAGTATTTGAATTCTACTGCCATATGTTTAGGGTTTGTCTCGGGTTTTTTTGTTTGTTTTGGTTTTGTTTCATTTTTTGGGGTGGCTTTTTTGTTTGTTTGTTTAGTTGGTTTTTTTTGTTTGGTTTGTTTTGTTTTTATGTGACTCTGGGAGTAGCTTTCAAACAAAACTTTACTAATAGAAAAATATACCTCTGTGTTTTCTGTCTGCTGTAAGGAAGAAAGGCGATGACAAAGATGGAACATCTGCTCTGGCATTATATGACTGTAATACAAGTAAATGCCTTTTGCCCTCTGTATTTGCCACAGCCTTTCTTGCTTATCACTTTAATCACCAATATTTTTTTGTCTAAAAAAGACAGTTCTTGCATCTTCCATTTTCTAGTGTTCTTCACTATTGCTGCTAAGCCAGGGAGTCATTGTTATGTGACAAAAAGTAAAACTTTCCAGCACCGAGATTAAATGAACATGAGAGAAATAAAAACTGATGCATAAACAGAAGGATAAGGTTTTTTTATTAGCTAAACCCATCTTTATAGATTTTGATATACTTTAATTCATTCTTTTTCTACAACTCTTTTGTTGAAATGTTGGTAGTTTATCAAGGAACTCTTTGAAGATGGTGTATTTTATGGTTATATGTATTTGTATGTATGCAACCAAAAACTCGGGAATGAAAATTCCTTCCCTGCTTAGAACCTGGAGAAGTCCCCAAAACCAGGTGCAGCAGGGATCACCTGAGTCTGCTGCCACCTCAGTTTCTTACCTGGGTTTGGAAGAACTTCTGTTTACTCCCTCCCCTTTGCAACTTTTGGGAGAGCAATTCCTCCTGGCTTTATTCAGCTTGTGTGGTTAGTCAAGGAATGACATTTAGTCTATTGCACTGTTTAACATTCCCCGCAGTGGGAGGGGTGTATGTGCAAAAGCTTGAAGGAGAAAGAAATCTAACAGCTCTTGCTCAAAATGTGTTGTTCCTACCTACCTTTTCAGGCCTTTTTTTTTTTCAGCCTCTCCCTCAGAATGCTTGATGGATTTCCAGGGAGGTGGAGGCTGAGACGAAATAATGCTGTACCATGTGCAATTTTCCTTTATGGTAACAGGACTTGCTTATTTCCAGGTATTTCTGTGCCTTGTCAAAGATCTCAGTGGCTGCGTTTCAGGTTTTGACTGTGTGCACACTTCCAGAATTGTGTTTGTCTGAATGCTGCAACTCAGAGAGAAACAGTTAAAGAACCTTTTTGTGTGTGCTCTCTTGCACTGTTAAAGTGAATAAATTTTGTCATTGACTTCAAAAGCATTTCCAGGTACCAGCTTTCAGACTTGCCTATGGATGATGACCATGTGATTTATTTTTCTTTAGAGATACTGCTCTGTGACAAAGTTCTAAGGAAACAGCAAACGTTCATTTCCCCCATGTTATTGTTTTGGCACCAAGAGTAGAATTCCTGTGAGAGTTTGTCAAATTGTCAGGCTTTACTGGACACTCACAGGAACTGAAGGTATTTAGCACCACCAGACATGGAGACAATTGTCACCAGTAAGCTCCTGAAAGATGAGAAAATAGTGACAAAGTTTGAGTACTTTGTGATTACAGTTTTGATCTTGGTTTCTAAGTTCCTATATCTGAAAAAACACATGTAGGCACAAACACAAAGATTTTGTGCACTGCACCGGCGTGTTGCAGGGAGTGGCTGGAGATCCATCATTGTACAGATGGAATGTCATCCAGGGCTACTTTAGCAGAAGAGTTAATGTGCTGTGCCATTGTGTGCATAGAAAAACCGAGGTCTTAAATGCAATGGTCAGGCCATTCTGTACCTCTGCTAATGATTAGAATTACTCTATTTCAGCAAATTGAAAAACTGCATTTAATTCTCCAAAAACTATTTTCTTTGTCATCAGCAATGCCAAGTCTCCTTTTGCCTGACTGGGTTAAGAGCCAAACTGCTCATCTCTGTCAAAACTCAGGCAATTCTGAGTGGGTGCCAAAGCAGAACTTGCTAGTCTCTAGTCAGCTTTACAGCCACAAAATGCTGAATGAATGGGATACAAGTGGCAGCTGAGGTTCACAACTCAGGATTGCAGCTCTGGGTTTCTCTACCAAAATTCCTCCTGATTTCAATTTTATGCCTCCAACTCCTTTTTTTAGACAGAGTCCCAAGCGATGTAGCTGACATTCCTGTCAGAATATAAGCCCTATCGAGGCAAGATTGTTTCTTTCCTCACTTAAAATGGCATACACATATATGACTGAAAAGTCTGAACAGATTATTTCTGTGAGGGCATTCTTGGGGGCCAATATGATCATTCATCTTTTAAACAATAACAGTGTGAATATTTATTCTCAAAGGATGTCTTCACTGCACAGCAATCACACAGTTCTGTTTTCTGAGCAAATCTGAAGTAGATATGCAATAGACTTCCATAATGTAATTTACATTCAGTATCCAACTGTGATCTTAGAGCCAACTTCTGAGCATCTCTGTGCTTCATTGTCCCATGGCACATATTCTCTGTGTCAAATCCTTTGTTGGCTTGCAGTCTTTTAGGCTGCAAAATTTGGCAGCCTGGGTATACACAGTAGGAGAGGAATATCTAGGTAACTTACCTGGCTGGTGTCTGCATTCCCTGCTGCAGAGTGTAGCTGTACACTAAATATTCTCAATGCAGTGGCTTGAGAGTCTGCCAGGAGCTGAGCCAGACACATGGTGAGTCCCAGGACTGTTCTAAGAGTAACAGGGAACCCAGAGGGTGCTGTCCGCTCCTCTCATTGTCAAGTGAATTGTGTGTGCCACTACCAGCATCTCGAAAATATCCATTTAAATCTTAGTTGCCAAATCAAGTGGGTGTTTCTGTAATCAGCTCTGTGTTTACCCTAAACAATGTGTGTCCTTATTAGTGCCTTTTCAGTCCCCTCAGACATGTGATATTGATTGAATAAACACGGACGATAATCTCGATTAGCAATAAGACATGGTACGCACACATCCCCTAACCTTGCTGCTACTGTCAAAAATGCTGCAAGATTTCATTTGCATTCATTGCCTGGGTATAAACCTCACAGGGTGGTTTTCTCAGTCTGTCTCTACATCTCCTTGAGTGCTGTGCTTGTTCTGATCTGGTTCCTCCGGGTTGGTGTCAGGGACCTGTCCCTTGTATTTCTGTTGTCCTTTTCACAAAAGTATCTCAGAGTGGTGTTAGCATAAACATGAACCAAGACAGCAGCTGTGCAGCCACACACACCCTCACCTCTCTGCTCAGGGCCGAACAGACTGAGTTCTATGTCCAAATGAAATTGCAGGAGCAAGTTGAGATAGGGAGAAAGTACCAAACTGGGAGTTTGGCTGGGACGTGTTCCATTACAACAGCCCTGGATTACTTAATTACAAGAACGGTCAGGACTGTGATTCTTGCACCGCAGATGAAGGATCAAGTTTTGTACTTTCTAACACCATATCACAGGCTTAGTTCTGACTCACCTGGTGATTGGAAAATCATGACCTGCTGAGTCATAAGTGTCTTAAAAGAAAGGTTTGTTTACTTGTATTTTCAGTTCCATGATGTTCTTGTTACTCTAACAGTAGGCAGCGTGTGAAAATAGGATTTCAGGTTTGGTCAAAAGATGTTGGAAACCAAGGAAAAGGCTCAAATAAAATGTCTCCATACTTTTTTTTTTTTTTTTTTCCCCCCGTATTTCTTTCTTGTTTCCCTGGAATAGCACACAAAATACCCACCTGTCAAATGCTGAACTGAGCATGTGTGCTCTGCTCACTTCTTCCTCGTGTGGGAAGCACTCCCATCCATATATGACCAGTTAGATGGTCAAAGCAGAACGACAGAGCAAACATGATCTGTTTTCTTTGACTTCACTGTTTGCTATCTGCCGGCCTTTCATGGTTTCTTCATGCAAGCAAAAATATTTTGTGAAGCATAAAGCCCTGTGGCAAATGCTAATCTAACCAACAATCAAGAGAATAATTGTTTTGCAGGGAATATTCTCATTCTGTAATAGAGAACAAAAGCCTTGCAATTAAGACAACAGAGCATTAATAACACACATTTATCATTCTATATGAGCTTATTATTTCCAGTCCTTTGCAAATAGTTCTAATTTATATACCATTCCTTACAAAGCTGTATGTTAATGTGATCTGCATTGCTGTGTTAGTGTCTAGAAATATTTTTAGCATCTTGCACTACAAACTTCTCCGGATTCTTTGAAGGAGAGTGCACAACCTTGAAATTCATGAAACATACACTTAACTTAGCCTTTCTAGCCTGATACTCTCTACTACCCTCTTCCTTGAAGTCTAAGAGCTAGATTATAGTTTCCTTCTAAACCAAATCAAATCCCTTAATTTTCAACTCGGTGTTATCCAGCTTCTTCCTCCTACCCAGCTCATTTTGCCCTTCATTCTCAGACATTTCTTGCTCTCAGCTGGCTGTTTGTGCTTAGCTGTTCTGGCAGTCCCATGCTCCTACAGGAGAATCTGTGCCTTTTCCTGCACCACCCCATATGTCTGGGCTATTTTTCCTTTCTTGGTCAATCCAGATAAGTTTCCATAGTTGGTTCTCATGCATAATTCCAATGTTACATTCTCCTTTGCTCCCTGAGACAGATGAATTTACTGGGAATGAAGCCATGGCTTCATACTGGTGTCTGTCGGCTAAAGAACCACTGGCTGGATTCAGAGGGGAGAATAACTTGCATCTAACTTGCACTTAAAGTACCATCACTGCTAGTCTGCAGATGTGAGTACTTAATAGAGAATTCTTACCAAAAAGGTGGCTTTGTTCCATTTTAGCCACAGTCCATATGCTTTCCATATGCACCATTCCCCAATATGTGTTTTGTGTGCAGAAAGCTGAGTGGGGGTCGAATGGTTCAAATACTAGTGGAATTTACTCTTAATAATCTCTTCAGCAATGTATAATGTTTTGTTTTGTAAATACTGAGGACTTGAGTGTCAAAGAAGTATTTAAAAATATTGTAATATCATATATATTAATGTGTCTTGCTTATAACTAATTTTTTTTTCTTTCTGTGGCTTTTGCAGTCTAATGCAATTCTCTAGCTAAGATTAAGGGAGTGAGCATGTGAATAAATTAGTGATATTTAAACAGAGGTGTTAATTTGCAATGCATGAGCTGCTCCATAGTAACTGCTGATATGTGTGCTCTGACCTGGTGATAAATGGAAGATGCTGTCAGTTTACACTAGTTAAAGTTAGTCCAAAGAGAACAACTCTTCTTCAGAATGACTTGTCTTTTCCCCTTAGAGGGTATTTTCAGAGAGCTGATCATGAAAGAGTGCTGCTACAGACAATGTAAAAGATAATCAAAGATAAAAAATGAAGTGAGAAGCATGACAAAAATATTTGCTTGTTGGATCTAGAATAACATTCATCATAAATTGAATGAGATAATTTTCCCAGCATGGTTATTGGTTTTGCAGAGTGGAAAGTGTGTAACATCTTTGAGATCAAGCCCTTCTATTTGATCTTCCTTCCACTTGTTTAACTCCAGTTTGTTGGCATTGTTTGAGATAAGATTCAATTGTTCAGAAGTGTTTCTAGTCCTGCTTTAGATACCCTGGAGTAGCTGAGGCATTCTCACTGGGATAGCAAATAGGGCAGAGATCCCCAGGAGATCAACACCATTCCAAAATGGCAGAGGGAGGCTCCTAAAGTTACACTAATGAAGTAATTGAACTTCTATCTGAAATTTCTATTGGAAATTTTTCATTGCTAAGTTGTTTGCTTTGTTCAGTTACTGGTATATCAGAAGAATTCACTACTTTTCTTAACCAGTATTTGTCAGCCATCTGTAGACCAAGGAATACAGGCAACCTTCAATTACAAACAGTTATTAAAGTAAAAAGGACTTTTTAGCAATCATTAATAACTACCTTTTAAATATTTAGTGTTCTAACTTGGATTCCCAGACAAGCTTTATCTGACTTCAGCCCCTTTGTCTTTGCCAAGGTGCAGGGTGAATTACAGGTGAGTCAGTAGACCTTCCTTCACAATTAGAATTATTTATCCAGCTGTCCTGTCCTGGTTTTCATCACTTATCACTAACTATGCACATATTCATTATTTCCTACATTCCTATGGTAAAAGAATGTGGAGGTTAGATATGGTCCCACAACAGAAATTGCAAAGAATGAAGATATGCAAGGGGAAGTCAAAGAATTCAGAACATGATATTAAATTTTTATCAATATAATCACTTGGAGGAAAAAAATTAACTAAAAGAATAAAGGGTTATGCCCCTAGAGACACAAGTTCTGTATCAATATGGAGAATGAAGGAGAAGGACAGAAGCAAGGGGTATATATGTTTTTGTTTCATTAGTTGGGATTTTTTTGTACCTTGGAAGACTGAGTTCAAATTTGGCTTTGACTGAGATAAATATAGCAAATATATTTTTGACTTTTCCTTTCCCAAACCAAAACAAATGTTTTGCTCCAGGGTATTTTTGGAATGTACAATAAATCAGTAGAAAAAAGGAAAAAAAATATTTAAACACTATCAAAGTGTTCTTAAACATCCATTGCCAGAGAATAATGATATTCTAATGCTGCCACATAATGTAAAAGGAAAATAGGACACTTAGGGAAAGTAGCTTTTGAGATAAATTTGACGTATTTATTTTGGAGGGAAGAGAGAGGGTCATATGAGATTGATTTATTTTATTGATTTGAATTTATGAGAGCTAATAACGTCTGCGTCATTATAGGAATGTGACATGACACAGTTATTTTTTTGTGCCACTCAGAAGTAGATGGTGAAACTTGGGGGCCAGAGACAGATCCTTCCTGCATGGAACCAAGGGCAGGCGTCTGCAGATGAGGCAATGGGCTTTTGCCCCCTTTTCTTGGTTGTTTTTTTTTGTTTTTTGTTTGTTTAGAGCAGCTCCAAGAACTCATTAGACAACTGTGTGTGATTTCATTCAGTCCCATGCTAATCTAACCAAAATGTGTGATAAAGGTTGTGTTGGAATCTGTATTTTTCTATTCATCTTTTATCTGAGGGGGTGACATTTTTTTACATTGCAGGCACATTGCTAATTTAGTCTGTTTTTATAACCATCCCATTTCTGGCTAAAGTGAACAGAACAGGCTTCAGTAGGAGCTCTCACACTGTTGGGATCTGGAATCATTGCAAATTAAATGGCGTTATGTAAGTTTGCCCTTCAGAAATTTGCTTTGGGAATTTCTAAATCCAAATAAAAAAGTCCTTTGTTGCCAGTTAATGGAAAAGTTGCCACCAAACGATATAAAGCACATGCTGTTAGGTATTAGTGCACAGGCTCCACAATGTTACTAGGGGGCTAGAAAAGCTGGATTAGCTATCTTTTGGGAATTAATTTGTTTATATCACTAAGTACATGGTCAACCATACAGAAGGGTGATTAGCTTCCACGGATTTCTGTTGGCACAGGATCACTTTTAGTCTGTCATGTAATTATTGTATTTTAGACAGGTTAGCAAAGGAGAATTCTTAGCCTGTAGTTACTTACTCTCCACTATCTTTTGGGGGAAAAAAAAAAAAGTAATTCCTCTTTCCACTTTTATAATCTCCCATTACAGCAAGTGTTCTCTATCTCAGAAAATATATAAAGACCAGATTTTGCCCTCTGGACGCCAGCAAGTTAGTGGTCAATCTGTAAAGCTCCTGTTAAGTAACAGAGTGACTTCTCAGTACTTTTTTTGTCCTTCATCTCTTTTCCATTTTAAGGATAAGGATCTAAGTACCTGAGTAGAAGCAAAGTGAACTACAAAATGAGCCACAGCTGATACTTTTGTTCTCTCAAGTCTGGATTAGTATAACTTTGTTTGGTTTTCTCACATATTATGGGCAATTTGTCAAGTAGATAACATTAGTAGAATTGTAGTTTTAAAGCACTTCTGATCACAATCTATTTGGCTGCAATAGGCATGTGAAAAAAGTTGTAAATTGGTTATTACCCTGAGTGCAATTTCAATATAAAAAAATTCCTCCTAAAGTGAGACAGAAAAATGAGAACCTAAATCAATGAGAAGGTGTGTGCTGATTGTAACAAACATAAGGTCTTGTTGGTTTCTGTGTTATTTTCTGTGGAGGGTAAGAAGGATCACAGCCCATTCTCTTGCTAAATAAAAGGTCCTAAATTACTGAGCCTGCTCTGTCCCAGTGTATGAACTGCCTGCAGTAGCCTGGGGCTTGTTTCCTGCAGCAGGAGGAAGGAAAGCAAGGACAAAATTGTCATTGAGGATTGGCCAAACTCTCATCCCTAATAACAGTGTCAGGGACACCATGTTGGAGACTAAAGCTTTTTATATCTCTAATTTGACCTTGCCATGTGTTGAGCACAAAACCAGGTCCTCTCGGGTGTGAATTGTGTGAATTGTAATCCTCTTTAAAAGGACAAGGTGACGTCTGAAGAACAAAGATAGGGATGTTAATGTAGGACCTACACATTCAGTCATTTGTTTATTACTGAGCACAGTGGAGTACCCTGAATATATGGTGTCCAGGGCTGCCTGAATTCTATAGCATATTGTGTGTACAGTATTCTGCACAGCCTGGCAAATGTTAGTGAATTCAGTAGCACTTCTGTGGCAGTAATGACATGTAACCATCTGTGGTTTCGCACCTGCAGAAGCCAGTGTCAGCTGTTGAAGTTCAGCAGCCCTGGCTTTGCATGAATTTATTGCCAAAAACCTCGCTCATTTACTAGCCACGGAATTCAGATAACCCTTTCAGTGAACTTAAAGCTCTAGCATATTATGTGGCAAAACAACAGTTCAGAGAGAAAATCTCTACCAGGGTTACTATTTGTACACTGCAGTGCTTTTATAGAGTAAATAAGAAGTTTATATAAAACTGGTAGCACTGCTGGTCCTGGGACACTGCTCAGGGCTCCCATTGGTGCTGTGGCCTTTTCATGCAGGCACTGGATTAATGCAGCCAGGGAGAAAAGCTCCCCTCTGAAATGTGGAAAGGGAAAAGGTAAACAGAGGCACAGAACGGTGAGCTGGCTTTCCAGGCTGTACTGCAGCACCATGGGGAATTCAAGATTAAAATCTCTCTCTCCATTTTCCCACCAGCGCCTTAAACACTACTTTATACCATCTGTCATGAAAATGAACAGGATTGGCTGCTTTCTTCAGATTCTGCTAGCAGTCACTCACAGGAAATGATTTTATATAACTAACTGCAGAATAAATAAAAACTTTGTTTATTCTACTAGCAAGAGCAGTTCTATTAAATGGGAACAGATATCAGCTGTTTCTTACCAGAATGTGTGCTGAGCTTGGTATTTCTCACATGACTACCCAGATTCATCACAGATGTCATTGTATTACTCTCTATATCCTTTTACAAAAGACTTTTGTGGAGATATGCAGACTTTATGGCTGGCAAAAACACCGTCATCCTTTTTGCTTGAGTCCTACTGCATGGGTAAATATGCAATAAGGGGATGAAAGGTCTGTGGGATGATGGGACATGACACGTGGCAGATCATTCAGTCTCTATGCCATACTTATGGGGCAAGTGCTTTAGATTTTAAGGTGGATAAAAAAAGAAAAAGTATTTTAATATCTTGCTAACATTTCCCGTCTTCAAAACCTGTTTGTGTTGTCTGGAAAAGTTTTTGCTAGGAGGAACATGAAGTAAGATGCTATTTTAAACTGCAATTTTCTCATATTTTAAGTTTTTCCAACATGCTAATGAAGTCACACCAGATACAGTCCAAAGTATTCTTCTTTCAAGTGGGACAATTAAAAAGGTTCAAAGACAATTATAGTTTTTGAGTAGTGAATGAATCAAAAAATATTAGTTGCAAAAATTGGCCTAACGTAATGGCAGTTTCCTACACAATGACAAATGTGATAGCTTTGCCCAACTTACTGACATCAGATAAATGATCATTTTTCCTAATTCCTGCTATTATGTGATTTAAAGAAGAAACATAGATTTCCAAGAACACACAAAATGAATGAATGATTTTCTTTATCATGGAGACTGGGGAGAAATCAATTTGTTTAATAATAGTTGGGTAAAAAATGATAATGGTTTAAATGATGTTAGTCACAGCCTTTGAAGCTGTGCTATTTCAGCTGCAGAACAGGAAATGATCTATGGCCTCTGGAGGAGCAGACAATGTAGAAGGGAAGAGGCAAGAGAAAGCCACATCTCTACGCTGGGAAAACTCAGGCAGAGCTCATGGAAAGTTAATTATAAAGAATCCACACTAACTTATTTGAATCTATATCTGTTCTTGTAGCCCTAATTAGGTTGTTTGCAGTGCACGATCTTACATGTAGAACTATTAAAAATATGAAGAGTTTTGTAAACCTGTCAAAAGAACAGCCCCTTAGCTTTTAGAGTTAGGAAAATAAATCCCTTGTCTCATGTGCTAGAGTACCAGTGCACTTCTCTGATTATTCTGGTAGACCACGAGATGGGAGCCTTAATTAGTAGTTAGCTCTGTTGATGAAAAGACTCATTATTAACACCTAAGAACTGGATCCTATTGACAATTTGTTTCTAGTACCATAAGTTATAACTAAAACTTTTTTCTGTAGTTATTACAGAGCTTCTTCTCCACTTCTCGAAGTAAAGATCCTAATGGATGTAATGAGTATTTGTAGCTTAAACAACAACAGTGCATAACCTCTAGGATCAATGTAATTAAGGGAAATCAATAACAATAGCAAAGTCTCCATGTGTCAGCATTTAACCAGGAGTTGGTAGGGCCAGTACCATGCAACACTTCTTCAAAATCAAATTGAATCTTCTTCTGTCCTTGTGGTATGGTGGCCATTGTTTTACAAATGGCTGTAAGGTAAAATTAAAACCATGCTATGGTACTGTGAATGTATTTTTTTGGTAGAAATAACATTATGATTTTCTATACTGCATTTATTGTATTAAAACTGTGTAAGAGCCTAAGATCTCTGCTGAGGGAATGTAGCAAAGGTCTCTGCAAAGGTCTATGTAGCTTGCATACTGAACACAACTTTCTTATAATAATTTATCTTTTTAAGGAAGGCTGGAACAATATGGTTTAAATACTTCAGCAACCTTAATGTTTGCTGCTAGTTTTTCTTCTGTATGTAACAGTGAGCATTTTTTTCTTGATCTAGTTCTACTGTTATTGAATTTAGAGAATGTTTTTGTAGGGAATTTTCTGCTTGCTGCATATCTCACTTTGTGTCTTGGCCTTTTTGTTTCTTTCCATTCTCCAAAGTCTACTTCTTAACTTTTGTAATGTATATTTTTCATGTTCTGTGCCATTTCTTGCTGTGTTTTAGGTCACTGAAGTGCTTGGGTTTTCCCCAAGTTCATCTCTCACTAAAATGAGCACACTTCTTGCACACCAGGATAAATTGCACTTGTGTCATTACTAGTTTTACGCTTGCTACCTGTGCTGTCTAACCCTGCAGCTCACTGAGGTTATTGGTCTTGAAAGCAGGCCTTTGTCTTTATTTTACTCTTCTCTGCCTTTCCCTTCTCAAAAGCTGTCATCTGGTCAATGCCTCCTTTCACTGCCCTCTTCCTTTCTGTAGGTTTTAACCTCATCTCAGACAACTTTCTATGCATAATTTCTCCAAGTCTTGCTGCTCAGCAAATCTCTGGTGAGGTTTTTATTAGCTGTTTAACACTTTGTATTCCTCCTGCTTATTTCCTACAAGCCTTGCATTAGCATATACATTCATCTCACACCAACTTGTTTTTTGGCTTGAGATTCCTGGAAAGAAAATCATCATCTGAGTGCTCAGCTCCTTTCTGGTATTTCCTAGAATTTCATGTCAATCTGCATGATTCCACAATTGGACAAGGCCAGGCAAAAAGGTTAGATTTGGAAGTTACTATTTTTCATGACTAATATACACAATAATTGAAGTAAGCTAATTGAGATGGATAAAAAAGAAATTACATGGTGCTATTTTTTTTTAGAGGCAGAAAAAAAAATCTTAGTTGCTGATGCCTGTGTAGGCATTGACTTTTAGAAGTAACTGTTCTAAGTAGCAATGTCATCCCTTCTTCCTCTTGTGTCTTCTTCAATGGCTTTTGTGTAACAAGATCAAGGGTTAAGTTGAATCAATTATCACCCACTTTTTGTCCTTTCCTTAAATACTTCTTAGTCACTTGCTCTGAAAGGAAGTCGAGAGGCAAACAGCTGAATTTATTCCTAGATGCTGTGTAACAATTGAAGGGTAAATCCTTTCCTCATATTTTAAGCTTTCCCCAGCCCTTTACCAGAAGAGAGCATTGTGGTTATTCTCTAAGTCATAGTTATTTGAGATAAATAGAGCTCAAATAGGATATAAAAATAACACTCTGCGAGATAACGAGGTAATCAGAAAAAGTTAATTTAATGCAGTTGAAACAAGTGATCCAAAAAAATTGGACAAAATTGTTTCATGACATGACTCATGTAACTCATCACACTGCTAAATATCCAGGTTTTCTTTTAAGCATCTCCAGTATTTACAGAAATAAAATTAATATACTTTTAACTAACACATGAGCATCATTAATATAACACAGATCCAGCACAATAAATTCAGTGGGCCAGTTGCGGGGCAGAATCACAAAGCACCGTGTATTTATTACCTACACAGGTATTTAAAATATCTGCCAAGTAAGGTTATCTCAAGTTTTCAACAAGAAGGTACGATGAGAGATACAACCCAGGAAAAAGCTTTCTTCATAACACTGTTAACATGCAGTCCAAATGAACACCAAAATAAATAGTTTCATGAAACCTTTCAATTTTTTAATAAGTCAAAATACACTTTTCTGACAATATAATTGCTTTTCATACTGGGCCTTAAATCTCCACTACTATAAAAGAATAATGCTACAGTAGATCATTTGTGAAAACTTAATGAAAACTGAGTTAGTGAACCTCGGAGTCAGTAGACCTTGAAATTCACTTTCAAAAACTAATTTGCAGTAAATGTATGAGAAACATATTTAGACATGATAAACTTTCAGTCCTCTGTTAGCTAGGTGCAGAAGTTTATCTTGATTAACTATCTTTTCTTTTAATTAATCATTCATGGAGGTAGCCAAAATGTTGTGGGTTACATGTCCACTAGTGACACTCATCCAAGAAGCGCAAATTTATTTATTATTTCTTAGCTTGCAAAAATAACGTAATAAGCCAAATCATGGTATTTCTTCAGTAGCCTTTGATTTCTGTATCCTATTGAATACTGAAGATCCATGGGGTATCTTGATTATAATTTCTACAAGTCAAAAAATACAAACTGTGTTGGAAAACAATAACTATTTAAAAGCTCTAAGCAGTAATTTTATGTTGATGTAAGTGCTTCACATTGCCATCAATCTGTATATGAAATTGTAACAAACACAATCGAGAGATCTTTCACACTCTTGCTTCAACCTTCTGCTTCCTCTGGAGCCCTCGTGTTGGAGGGAAATGAGAAGGGAGTTGCACTGGTTTCTGTGGGAGATCCATGATAAAGGATAGCACATGATTTCAGTACCCCAATCTATTTTCCATTAAACAAGAACAGGTTAGCTCAGAAATGTTTGTGCTCATGAGTTCTGCAGTAGTGCACCCTCTTAAATGAGCTTCCTACCTCTGAAAGTGAGCAGCACTTTATTAAAAAAAAAAAAAAAAGAAATGTGTAATTTCAACTCTTCTTATCTCAATTTTCTAGTGCTCAAGGTGAAATACTCTAGCCTGGAACTGTCTGACTCTCTGACTGGCAACTGGGCATAAGTTTTCCGTGTTTCCTTCTAAGTGCTAATTCCTCACTTTGTTTCCTGCTAACTGCTAATTCCTCACTTCCTCCCAGGACTTGCATCAGCCGCCCCTGCAAATTGCAAAACGTGGAGTGAAGGTTTTGCTGGTCTCAGAGGGATTTATCTCTGGTTCATTGGGAATGGGTTGCAGATGGGTTATATGGGGCTTAACATGATAAAGTTCCTGTTCTTGGAATAAAAATGATGCTTGGAAGATGCCACTGTGATTAGCTACTTATTTCAGCTTTCAAAATCTCTTTCGTAGTATATGAGAAAAATTTAAGGTCAAAAGACCCTGGAACTCAAGGTTTACAGTCCAGTAGGTTTCCATGGCAAACTTTCTGTGCATTTGCTTTCTCAATAGCTTTTCTAAATGTAGGAGGGTGCAATCATTGGATTATCAGAGGAAGAGAAGGAAAGCACAGATTTGTTAGTTTTGTTACAAGAAAATCAAGTTCTGTTTAGCTTGGCTCACTGATAAACAGAAATGATTAGATTTTATTGTCTGATCCATTGCAAAGCTTTCAGTTCTGATAATAATAAATAATGGTGAACAGTTACACAGCCATTGCCATCAATAACTCAGCCCTGCCTAAAGATGAATAATATATATTTAGCCCGATTTTAAAGATGAAGTAAACAAGATGAATGCTTTTCCCATGGTCACAAAGGAAGATAGTACAAAGACAAAGTTGTTTCTCAGACCCATTCCTCATCCACAAAGTCTTCATTAGTTTCTTGGTTAAAGCTGCAATATGCTCTAAGGTACTTTGGCATATCCAGATGCAATAGGTGATTGCTTTTACTGCTCTAACTCCTTGAATCTGTATCAGTTAACTTGAAATCCACTGATAAACTTTTATAACCATCTTCTACTTAATATTGTGTCTTACATCTCTACTGAGGAATTTCTTTTTGAATGACATCTGGCAGCTCTGCCACTAGTCAGTGTAGTAGCACACTGCTCAATGAGAGACTTGTGTCCCTGTTTCATTACAGTGCTGGGAGGGTGGTTTGTAGGCCAGTGGTCCATTCCTGTTCCCAGTGTTCAGTGACAAAATTCCATTGTACTGAGAGGCAGCAAGACCTGACCCCTGGGCTCAGGCCAAAAAAATATGTGAATATGTTTACCTTTAAAGTAAAGTTCCTCCTCCCTATCCCTGCATGCCTTTAAGGAGGTGAATAGAAGCTGGGTTTAGTGAAACGAAGCTGAACCATCCCTGAGCAGTGCTTAATATTTACAACAATAAAGCATTGTGGGTCCAAGCCATTGCTTTGTAATAATAAAAAAACAAAAGAGTGCACACAAATGCATTACTTGCCAAATCATCCAAGACTTGAGTGTTCCTTTCTCTTGCTTAATTGGATAGATAATGCCTTAATCTGTTTGGTATTGTTTCACTTCTATCTACCAGTTGCTTAAAAATACTGAAACAAGGTTATCACAAAACTCCAGATTTGCCCAGCTTTGTAGTCCAACTGGAAATTATTTACTGAGAATGCTTTTCCAATCACTGTTCTTTAATTGCCTCAAGTGGAAATAAATGACACAGATCAGTTGCAATTTTTGTGAAACTTTTCAGTGTAAGGTATGTCATGGTGATAAAGTGGGTATGATTGAGTAGGATGTGTTTTAAATAACAGGTATCAGCAGGATGCTACGGGGGCCTCCCTTCTCAGGCTGCCGTGGAACTCTCCTGTCAGCCTTTTCCCCCTGCTGCTCACAATTACCAATGTGAATCAAAATTATTTGTCCTATGAACTTCTTTGGACAAACGTTAGAGTTTTCTTAATTTTTTAGTGGTTTATAAAAATATATATAAAATAGGTATGCTTTCTTTACTTTTGAAAAGTCTGATAACAGAAGTAGAATTTCTTTCTAATAAACAAGAGTTAATTTCATGGAAAGAAGAAATGTAGCTAAGTTCCTTATAGAAGACTGATTTATCTGAAAATACTTTTTAAAAAAATGCTTCTGTATTATAAGCATTTCTCAAGTAAAAAAAATAAAAAGGGGGTTTAGTCTGTCATTAATGTACTTTTGTCTCCTGATAGTGAGATATCATAAATATATGTATCAATCAATGAAACATTTAGAACCATTTGAGTTTCACAAAGTTGAAGACGTTCCAGTGGCTTTTTATTTCCCATCACTTGCACTTGGGTTGGCTGAACTCAGCAGGAGTCCTGTGTCTCAGTCCAAGCACAGAACCAGGCTTTGACCTCGTTGTTCTTGGTTTCTGGAAGCATGTGGAAGAAAGACCTTCACAGCATGCACAAAATAAAACAAATTAAAACCACAATGGGATTAAAGTAATGCCTCTTATTGATTTCACCTATTTAAGTACAGATCCAAAATAAAGAATAGAAATGGTTTAATTAGTTGGTCAGCAATCCATCACAGAAAAGACATTGGATTATATGCTTAATCATAGAGATATTTGCTGTCAGGAGAAGGTGTAAACTGCAAAAGGTGAGGTGAAGAATGAGGGTTTTTTCTGTGATGAATATTGGTTGGCACATTCCTTGGTGGCACAGGAGAGGGATAATGCAATATATATTGCTTTTTAATCTTTTCATTTCTAAAAGAGCAACAATCCTGGCATTTGTACAGCACCATTAAATTGCATTTTCAGAGCTTATCAAACAGTTGAATATGCAAAGCGTCATTTTATGGTTACCTGCTTCTCCTGCTCTCAGGTTTAGAGTTATTGACAAGCCTCCTGAAATCCAGGGCATTTTTCCTTGGTTCTTTTACACATATAATACTGACACATCCTGGAAATCCTTCTGGACAGCATCAGCCATGACATGCAAAGCTGGCCTTTAGCTGGTTTCTCTTGCTATTTGACCTGGGATTTAAAGCCTTTAGATGTGGCATATCTCAGATTTAGAATAAGACACCAGGGTAGGACTCAGTGTGACTGGCAACAGGGAGGAAAGCAGTTTCCTGAGGAGTAGTGCCTGCACTTGGATCCAAACTGTGTCAGTGTGATTTTGGATATAAAAAAACTTTTAGTCCTAACTTAAGCTGTCTGAATCATCCTTCCAGATCCAGGAGCATCGTTTGCAGGTGCAGAAATTAGGCAGCTTGGTTCTTAAAATAAGATGTGTGAATATGGCCTAAGTGCCTTAAAGGCAACTCATTTTTGTTCATCAATGCTAATTGCTAAGTGAATTTCAAGGTTCTTCATTGTGCTAATTACAGGATAGCACGAAATCCCGGAATGAATCCCTGTGAATTCAGAGAGCAGCGCTGTCACTGTACGCCTCAGTCTTTAATTATGATAAAATTACAGTGGGATTGCCTAATTTTGAAAGTTCAGTTTTTAGGGGGGGAAGAAATTAGACCCAGTTCCTGTCCCTTATGCAGCAGTCAGGAAAACTACAGTTGTGTGCCAGCCTTGTAGCAGGCTGACTCATCCTTCAGATGATCAGCTTCATTACAGATGAGGACAGATGAATCCAGTGTGGAGGTGGTGTTTGGCTCACAGGCTCACATAAGAGTTCCACACCTCTGCAAATCTCCTTCTCTCTGTGGCCTACATCCACTGATGTACAGAAATAGATGGGTATCTCTTGTTCCAGGCTTAGTCCTACTGAAGTTGGAAAACACAAAGTATTCAGTTTTCTCTGCTGTAAGAAGCACACACTGAAGAACAGTTTCGGAAAACAATCTGCTTTGCATTAGAATGGACGGAATCATAAATTTTGATTGCTGTGGAGAAGACATTTCCAAGAATTCAAAGAGATGGTCTATGGCCATCAGTTCCTGTAGGCACATGTACAAACACAATCGAGTAAGGTAAATAAAATACTGACCACAGATATTACTGACATTGCAAATTATTTTTTTTCCAATTTGTTCAGGGACCTTTTATTTATAAGAAGACTCAGCTACATTTCTCAGTAAATCAGTAGCCTGTGGGTCAGTTAAAATTATGCCATTAAGTTAATGTGGCAGAGAAAGAATCACTGCAAAAATAAAGAGATTCTAACATATTCCTTGATAATAATGAGGCCTGATCTATATTCCCTGTTTCGAGCAGCTGAGTAATAAACCTTGTTGAGACTTTGCTTGATTGATAGATGGCTTCTATCCAGTGACTCCAGATAAGACATTGGGAAAAAGCAGCACAAAAACAAAGGGGAAAAAAATAAAACTGATCTCAGGCTGTTATGGTCTGATGGCTCAACGTGCTACTGGTGTCTGCCAGCATATTGATTCTTCACATTTGATAGCACTAAACTGGCACATTTACCAGCTAAAAGGATGGGATCAGGAATGACAGAGCAGAGGGAATCAGTGCCTGGTTTCTGTAGCTTCAAGGCAAACAAATTGCATGGCAACGATTTACTTTTGATAGGGATAAAGGAACCCAGTGAAGTTGACCAGTGGTTACTAACCTTGTGTTTTACAGGAAAACCTTTGAATGATTTTCTGCTTCTTGTTGTTACTCAGCTTTACAGAGATATTATAATTCAGAATGAACTCACAGGGTTCTCTGAGTGTTATTGGCAAGTTTACCAGATGTGTGTGTTCATGTGGTATTGCTTGGGCAGAGAAAAGTGTTGAAAATCAGTATTTTCGTATATAAATGAAACAGAATCGGCAGTATGCTCTACACAAAGTGGTGAGTATGTTTGAAAGAACTGTAGGACAAAAATGATTAATGGTTTACCAAGTAGACCCCACATATAATTTACAGCATGAATTTTGTTCAAATTTCTACAGGATTAATTTGGATTCTATCTCCCTACGTATAGAAACTTCTCTTCATAGCACTGGGTGTCCTATGCATGGAGAGAGAACAGAATATTACTGAGAGTATCTGCTGTGTAAATGGCACACTGGTTTATATTCAGGAGCTGTAGTAGATATGAATGAAACTCTTGAATCACATTAATTTGTATTGGGGTTTTTTTTGTGTGATTTTAATTGGGTGAATGTTGCTTGGAAAATGTGTTTGGATATCTTATACTAGAAACTGTGCTGTGTTATTTACAAGAGGTCATTCCTATTCCTGGATTTTAAAAGGAAAGATCTTTGTCCTCCAATTATACGTCATAATTAGCATTCACACTAAAGATCTTTGAATTCTTCCCAGCTTTCCCCATGAATAATCTAGTTTGCTGCTTAGGAATGTATTATACTCTTGGATGTGTAGTTGAGGAAGATGTAATCAGGTCAGAGATACATACACATATCTGAAAAAAAGCCATTCAGACAACATTCCTCAGATGTTGCAAATAGTCAGATTTTACTATAAATGAGCAGTATCTAGCAGTGTGCAGGGAGTAATGTGGGAAGGCTGTATTTCCTGTGTGTGGGTTAAAGATTTAATCCTTTATGTAAGATGAAAGGCACGGTAGGTTTCTGAAAGGGTATGTGCATTCACTGAGCCAGAGAATAATTATAGCACAGTGAGTTATAAAATTGATGTTTCTATGTTCAGTTTCATTGTCTTGTTGTAGCCTGTGTCTTAATGGATTAATTATCCCTCCATTAGTGTGTTTACTCTGGGAGGTGGAGTAGTACCTGCTTTCATTTATCTGACTTGTTTTTTAACTCTTTTATGAAACTTGCTTTTTATGAAATCATTTGATTGTGAAATTTCCATTTCCTAGGTGAATAAAAGGTGAGGGGTAGAAGGAATAGGTACTTCAGATTCGATTTGTGTCCAGTTTTTATTGGATCTATTCAGGAATCAGATTTTTGTAGCTTTGCCAATGTGGGTATTTAAAGGTAAAACTGTAATTTATAACAGGGAAGTTATCGATGTAAATTGGTTTACATTTTGTTATAAACACTAGCTAGTTCGTTTGTCTTACCACATCCATTCTCTCACTGACTCACTCACCTAATGTTGCTTGGGACTACCAGGTGCTGGATTTTGTGGTGTCAGTCTCAGCAATTGTTATGTGATGTTTCAGTCTGTTTCTGCCTTGGAAACCTTTGAGGGCTTTGGACCTTGTTGAGATGATTCCTCTCTCCCCTTTGTCCATCCTTCCAGGAGAAATACCATCAGAGTGAGATTGTCAAAACAGCTGTCTGAGTATTGAATCAAGGAATACAGGCAAGGCTTTAAATGAGCTGTAAGAACAGCAGATCTGAAAGGCTGGAGCATTGGTCTGCTTATCCAGCAGCACCAGCTCCACTCCTTTTTCCATATAAGTATGCTTGATAAAAAGATGCAAAGAATTCTAACCTCATTCCAGCTTCTTACAGATTTCTTCCATCTCTTTGTACCTGCTCTTTCTGTTCCTTATTTCTGGCTGCTGGTTATATTTAGTGTTGGTGTCAAAGCCAGTCTGTGAATCCTACAGCGATGAAAATTTCCTTTCCTACATGGAATGAAATAAAGACTCACAATAAGCTCTTGCTGTACCAGTTGCTCTAAACCAACTCTAGATTTTTTTTTGCACACATTTCTAACACAATGCACTGACAACTTTATTAATATTGACATTAATTTTGCAGATTTCAGTTGCGTGCTAAGATGAGGGGTTTGATGTGAGACTAGATCATGTAAGGGAAGATTACACAAGGGGAAACATTAATTGCTTTTACAAGCATTCATTTCTGCCAGGGAGTGGATCCTTGGTACCTGCTATACATCAGAAGCAGCATTCCTTGTCCTGTGGATAGAAAATGTCCACAGCATGGTTTACTGTGGGACTGGAAGAGCAGAGATGAGGGATGCCTCTCTCACTTTTCAAGGCACTCTTTGGAGGAGCACACAGGTGAGCTGGACTCCCTCCTGGGACTTCTCCCTTCTTTGCACATCTACCATTTTGCAGATACAACCAGTGCACAGGGGGAAGGAGGCTTAAATACTGTATTTGATTTAATCATATATCATTATACCTCCTTTAAAATAGGCAGGGTGTTGATAAAGAATGGAGCATACATTCCATTATTTCTTTAAATAACAAGAATGAACTCTTCAGCACAAGTGAAAGCAGACCATATGCCTTCCCTTTGGGTATCCCTTGGCACTGAGGTTCTGGCATCACAGTCCTGCGTGTGGAAGCCAGCAAAAGATGTTTAATGGCTTTCAGACTCCGAAATGAGTTCTGCGGCCATGTGTGTCCCTCTCCAGTTGTCTGAGGAGATGAGCTTGAATTACAGCTCAGCCACTGCTGCCAAGTACTTTCCATTATTCCAGCAGACCAGGTTGCCAAGCAGGATTTATGGTCCTTTTAACTCAATATCAGGCGATGGAGCAGCATTGTGTGATACAGGCTGTATACCAGATATTCTTATCAATGGAACAGGACTCTCTAAAATCAGGGAGATAATCAAGTCTGTAACTCTCACACTGGTAATTGGCACCACTCAGAACACAGTTAAATATAAAAATACAAACTAGGAGTGCAGAAGAAATGACTTTGTTTTTGCTGTTGAATAAGTTACTATGCAGGTCATACAAATTGCTTTCACATTAAGATTTTCCAACCTCCTTCCTTGCCCTCTGTCCATGAAGTTCTGAATATGCCTGCAATAGAGTAGCTCTTTTGATTGGGTACAATCTTGATAATTATAACTGAATATTATTTTTAATCAGTTGTGATCTGAGACAAAGCTGGCTTTTGTGTTGCTAATAACGATGAAACTCTGAATATATTAAGTCTTATTTTTCATTCTTATGAACAAAGAAATAGTTATGATATAGAAGTAAACATTTACATTCAGCTGTAAAAGAACAATTGGGGGTTTTTTGTGATATTCATACTTTAAGACTCAGTTTTAGCACGAACCAGAAGCCTATCTTTCCAGTTATTTATAGCCAGGGAAAAAAGGCAAATCATTTTAGAGTGGTCTACATATATTTGCAGAAAAGATAAGCTATATAACTGCCTGTGCTGTTGTATCTACTAATTTGAATATAATGAGCAAACTCTCACCTCACAAAAATTGGGTCCTGGGGGTTAACATATTAGCTTTTTATCTCCAGCACTATAAAAAATGTCTTTGCCATGCAGCTAATTATATTAAATAGTTACAGATATAAAATACATTGCAATAGTTGTTTAATAAGCAGACAAAAATAAAAGGCATTGCAGCTATAATTTTCTTGATTCTGTTTTTCCCAAATATTACTGATTTATAAGATGTTTTGAATGTCCTTGACAGGGATACAAGTAGCACTGCTGACCTTTAGTGTAAGCTCAAAAAGAGCAGCTGTAAGCCACAGGTAAATTAGAACATGGCTTATGTCAGTGTGATTACAGTACCTTTGTATAACCAAATAAAAATAAGAAACAATAAACCATAGAGCAACATTTGTTCTTTACTGTTCACCATGAAGTATTCAAGTATTGAAGCAAATGATTCTTGAGTGATAACTGGTGGTGGATTTTACTGGGCATTGGACTTGGCTTTGAAAAACAGTTTATGCTGTGAATCCTTTAAAAATCTACTTCTTTTCCTGTGTCTGTGCTAGACACAACCTTCAGTATCCTTTATGCTATATATGAATCTTCTCAGATTCCAAAAAATCCCATTAATGGCATATCTGTTGCTCACTATCATGAATACATGTATGTTTTTCCTCTTCTATTTCATCTTATTGCTTGAGAAAAAAGGCATTGCATTTATGTTATGAGGCAGTCTAACTAATGGCTAAATTAGTGATATTCAGGGGACACCAACTAAAGCTAAATTTGTATTGATGTTTACAGTTTCCATGAGGTTTCTGGATGACTAAAGAAACCAATTATTAAGCTGATGTAATGAGACCTGATATTCTTATGTTATTCTACCGTCTCAGACCGTGCTGAGAGAAGCCATCTCACGTTCTGAAAAAAAAACCCCACAGAAAATACACTCCCAACTGTACTAAACTCTTAGATAAATAAAACATGACTTGAGCAAACCCATACTGGAAGCTCAACTGCTTTCTCACAGTGGTGTCAGTTTTCATAGTGTGTTCGTGGTTTGCTAGTAACTCCATTTTCAAATCTGTTCCTTTGGTCAGCTTTAGCTGGGTTTAAACTGATAGAAAGCCTAAAATAACCTGCAAAGAAAGACTATTTTGTCTTCACTTTATTAGGAAGGGCCCCAGAGCTGCTGCTTTCTCTCTGCCCCTTTCTCTGCACCCCTGGCGAGCTGCATCTGTACGGTTGCATTAGATGTTTGCCACCATGGCTGTGGGGAGTGAATGCCTCACACATTTTCTGTGGAGTGTCATTTTCTGTCATAAATTGCATCCATTTGACTTATTTGCTGGTATTTTTTATTTGAAGCAATAGAAAAAATGGGGTTCTGGTAATGTACACTGGGGCTGAAAAGGACAGTTTTCAGTGAGGAAGTCTTTTGGGGATTTTCCTATTTGGAAGAATTAGGATTTGTTCCTCTATGGAAGCACTCCTCAGAAATTTAGGCCTTCTTTTCTCAGTTCCATGGAGCCATTTTGGTCTTTTATGTCAGCTTCAATTTCCCTTCCAGAGAAGTTTTAGTGGTTAAAGGATGTCATACTAAAGGTGATCAGCTGGAGGTTATATGACCTGCCTGTAGATTTTGGAAAGTGATATGGATTTCTGCCTGGTGGTTTTCTTCTTTTTCCCCCTCTGCCTTCCTGGAGCACCTGTAAGTGGAGGACAGGCATTGAATTTTGGGCACTACAGGGGATGGGATCATCTCCATCCTGGTGCCCATTCACTGGTAGAGATCCTTCTGGTAGAGATTCCCATCCCCACTATGGGCACGTCTGTGGGAAGACCTGGGCCTGTGGAGATCTCTGGCTTTGTGCACACTGTTCATTGTGCTCCTTTGACTCAAGGGCTGCTTTGGTTTGTGCAATTTTACAAGCTACTGAAGCAGGACCTATTGATATTTAAAAAATAATTAAAGCAGTCAGAGTATTGAGTATTAAAATGCTGCCTTTATGCAGTATCTACTTGTCGTATTACAGCATAAGATTTTCACTCTACTTTTGCTATTATGAATCCATTACATGTAAATGAATGAATACTATTGTTAATAACCATTTACAGCACACAGTGTTAAAGCTCCAAAGGAGCTATTAGAGTTTACTGTATGCTGTGAATATATATGAAGAACAATACACAGACCTCAGCTAAACCGTAATGAGTGCACTGACATAACATCAGCTCTGAAAGGAATCTACGACTCCATAGCAGGTGAATGGCAAAACAAAGAACTTCAAGGTCCAGGGTTCTCTTCTTTAAATCACCCAGCTCCAGTGCTGTGTGATGGGTGTCATTACTGGGAACAGTTGTGCAGTGCTGCTGGTAATGGAGTATGCCATGATTGCCTCTCGTAGTGTTTAGCCCACTGCGTCAGCCTCCTGCAGTGCTGGGATGGCCCCTACGTCCGGGTTATCCTGCATTATCAGTGTGCAGAGTGTACAGGGACATTCACAGCTTGTCTGCTTTGGAATATTTAGGTAGGACACAGTCTAGGTTTTGAGTACATAGCTGCATTTTTGTCGCAGGAGTGTAATGTGTCTCTGCAGCAAACTTAGAGATTTGGGAATGCCTTCAGTACAGATACAGCTCTAAGTAAGTTCAAACATGCAATAGGCTTGCTTCAAACCACTGCAATATGAATTTCTTCTGCTTCCAAGACAAATCTGGAGACAGTTTTCTCAGAGGTGAGATACCTTTTGACTCTTTGATGGTTTGTTCTAACACTCCAGTGACAAACTTTATGGTACTGCCTCATTACCAGAGTGGTAGGGAACAGCTCAGAGGGAGCAACAAGAGCTCACAAATTGCTTCAGTTCTTACATCCATTAGCCTGACCAAGGACTTCCAGTTCCTACTTTTTCAATTATATTTTGTGCTTTAGTTTATTGCTTTTGATTGCAGCATTAATCTGTTCTGGAGGAAATGTACTGAAATTCTTCATTTTCATTGACCACACTTAGGAATTACTGGAAATGGAAATGTAAATGGCTGTCCAAATTTGGAGCTAATTTCAATACCCTTGGCTTTTAACATTCATTTTTAAAACTTTTCTCCTTGGTGATGTTTTACTGACTTCCCAAAATATAAGCCAGATTATTGCTAGCTGGCACAGAGTTTCAGGATGAAGGTTGCTAAGGTCATCCTGTAATTTTAGATTATTCTGAGCCAGTTGTAGCTTCTGAAAGTTTCCCAAGAGCCAGGAGCACTATATAACAAGCAATCTTTATGAAGTTAGAATCCTTGCTTTTTTGAAATGCAGGTGGAAGGCAAAGTTTTGATCTTTGGAATCCAGACACAATTCTCAAATCACAGACAGCTCCAGAGGGTGGTGTTTCCTAGAACTCTCTGACTGTCCATAGCTGTGTCCTGCAGAACTGAGTACTGAGCTCCAGTAAAGGCAATGATGACATTACATTTGAAGGTTTTAGAACTGATTTTCCATCATGTGGAAAAGGTGAAATTCTTTCTTTCATGATGTTGGAATGTGAATTAAACTGGATAAGCCAAAGAAATGATAATAAAATGCCCATAGGAATAAAAAAAAAAAAAAAGAAAAAGGAATGTCCCTCCGGTGTCAGTTATAAACTTCTTCAGGCCAGAACATGAATGAGGTAGAGAGGCCCTGCAGCAAATTTACTTTACTGTTTGGGCATTAGTTGAAATAAAAAGGTAACAAATGTTCAGACAGAAGCATGCCATATCAGTCATTTATTTTTATAATTCTGGGAGGTATCAATAAAACATCTAAATAGTAAATTCATGGTAAGTCTGTTCTGTGCATTTTTCCTCAGTTATATTGAAGGCGATCAAATAAAACCTCTCTCTCTGTAGTGTATATCTCTGGTGGAGCAGGGCGTGCTCAGACCTCCACAAACTTTTCTGACACACACAGAGCCATCAAGGGCACTGGTAGAGACCAGCAGTGTTACCAGCTTTGTGCAGGTACCCACAGAGTTTTAACAAGTAGCCTGCCTGACAACCTCAAAAAATAAACACCTTAAAACTCATACTCATAGTCCATCTCCAGTCCAAAAGTAGTCGTCTGTTATTTTAGTATCTGTTTTCTGAGCACGTCTCCTTTAATTAGGTCCTGTGCACTTCTCAGATTTGTTTCTTTGCCAGTATTAAACTGTTTTCTGTGTAGTGAGCAGATTCCCAAGGCAGATGTCCAATCTTTTTGGATTTTGCTTACTGATTGTAATAAATTTATTACTTCTTCCATGCAAACATAGAGCAAAATTCTTTTGTTGAGCAACAGAGCTACACTGAGTATCTGTAAAACCGTGTCAACACAGCAGGAGCTCGGAAGCAGTAGTGGTAATAACTTCCACTGTGGCATTTCCATGTATTTTACTTTGGGTTTCTGGTTTTTTTCTCTGTCCCATTTCTTGGGCTCAAGCTTAAACTTCGTGTTTATGCACTCCATTCAAAAATGTTCGAGGAAACTTGTTCAGGAGACTCCTCCAACAAACTCAATACCCAAGCCCCTCACAGTTTAGAGTGTAAATCAAGTGTATATCAAAAAAAAGTTAGAACTAGTAAAGGGCAGAGGTAGATTGGATTAAGTCTGGATTATTGTAGAGTAGTCTTTCAGCAGATTTACCATGAGATACGCACAGAACCAGATTTTGTTTGTTTCAGATCCCAAACAATTCAAACATGCTCAGGGGAAGAATGAGATTAGGCAGGAAGGATCAGGCTCTTGACTGCATTCTGCTCTCTTTAAGAACTTCAAAAAGGAATAAGCAGAGAATAAGTGCCTGATTCTATTTGAAGTTGGTGTCATCTGAAGAGATGGGTTCCCAGAGGTGCAGGCTGCACATCTGTACCTTGAAGGAGTCTCTGCAGACCCATCAGCCAATGCTGTACCTGTCAGCTCTCTGTATTGTACCTGTTTTTTACATATTATAAGGTCACATTCTACGTTCTTTATAAAAGAACGTAGGTAAGAAAAAATTCCTGAACTATTATTGGAGGAATCTGCTATTTTTCTTAATAGATAGAGCCATTGTGAAAATCAGCTTCAGTTTATGCCTTATTTATGCATCATAAGCGTTCTTATGCATCAAAAGTCTCTTCTGAGTCTGTCAGACCCACTGGCCATACATGGGGTCATTCCCAATGTACGTGCAGTGGTTTGACTGGCTTTGTTTCCAGGCTGGAGAGGCCTTGGAGCAGCCCCATTCCCAGGACCACCACTCTCCTTAGCACTGACCATGCTCGGAGGGTCCATTGTGCAAACCCACAAATTCAGTGAGCCCACGTGAATGGATATAGTTACACATGGGGCGAGCGTTCAGGACCCTACTGAGCCCAACCAGATTGTGTTGCTGTCAGGCAATTAACTTCCCAAAAGAAAGAAAATAGAAATGTGTCATTTAGGCCATTCTGTGCATTGTTTGTACGTACTGGAAAGGAGAACAAAGTACATGCTCTTAACAGCTAACAGGAAGAGTATTTGTTTGTTTTCTCTCTGTCCCTGTTAAGGCACTCTAAGCATGCCAGAGCTGAGAACCTTTAATTTATCACCTTCCTGTGCTTGGGGCTTTATTGCACTCATTGCTTAAGCTAATGCAGGTGGTCGTGCCCTGCCTTGCAGCTGCTTTTGCTGTTCCTGATGGTTGCAGTTCAGGGTTTTTTGCTCTGCTCCTATTTCTTAGACATAGAAACTGATGCTTCAGTTTATTTCATTTGCATTAATCAGTCTTTTATCATTTTATTGCCACTTCTCTGCTGTGACTCTAAAGGAAGAACAATGTTTATTCCCTCTGCCCAGCAAGGTTTAAAACTGATTCTCTGTGCTACAATTGTTCTTTGTTTCTTTATAATGCAGCTTCATCTATTGTTTACAGTGTATTTATGAGCAGCAGAGACTTGATGCCTTTTAGAGCGAAATGCCTTCATTCTTTCTAAAAGTCTCCTTGTGTTTTTGTAAAGCACTAAGTATCCTGGTGGTGCTAGAAAAAAGGGTCATGATTATGAGCACAACAGAGGAAGAAAACTGTCAGTCTAAAAATGGTTCCTCTTACTCAGCAAATCCCCTCTCTCTGGATTCTGAGCCGTTGGATGGTAGTGACACAGAAAGCTTCTGGTAATCTTTATTGCACCTGTTCACACTGCAAAGTCAATATAACTCTGAGGGCTTAAGCTGGATTGCACTTTGATCACACATGTTGGTATCTCTAGCTCCAGTCTGGAAAGGAGCTGCTGCATGTAGAGTACAATATTAATTATCAATTAAATAATCTAGGGCCTCGGTTCTGTTTTCAGGCATTATTTAGGTACCTCAGGAACCAAAATATCTCGGCATTTTCACAGCAGTGAGATTTTACAGAGATTTTTTTGAAGATAGTGACTGTAGTCATGTGGTGAAAGCAAGTTTTTTACAAATAACTCACACAGGGTTGGGGCCGGGTACCCCCATAACAGGAATTGTGTAGTGGTCATTAACAGGAAGGACTATGGTTAGATTTATGTTAAATTACACTGAAGAAAGTAATACCAAATTCCAGCCATTCCCATGCAAAGAGATGAAGGGTGAAATTAAAATTTTGCTGAAAATAATATGCTAATATGGAAATTAAAGTCATTAAATGAAAGGGAGTATGAAGAAACAAAACAATCAACTTGATATTAATTTTTTTAATACTAAAAGTTACAGCTTGAACACTCAAAGGGCTTTTCAGACATGGAATGTGAACTGCTTGCATTTTCATGAGGCCAACTTTAAAATAATGTCCTTCCTGATTAGCACAGTGAGCATCATTGCATTTAATTGGGTAATGACCTCTGCTTAGTGAATGTTATAAACTAGAGTGAAATTTGAAAAGAGGTACAATAGCGAGCTGCAGTAATCATGTTTCTATTGGTATTGCCAATTGAAGATCATGAATGATAACCATTAAACCACAACATGTAAACAGTTTTTTCCCTGCAGAATTTAGGCTCAGACTGATCACTTGTCTCTCTTAATATGATTTGTCCTGGCTATTGAAAACAAGGACTCCTCCCTCCCCCGATATCTCTTCTAATGTAATTAGCATCTAGTCAATAATGTTCAGCATTTCATTTTACCGCTTTAATTAACAAATTCAATTTGTTCAAACCGCTGTGAAAACAAATTAAAAGCCCAGTGAATAAAAACCTTAGTGCCAGAGATGTGTCTAAGGTGTTCACCAACCTTTCCTCTGTTAAAAGACCATCTTCTGTGCTTTCTTTCCCCCTGTGAAATGATGGGGTTTTTCAAAACTTGGTCCGTGTTTTTTTTCCACTGGAGCAAGTTCAGATTCATCGTGGTGGGGTTTGTCTGGATTTTTAATTCTGACAGAGATGGTTTCACACCAAATGCCAAGTCCAAGGAACAAAGCAAGGCTGTCCTGTCATGGTGAATACACTGTGAATGTTGAACATTTATTTTTAAGCATGTCAAAATGTTCATCCCCTTGGCTCTTGCTGCGCTGCTCCCTGTCCTGCACCAAGTGCAAGACATATTTTTGGTGCAAATGCAGCAGAGTGCACAGCCACAGCTGCCTCCATAGCAGCCTGTGTGTGGCCAGGACAGAGCTGCTGCTTTCTGCCTCAGCTTTGAGGAAGTGGAGTCTCCTGAGGCTGCAGCACTGGCTGCCCATGTTGGTCTCACACCTCTCCTGTCACCACCTGGGAAGCCACCAAGGCTGTGACAGCCTCTCTGTCCCACATTGTCATGCTTTCCTCTTAGTTTTTCCCCACAGTTTCTTTCATAGATGACAGCATTTATTGTACAAACATTGTCAGAGCTCTGGAAAGGTTGAAACAATACAGATTGAGTTTAATAACTACTGTAAATGTCCCACAAACTTGGTCAACAGACCAGCGTGTATTTATATGCATAATAAACACAAACACAAGCAACCCCTGTACGGCTGTTTGGAGGTCAGCCTTCCCTTCCCAAAGAAGGTCACTGGCAACTGCAGGATTTCTGCCAACATGCAGCATTTAGCTTTGCAATATTCATGCAATGGCTTTTTAATATTTACAGCTGTAGATTTGACACAGCTCTCCTTACGTACTCTGATTGCTTTGGCTTTTTCCGAGACCTTCCCAAGGTGGCTGTTTGAGAAACACATTTAAGAGAGTAAATGTTAGCTACTGAGCAGTTCTGGGGTTGAAAATTGAGGCTGCTGAGGGGAATGTCGCACCTCCACCAGCCAGAGGGGCTCAAGAAAATTTGTTGGTCTGGATTTATTTTGCAGATCAACATAGAAGCAGTGGACTGTGCATGCAGTCCCTGTGTTGTCGGTTCGTGTGGGTGCTGTGGTGTGTACCACACCATGAAGTTTAGGCTGTGAGTTCTTCCTCAGCTTTAGATCTAGTTTGAGTGTCTCTCTTTTATTCACCCCTGTATAACCTGTCTAACTGCAACATCATAGAATCAAAGTCACAGAGTGGTTTGGGTTGGAAGGGATCTTAAAGATCACCACGTCCCAGCCCCTGCCATGGGCAGGGGCACCTTCCACTAGACCAGGTTGCTCAAAGCCCCATCCAGCCTGGCCTTGGACATTTCCAGGGATACAGCATCCCCAGCTTCCCTGGACAACCTGTTCCAGTGCCTGAACCACTGAGTATCAGTATATCAATCAGATGTCTTTGAGAGATTTAGTTAAAATTGGCTAGTGGGTACAATCATGATAGAGCGGACTGACAGATTAGAAGGGATTTGTACATAAACTTACTTCTTCAGGAAGCCAGGCTAAAACAGACCTTCAATTTGCTGTGTTTGCCTTTGCAGTGCCCTGTAGGTGATTTGCTATTTCTGAGTTTGAAAATATGTAGCCGTATTACTCCACTGGATTCATCTCCAGTTTTATGTGCTCTGAAGTTCATTACACTGCAATTGACCATCACATTTGGATTTTTTTTAATGTGATCACTCTTAAAATTGATCTAGTGTTATCTAGAACTTTACCTGTTCGTTGCTGTACATGAAAAATCGTGGTATTTACTGCAAGCTGAAGTCTGGAGGAAGTGAACCACTGAAACCTGATACCTTGTGATAAGGGAGAATATAAAGTGAAAAGCATGATCACGTATTAATGTAAACAAATGGATGCAAGAGCTTTCTGAGATCCTCAAATGGGGGTGTTTAGAAAATTAATGATCATATTGTCCACTCTAATTTCTCCTCAGTGGAGTCACCAATCCCTAACTTTCATTTAAAATTGCCATTATAATATTTAGCGACACATACTGGTGGTGTTGCCTGAGCAAATCTGTGTCTAGTGATTGCCTCTCTGCTCAGTTATGTATAGCTCATGCCTCTCTGTCTCTCTCGGTTTCCTTTATTTTCTCTTCTCTTTTTTTTTCCAAATGTAACCTCATGCCAAATGGTATAAATTATCCAACCATCTGTCCCCCTTCTTCAAAACCCTGAGGGAAAATAGATCTGAAGTGTAGCTCATTTTCACCAAAAATGCCAGTTGTAATAGATCCTGACTTTTGTGTCCACTCGTCTTGTAACTGGTGGGAAATCCCATAGCTGTGAATTTTTTGGTAGCTGTGTTGGACCCTTTAGTTAGCAGGTGGCCACTTGTGCCCCAGATCAGCAATGGCAGCAGGTCCTGGACCTTCTGGTTTTAATCTCACCTGTGACCAGTAGAGGAGCTCCCCCTGCCTGCTACTTCTACAGCATTTTTAAGTGGAGGAACCATTCACATTTTCCAGATATTTTCTTTTAGGTTTAAATAATTTCATCTAGATATATATCTACCCCACCCTCCCCCCCCCCTTAATTTTCTGCCTTGTAAAACAATAATAAGGAAACTGATTTTGCTGCATGAGTCAATTTGCAAATCAAGCAGCCTTTACGTTATTTCCCTGTCTGCTGAGCTTCAGCGCCACGTTTCGCTGTCTCGCGATCAGCTTTCCCCTACTCTGTCTTTCTGACTTGTCAGCTGAAGCTGAAATGCTAATTGAAATCGAATGGGCCTGTCAACTGTGCTGCTCTCCCCTGGTGTGCTGAGCTGGTGTGTTCACTAACTGGGAGGGTCCAAGGCTCAGGGAAGATACTCTCCTTTTCCACGGCATCACATAGCGCATTGTGGTCCTGTGTAAACTTTCTGTACTGGAGGCATCCTCCAAAGCCATGTCTATAAACCAATCTTCCACTTAACTGCTTCCAAAATGAGCGTGAGTGAAGGCAGATGACCTTGAGACAATTCTGAAGTCCTGGAAATTTCTTCTTTTTAGCCTGAGTCATTGTTAAATGGGGAACTCATCAGCTATGCTTCCACCTTGCTCTCTAATATATTGCCTCGACTTCTGATTGAAGAGATAAAGAGAATCAGATCTGAGATTAGGAGAGCTTCAAATGCAGAGATCCTTCAAAGCTACTTAGCCCTGGTGGCATGATGATTTATATATTATCAGTAGAACTCTGCAGCTGAGGTGAAGTGAACTATGTGGTCTTCCACACCTCATACATGAAAACCTTTTATCTTTCAAAGAGATCCATATGACTCTTACACCAGTCTTCAAAATCTATACAAGGTGTAAAAGAATCCATGTTACATTGGGGAACTTCAAGGAAGAGGTAAAGCACATAATTTATTTTCCCTCATTAATAATGGCACTCATATTAGGGGAGAGCTTTATTACTGGGATTGTAGCCAATATTTCCTCATCGTTGTGTTAATTTTATGGAGCACTACATGAATAACACACCACCAAAAGTACACTCCCAGAATTTGCTGTGGTCAGTAAGATCTGTCCTGGCAGAGCCCAAGGGTCTTAATAAACCACATAATTCTGGCCCATCCCCAGGATATGCATCTCAAAAAAAGTTTTCATCAGTTTGAAGCTCACCTATTCACATTGCTGTGCCACGGCATTTACGCCTTCAGTCGTCCAGTGAAGTATTATTGCAGTTGTGCACAGGAGCACATACTTAGATGTTTTTTGACTTTCACTTCTGTTAAGCTGGAGCTGTGATAGGTGTCCAGTCATGATAAACACAAGTATGTAAGTAAGCACAGAGAAATTTGTATGCGTTTTGAGGTATGTGAACCTCTGGTATTCTTTGAAAATATTTCCTTTGACTCTGTAGAAAGTAGGTTAGCTGGAACTGTTTACCTTGCTAGAGAAAGAATTTCCAGATAGCAATTTTTAGTAAAACAAATTTTTAGTCTTTGAGCTTATCTCAGTGTGACAGCTCTTCCATTTCAGACAGATTAAGATCTTTTCCAAAGTACTCTGGGTTGGTGGCTATCCAAGCATATGTCATTAGGCAAAAATGGATAGATATTGAAAGATGTATTTTAGAACTCAGGTATTTGATGTTTCTTTTCCAAAGGGACTGGTTTCTGAAATAAGTTTTATGTTTTAACTAAGCACACATAGATATTCTTTTAGAAGAGCTATTTAACCCTGCTATCCCACAGATCTGTTTACTGTGTCCCCTAGCCCCAACATGATAACCCCACCTCTTCCCCTCTTCACGAGGTGTGCTCCAGGAGATCCTCTGGGCAGATGAAAACAAACTATGGCTCGTCTTGACTTTTATGTTCATGTTGGCTATCAGGTAGTTTTGCCAAATAAAAAGTCTGGAAAATGTAGCCCTTGATGCCAGAGGGACACTATGCTGGATCATTGCCTTCGCTCGCCTCCAGACTTCAGGAGGAAATTACCAATTATTGAGACTTAAGTTCTTTCAAATGTCACTGACCATCAGGTTCAGAAGCAATTTCGTATGATCTGGATTATAACAACAGATGAACTGATAATTCTGCCTTGCTTCCACAGAAGGCCAGCACTTCCTGCAAAGACTGTATTTAATGCTTGCTCCAAGTGTTAATCTAGCAAGATGTGTAGACTGTTTGCCTTTAGATTGATATCTGTAAAACAAAGACAATGGTGCACCTCAAAGGTGTATTGTCAAGATTAATCCATTAATTTTTATAAAGTTACTTTCAGCTTCTGAGACAGAAGTCTATAAAACAACGCAAAGTATTATTCATACTATTATTATTTTATGAGTCATAAGAAGATATTTCTTCCTCTTCATAAGAATTCAAATAAGATCTCCTTTCTTTATCCAACTGAGATGATGTTTTAAGTTCTCCTGTTTCCTCAGAAACTAACTACAGTTGCTGGAGTTGTCAGTGCATTTTTAAGAAAATGGCTCAATGTCCAATTCCTTTTTTGTTCTTAACTGTGCTGATTCATAACCCTGATCTGACAGACGCCCCAAGACTGATACCTTCCAATTACCTGTGGTTTGTAACGTCAACCTAATAATCCTGCACTTTCTACAAGCTCAGGTTGATAACTGCTGTGCTGAAGCTGAATAATTTGTGGGGTTTTTTGTCTTCCAGCTTTGGAGAGATCCATAATAATGCATTAAAAAAAAAAGAAAAAAAAAATCAACCTGGGTAGGAAACAACATTGAGTGTCTTAAATGCATTAAAAAGTACAGATGCGGAGTTCCACGGGCAAGATGATCATTCCAAATCAAATGCATTAGCATAAATGCAGAAATCTTAGCTTGCTGCTTGCCTAACCAGTGCCAGATTGGAGTGACTTGTAGCTATCACTCAGAGGCAGAGGAAGGTGTTAAGAACATGTTAAATGAGAAGATGATGGCAGCTCTACAAATTTTGACAGTCAGTTTATCTGAGGCACAAGTTCCTTGCTCTTTGTTCTTCACCAGTTCCCGAGGGGCTTGATTTTGAGAAGTGCTGAGCACTTGCAGCTTCTATTGACTTCAAGTGGAGTTTTAAGTGTTCTGCACTTGTGAAAATCATGTCCAACTGGATTAACACAAAGAGGTTTTTCTTTCAACATCGGCCAGAAATCTCTTTTCTTCCTACCTGATGTTTGCAGCAAAACACAGTTCCTATTTCCTAGCAGGGAAAAATCGTGTTATTTTATTATGTATTTCAGTTCCTCAGTGTCTTAGTGAATACATGTTAGACTTTATTATGCATTTGTACCATTTCTCACAGAGTCAAAGAAATAAGAGATGGAAAAGACCTGCTAGGTCAGCTGCTCTATGTCTGCAGTAGGACAGCATTGTTCCTTTCAATAAGTTTTCTTGTGTTTTCTCCTTCCTAAATACTGGGGTTTTTTTACAGTGACAAAGGCTGCACAACAGCTTATCTTTCCTTCAATAATAATACCTATATTCTTAAAGAAAAGAAAGAAAAGTATTTTTAATCTTCCCTGCAAATTGAGAAAGGTATTCCTTTTGATTTGACAGGCAGAGGCCGTTGCTGTCATTATAAATAGGGGTGTAAATGAAGGATGCCTTGCAGATTAAATTTTGATTGAAAAAACCCCAAACCCATGACTGCATAACAAAGGAGATCTTTGTCTTTCTTAATTTCTGCTCTTTTTCTGTTTCATGGCCTCTGTCTCTCATGATTTCTGGATGCTTCTCCTCTTTGGCTTGTGACCAGGGAGGCAAAATACCTCAAGGAATACATTCAACAGTGTGTTTTAGTGCCACATGCAAATAAATATCTTTGGCCACCCTCTTCCGGAGAAGTCATTGCCGTAGACATAATGGGCCATAACTCTGCCATTAAATCCAGCCTGATGATAGGAAGAAGTGTAGTAATTCCAGTAATAAAACTGACTGCCCAGTACAATATGGGCTTTCTCCCTCCCCATCTGCATTAAATATAATTATTGGAAGAACAATCTCTGGATGCATTTCAGTAGAATACTTTCCCATAGTACTGTTTTCTCGGGCAAAATAATTTGTTGTCTGTGCTAAATGCCCTTATGAGAAAAACTGTCTTGTGAAATTCCTGTTATTTAGAGGAAGAATCCCTCTGAAGTTTCCTGACATGAAGATAATATTCATGTTCTTTAAATTTTCATTGTTATATCTATTTAAGATATAGTACCTGAAGATTTCTGCTTTTATTATTATTATTAAAATGACTGACTAAAAACTGAAGGAGGAAGGTAACCTTTAATTTATACTCCTTCTCAAGAAGAGGTCTTTTTATAGTTACATTCAGGTAATTTTTTTTTCCTGTGGATCATCTATACTATTAAATGGGGTTTTATTCCAATTCAGGAGACACTTCATCTTTAAACCTGTACTTACATTAACTTTTTACATGGTTGCCCAGGCAACAATGTAATTGCATGAAACAATGGCATTCTCCTATGTACCATTTATGGCAAGTTTGCATTTGAAAAAACTTCTTGTCTTATCATCAAAGCAGGATTTGTAACCTTCTGACAGCTGAAGGGATGTTCAGGGGCCTTGATTCATATTCATTTTCCCTTGTAATTTTAATGGGTACCATCACCTTTCGTTTTCAGGGTATTTCTTTTTTCCCCCCTATGATAGTTAGTGTTTTAAATGAAAACTCTAAAGCAAGCAAAAGAGAGTGTTTAAAAAATAGCTCCCAGAAAAGGCTGCAGGTACCATTCTTCCAGCTTGTAGCCTGTGAAATTGCCACTGTTTAATTGATCTTCTATAAGCTTATCTTTCCAGTGAGATGTACCATTATTGTACATTAATCAGTGCCTCCAGACATTATCTCTGAGGTAACCAAGAGCTAATCAAGCAAGAATGGAGCTGGCAGACGCCAGGATGTCACGGGTGCCTTGCTGTGCACGAAGTCTGTCAGAGTTTCAGCTTCCAGAGGAACCTGTTTTCGCAGAGCTGCAGACTTTGTGTAACCTTGTCATAGCAATGGAAGAAGGGGCAAAGCATCCTGAATATCAAATAGTTGGGCCATGCAGGGAGCCAGAGCTCCTGGAATCCTCCGGATGGCAAAAAGCTAAGTGACTCTCCACTAATAACAACAACAACAACAACAACAACAACATCAACGATGATGCTATTTAGAATAAACAAAATGTTGACAAGTTGATTCATTTTTAAATAGTTTTCTAGGGAAGAGAATGAAGCCAAGCAGATTTACAGTAGAAAATATTCAAAATATATTAATCAGTCATTGCAAAGTGCCACTAGAAATTGCATTCCTGCTTTTTAATTGATTTTATTTTATACCTGCTCATCTAGAAAAAAAGACCCAAAAGAACCACAAGCCACTGAATTTTCCTGATCGTAATTTCTGACAGCTAAATACCATACTATGAAAATAACAGAACAGAAAAACAATGGAGAGGTGTACCAGATTCATTTAATCAATTTAACTAAAACTATGCTCATTCTTGCTGAAATATCTGTGTGATGCTTTTTTGTCAGTTGACAAAATCTGCGATTTGGGACAGAACGGAGCCTAAATTGTGTAGGGAAGCAGCTGAATCCTTGTTCCACAGGTTCTGTCATGTGAGACAAGTCCCACCTGATGGCATGTCTGCACTGCTTCTTTCTTGCTGGCACATCAATGCCTCCGTGGCATCCTTCAAAAATTTCCTCCTTCCTTCTTGCTGAGGGCAGTAGAGAAGCCACTCCAGAGCAGGCATCAGCAGTGCTGCAGGGCTGACATTCATTTGTGGGATGTACCCCAAAGATACACTAGAAACCAGACAATAGAGTGAGAACAAGGCTTTTCCCTTAAACAGAGGGTAAAACCAGAGCCTGTGGTTGGTGACCCAGAACTTCCAAGCTTGGTGTTTCTGATCCCCTTTTCTGCAGCCAGAAGCAGCAGCCAGGTTTTCTCCCCACGTTTGTAACTCGCTGGTTTTCATGCCACTTCCAGTTGCATTGGAGGAGGAGAACTACTTCTGGCAGACGTAGCAGACAAAGTCACTGCCACACAGTTTGACTTCTGCAGCTTTGTTCCTTCAGATTTTGATAAGTCTGTATGTTTTGCATGCCCTGTTTTCTTCCCAGTCCCCAAGAAATTGTAAATTAAAGAAATACACTGTGAAAGCATTAATTAGCAGATTTTACATAGTTTTCACTTTGTAATTCCACTGATTTTTGTTGATGTGTTCCAAATATAAACAGGTAACAGATCAAAATTTGCCCACTGAATACATATACAGTAAATGCAAAACACTGAACCAAACTGCCTGCTGGCATACATCCACTGACAAAAAGGAGTTTTGCCAGAAGGTAGTTTGGCTCATTATAGCTAGTAATTTGAGTATTAATAAGTGGAAAAATATTACTAATCGTTGCTAAGCTTTATTGATGACATTCTCAAAACTCTATTACTTCCCTAAAGTGAACCTGCCAGTGCTGCCTTCCCCTCTCTTGGATTTCAGTGATGATTGTATATTCTTGATGGTTTGCAAGGCCAAGGTCATTAATGAAGATGTTTTCTTTTGGGTGGGAGGGAAGGACTGGTTTTGTTTAATTAAAAAACCCCATGAAATAGAAATACTGCAGAGGGATAAATGTTTCCCTTTCTGAATATAAACATCTTGGCATCACCTCACTGTTTATTTTCAAAAACTGCCTAAGTTTTGCTTCCATATTTATCTAACAGCAGGGGATCATTATCCTGTGACAAAGTTCTATTCCACTGACATTATCTCTTAATTAGAATTCATCCTTTTCTAGTTCTACGTAGTCAGCCTGTAGTTCCCACAAGTCCCATAAAGCAATGTACATTTTTGGAGGCAGAGGGAAGAGGGAAGGTCTCACAGACCATTAAGAGCTGTTTAATAAGCAGCCTGGTGTGGAAAGGGCTGCTTTTATTCTACATGGGCATAACTGTGCAGAATTGCTGACGAGGGCCAGTCCCTGCCCGCCCCTACATCAGGCCAAGTGACTTGGAGTGATGTGCCAGCCAGGAAGGAGGGCACTGCTACAGAGGAGAAAATAAATTGCTTGTCTTCCGTAGGAGACAAGGAGAGGAATCAGCTCAGGGCTGCAATCACGCCACTCTCGGAAGGCTGTGGTGCTGATGGAGGTAAAGAGCAATGCTGTAAGGTGCTCTGTGGGGCATTGGGAATGTGCTCCGGGATCGTAGCTGTGAATGGAATCATTCCTATTTCCAGGGAAGGTCACACTGCTGTCCCACGACTCCTTTTATAGAGATGAAGGCACTTGCAGCTCCTAAGGCCTCTCCCTTCTCTCAGGGAGTGTGAGCAGCATTATTCTGTGTGTCCCTTCACAACAGCAGATAAGCAACCTGACATCAGAACTATGTGTTTGGGTGTGTGAAACAAAAAAAAAATACAATGAAAATATTAATGTAGAGATGTTAAGGCCTTTGCTCCTGCATCATGACTTGTGGTAATCTACTGCAGTTACTTACAGCATCACTAGAAACATTTTCATGTTGGAGCAGAAAGCACTGAGTGAGAATACTAAAGCAGAAATCGCAAATAGAAATTCACAGCTCTATTTCCATGTCCTCTGTTTCGGTGGGTAGAGATGTGAGTAGTCCTTCCCACTGGTGTGTGGACACACTGCATCTCCTGAACTAATTAGCATCTCATATCCTGGGTGTGCCAGTATGAGTGAGAGCTGCAAAGCTTGGCAAAGGTGATGGAACCCCCAGAAGCTGCTACACAGTGTCTTTACATAGTGTATTGCAATGAAAATCACAGCAAACAGACAAAAATCTACGAAAAACAATGGTTATCCACAGGGTGGCAAGAATAATGCCTGCTGCTGGAGAAGTACCATGAAAAAATTCACTATAAAGCTCTTAGACACCAGGTGTAACAGAGACCAAAAATATAGAAACATTCCCCTAAGATCAGCTCCTTGAATGCTTATAAAGAAAAGCTAGAGTTCTAATTGCTTAACAAGTTTCCCATAATATTAAAGCATATGCTTCAGCATTAAATTATTTCATTTTAGCGATTGCGAGGAGACCAGAGGGAGTAACCTTACAGCTCTGTGCAACAAGGCTGTGGGGCTTTTTCACATTTCCTTCTGAAATACAAGCTATTAGACATTGTTAAGGAAAGAACAATGGGGAAGACTGGTCCATGAGATTCATTAATTGTGGCAATTCCTAAGCTGGCATGATTTTTTTGAAATGGTTTCCTGATAATGTTTTGCTATGAAGTAGCTCAGGAGGATAAAAGAAATTTCCCTTAAGAGTCCCTAGTCTGTAAATTAGCCCATGTACAATTTCACTTAATGTTCTAAAGTGATTTTCCCAGTTCTGCTTTTCACATTATTGTCATCCTCAGTTAGACCCTGTAAACTTGCTCAGATGTTCAAACTCTCTCTGTCCAGAGATGCAAAAAAGAAAAACCACAAAATATACAAAAGCAAACTCTCCACAAGTTTATTACATCCAGGATGTGGTGTCTAATTGAAAAGTTTGCTAAGTTTATTTAATGATGTGATGCTACTGAGAGCTGTTACAACTTCATTGCATTGAATTTTGCAATATGATACTCCACTGTCAAATATTTCCTTTATCCTCATTAAGGCTATGATTCATGATAATATTACATCATTTAGACAAGTTCCTGAAGCAGTGTTTTATTATTATTTGTTAATTTATGAAGCATAGTTTCACTGTATCATCATACTTTATAACAATAAGGAAGGATAGAATATTAAACAACAAAATGCATCAGATACTTAGGGATAAGTCAGTTCATAGGAGACAAAGGAGATGGATTACTTGCTGTTCAGGAACATCTGACAGTTTTCCTAAATGGAGCCTCTCCTTTTGCATGGGCTCACATTCCTTTCAGTTCTTTGTCAGAGTGTTGCTGGGTATTTAATGTGAGGGTTTGCATTTCTTGCAGAATCCTTTGATTCTGCAAACTTCCAGGAATCTTCAGCCATCCTGGCTCTTTTCTGTGGCTTATAGAATCACAGAATAATAGGTTTGGGTAGGAAAAGCCCTTAAAGCTCAGCTAGTGCCAGCCCCCTCCCATGGGCAGGGATGGATCTCTCACTGGATCAGGTTTCTCAGGGCCTGATCCAGCCTGGCCTTGAAGTCTGAACTCGACTTCTGCTCATCAGACGATCTTTGCTGGACCATCCAAACGAACCCAGCTGTGGATGTGACCAGGACATTTCTCTGTTTGCAGAACAGGGATGCAGGAGTGCAGGGTGGGCCAGGACCCAATTTGGCAGGGTGAAAATGTTGGATGGGCAGAGAAAGAACAGTGAGATTTGCGGCAGAGGAACGTGCTGCTCCTCCTCTGGTGTGACTGACACGACTGGGAAAGGCAAGGCCCTCCAAGTTCCTGATGGGAACTCTCTTGGGGAGCCTAAAGCTCCTCTGCCAATTCATTATTCCACTGCTTTCTGGCTGAGGAAACAATCTGGAGTGCAAAACTATTTAGCTAAAGTTTGGTGCCTTTTCTGACTTCTGTGATTCCTGAAGAAAGGTACAAATTTCCTGACTGCAAATAGAGAGGAAGTCACTTGCCCTCCTCTGCATGTGTATTTCTCTATTTTCTCACTGAATTTAAATCAAGATATATTTGTGAAGGAACATAATTACTGAACAATGTGCAACTTTGTTAATTTTGTTTTTAATAGAAATAAAAATCTTACAAATAGAAAGAACCAGCTGATTTGAACCTTAAACACCTCAGTGTCATAGAAATCGTCATATTAAATTCACAAATTGAAAATATTTATTAAAATAATGTATAAAATAGTAAAGTAAAAAAATGGTTCTCACATATAGAAACTTAATGGGTCTTCCAGGGAAAGAGCAGCACTAGCTTCGATCTTGTATGATGCATTTTGCTTTTATTTAAGGGAGGGAAATCTAAGTTTCTCAGCAAGTACTGAGGTCTGTGACTGTGTATTCATCACACAATGCCAAACAGCAAAGTGCTTACAAAAAGTACTGCACTGAACATAGTGATATTTGTCTCCTTTCAAACACTGGCTGCTCCTAAATTCTTCCAATTCCATTTGTTATGAAAGAGAAGTATTAAAAGCCCAGATTTTTTTTTTCTGTTTTCAAGTTCCCCATTAATGGTCATTATTTTCCTGCTTTTGTCCTTTTTTCCCCCTTGCAATTTTGCTGTGAGTGATTCTCTCTGTCATCTTGCCGTAAATTGATTAATACTGCCCACTGATGCAGTGCACCACATGGCTAATATATCAGTTAAATGGAAACAGCAAACACCACCTGCTCCTTCAGGCAAATGGCACTTTGGAAAATGGAATGTGTAATCAATAGAATTAAACCTTAAGCAAAGCACTGCAAACAAATCCAGGGGCAAGGTCTTAGTAACTCTGTGGTATGAAAGGTTTCTCCTTTTCTTTTATTCTCCTTTTCTTTTTTCTTTTTTTTCCCCCTTTTTTTAATTATCTCTTTGGCTTCCTTTCAGTTTTATCAATTCTCCCTGTGATATGCAGTATTATCACTGTAACTGTTGTCATACAGTTTGATACTGCTTGGATCAAGGGTGATTTTTTTTATATGAGAAGTTTTAGATGGGTCTGCTTCCCTTTGTATGTTGGAGATACACAGGACCTGTTCTCGTCAATGGCAGTGATAGGTAATAGGATAAATCCTTCCCATTGATGGTGAGATAAATGCTGCTTGAATTTAACTTTCAAATCTGCTAGAGACTGCTTAGCATTAAGGCATTTTCCTCATTTGTGAGCACTTTATAGATTAAGGATTTGAAGAGCAGATACAAAAGACACACAGAAGCTTTCAGCTGATGTTAGAATGATCTTCCCCTAATAAATATTTTTTAGAAGCAGCAGCACTGCTCAGCTTTACTTTCCCAATGGAAGAGTGAAATTTTAAGATGGGTTTTTACAGGGAAGGGCAATAAATACAGAGGATGAAATAAGAACTTGTGCAGTTTGCACACAAGGAGAGAAAAGGATAATCTGTGCCTGAGATCATTTGAAAGCAACATTCAGCTCCTTTGGGAAGGCGAATCATCACTGGGGAGACTTTAGGCTGCCTGACAGCGTCTAGTAACTGTTTTAGTTCACCAAAGAAATAAGGAAAATGAACTCTGCCCTTGGAGGTAGCCTCCCACAGATCAGAGAAGGCTCCCAGCACACCTTCCACATCCAAGTAGTGCCAATGGCTGCAGACACTTCACAAATCCGAAGATGAAAGCTCACGCGAAGCTCCTCTCGTGCCATATTCCATACCTGTAAATTGCTACCCTTGACAGACCCGTGTTTGTTTAGAGATGCATTTTGTCTCAGGTAAAGCCTGTCAAAGCTGCGAGTCGGGCCGATCGTTAGCGCACGCCGCCTGACAAACAAGGAGCCGGCTCCAGCCGCATGGAAATAGCCCAGGTCTATCTCACGCCTGCTTCTAACAACTCACAGCAGACTCCATTCTCTGTTTGCGGTGTACCAGTAATTACGTTCTCGCTGGCAGCGGTTCGGGCTTGGTTGCCAGGGCCCAAGCACCGTGTAGCAAGTGTTTTGGTAATGAATAAAGACGGCAATCAGCAGCAACCTGAGAGCTCGCTGAATGAGACAATCTGGCGGGCACTGAGGGGGTCCTGCTGGCTTGCTCAGATGGGCAGCAGGCAGGGATGAGATAATTGATAGGAAAGGGTAATGAAAGGAAAGGAAGTGGGAGTGGGGGGGGAGAGGAGAGGACAGATTTAGAAAATAGACAAAGACTTTGACCTTAAAGCTAATAGGCTACTTAGGATATTATTTTATAAAGACCAGGAAAAAATGAGCTGGCAGCTGAATGTCAGCATAAAATAATCCTTTGTGAGTGTGTGTGTGTGCTTGTGTGTGTGTGCACACATGCACATGTGGTGGGCTGGGGAGGCAGGAAATCCCCATGTGCAGGTCTCAGATGATTTCTAGGAAATAATAGAAGCGACAGGAATGGTTATCCATAGGATCCATAGGATTGCAATGTCCTCTTACCTACACATCCCTGCTGGAACATTTTGAAGTCAGGGAGAAATTCAAGGCAAGGGAGAGATACAAGCTAGACAAATGCATGTAAATATGGAAGGGTTTCATATTTCAGAAAATCGAGTCCTCATTTGAGACATATTGCATTCAATAAAATAGTTTCACAGATTTTTAAAGACCTTGAACTATCCTTACTTTGAAAAACAGAGCGAATATTTGTCTTGCCTTCACCAAAATTATGAAAACCCTATAAAAAACCCCAGCACATTTTCAATTGTATGACCTGGAAAAGGAGAGATTTTAAGAGAAACAAATGAAGTTGTATATACCTTTCTTTGCAAATAAATACTTTTCTTAGGCTGAACTCTTGCAAGATAATTATTCATTTAGCCTTCACAGGCACAGAAAAAAGAATCATAATACCCAGAAAAAATCCATAGTCACAGAAATCAGACTCCTTCCAAGACACAAGAGACAGATTTGTTTTTTGAGAGCTCTTTCTCTGTAATTTTGCATCCTTCTGACATCAGACATGCTTCCTCACAGCTTTGTGGGCATAGGAAAAGATCATTTTTTCATCACTGTTTCACTGCAGATAGACAGGTAGATATTTTAAGAATGGGCACAGAGTTCAAGGAAGAAAAGGTAAGAAGATGGCAGTCTGAACCAAGCAGAAATATTTTATACTTGGTTACAGGGCTTTGTTTTCATCCTCTTCCATACTTTAAGCATATATTTTCACTTAATATTGACTGTTATCCTGTCAGAGGCAGGCCCTTGAAGCTTTCCTCTTCAGCAACCTGTTTCCTTGTTTGGTTTTTTTTGTTGTTTAAACACATTATGGGTTTTAACACAGGTCATCTTTCCTAGATAGCCAGGTAAGATTTCAGGAAGGTTTTTGATAGTTTACTGACCCTGTTAAATAACGTAGGAGTGTGGGATTTTGCTGTGTCACCTCAACTGGAATCTTTTCAGGTCTGATAATTCAGATCATCTTGATCTGAGGTAGTGCTTTGATAGGAAACCTCGGTATAGGGCATGGATTCCGAAGGGCATATTCCTGGTGATTCAGTAACTAATGCTCCTCTTCTGAACTTACTCTAAAAAAGTTGTAACAAAGTGCTCAGCTGTGCTGGATGTTCTTGGCTTTGGACAGAAGGAAGCAGCACCTCAGGATGTTTGCTATTGAAAATGTACTATGCTAGTGAGAACTTACCCCCAAATGCAGCTTTTCCCTGCCCAAATTTCAAACAGAAATGGTATTCTTCGCTTTCAAGGATTCTGAAAAATTTCATGCTGTGCTGCTGTGTAGAGTTCATCGGTGCACTGCTTTCTCAGAAATAAGGGAACGTGTTAGTGATAAAAGAAATTACTCCATGTAGAGTTTTACAAAGTGCTCTGGGATCCTTTTGATAAAAGATATTATATCAGACGTTATGATAGGTAGTACTTATTAATACCTGTCATATTGTGACTTTCTCAATCACTTTTATTCTGCTCAGAGCAGTCTCAGGAAGCTGTGTTTTACCTAATTTACCATAATTGTGATGTGACCCATATTGTACCCTTCCTCTTCCCAAGACCTTTGGAAATATATTACAGATGCTCTCAGTGACCTTTCCTAAAAGCTTTTTAATTGAAATGTTGTCATGCAGCTTCCATATTTAAGGTAATTTCATATTGTGATGGCCTTCAAGCACAAGCTGAAGGAATATTGCAAAGAGGGAGGAGGGTAATGGAGTTGGTTTTTCTGTGGGCCCCATTTAGGGCTTTGCTGGACCTGCCAGAATGCTGCATGGTCTAAGACACACGCCAGGTTCATCTCCAGCTTTTAGTTTTACCAAATAAATGCCAAGGCTGCAAAGACTTCCTGCAAACCCAAATTATACACAGAGAGAAGATGACTTGTTGCAATAAAGTATCACAAAGTGTGTTTGCTTTTACTGCTCTATCCTGCTTGGATGGAGGGCTCCTCTCTCTTGCTCTGTGTAGTGTGGGAGGGGTTGTGACAGGACTTCTGTAGTATTATTTTTGTAACTCTCACCTTGGCCGGCATTTGTGCAGTGCTTAGCATAAAATAGTCCTGTTTTCTTGTTAGGACAATATGGTATTACAAATTATTATTGTGAAAAACTGTAATATTTGTGGCTTGGAAAACTGAGTTTTATGACTTGATTGAAATTATTGTCCACATGTTTATATCTGGTTGACTGAATGCCTGTGTGGACGCTTTTGATCTCCACAAACTCTTATGTTACAATCTTATAATCTGTAAGGTAGTTCAAATATATTTTCTTAGGAATCTGGATCCAAAAATATCGGCCAGGGCTCTAGACTGGGTAATTCATATTCAAACAAGAGAAAGCTACATATTTAGCAGTGGCTTCATTTCAAAATAAACATTCGAGCCTAATTCCTTTTGTATGTAATACAGAGGACTGTAAAAATCAACACAACAAGTAGGCAAAAGAGAACTTTCCCCTTTTCCCTAGGCAGAGATTTGTTAGATAGTAAATGATGATATTCCATCACAAAAAAAATTCAAACCATCACAAAACTCAGAAAAGAATTGTTTTTATTATAGTAGGGCAAAATGCTGTGTTACAGTCCAGTGCTGAATTTATTCATGGTACAGCTTTTGTTGTATTGGGGTTTCCAGCAGTTTCATCTTATGACCTTCCTCAGGTGAAGAACCACAGAATATGCAGAAAAGATAGTCACTGCAGATAAAAAACTCTGCAGTGTTTCTTGGACAAAAGAATTATTCATTGGGCCAGATTCTCTGTTGTGTAGTTTTCCTTAGCTGTATTGAGTTCATTGACTGATTTTTATTGACCTTATTTCTTTGACTTCATCGTGGGTATTCTGATTTACATCAGCTCAGGATCTGGCTCTCGGTTCTTAATTTGCACAATAAATTCCAGAAAGTCTTTTGACATGGAATCTGCAGTGTAGTTAATGAGAGCTGATGCTTAACGCTGGATACTTTCCCAATAGCCTGTTATGTGGCACTAAACATTATGGGCCAAGTACTGATTTCACATTTTTAAGCCAAATTCCTATTGACCCCAATAGGGGTTTCATGTGAGAAATGATAGCAGGATATATCCTATTATTGCCTGAGAAGGTCAGTGTTCTGATAAAAGTGGATGAAGCTGTCTTTTTCATAGCTGTCAAGCAACTTGGCTTAATGTAGTGATGGAATCTCACCATGATAATAGAAACCTGGCATGCCTGCCTTGGTGCAGCACATTGTAGCTGACCATGAGTCCTTGTCCTTGCTTTATGGGATGGCTGAAATTCAGACCTTCTGAATGAGATATTAGTTACTGGAAGTGTGAGCAGCTCCAGTCAGAGGAAAATGTATGCCTCTCCTACCAACGTGTGTTAACCATCTATATTTATAGTTGTATTAATTCTTTGCTGAGTTTTTACTCTTGTGTTTCAAGTTCTGTGCATAATGAAGGAAATCCTTGAGTACACTCTTGAATCTCAGGTAATAGTAGGATTTATAATAACCAATTCAGACACTGAACAGCATTAGCTGACAGAGAAAAATCAATCCATTGCTGGTCACTCAGAATTTGTTCTACCTCTTGCAAAGAATAAACAAAATATCCTCTGAATTTGCTATAGCTGTTATTTACCATATTACAGTTCTGGGGCACCTCCACTTTCAGTCTGTGCGTTTTGTCTGCCTCTTGATCTCTCAATTTGCTTTAAGTGTGTTTGGATAATGCTGTTTTGACTGTTTTGTGTTACCATGCAAGGAGACTGCTTGGCCACATAAACCACCAGAGGAGGGTAGAAGAGTATAAAATCAAAGGCATAAAAAGCTGTTTCATGCCACTTTCTCCCCTGCAGGGTGGCTCAGTGTGCTGCTCCAAGCTGGAAGAGCATTATTGTCTTCTCCAGCTGTAACTTCCTCTGTAGGAACTGAGGCTTGAACTCTTTGGATGTCTCTCTCCTTTCTTCATTTCCAGGCTTTCCATTTTCCCTTCCAGCTGCCAGGGTCTCAGCCCCTGGGCCTGCACTCATTGCCCTTTCTGCCTGCTGCTGCGGACCTGCAGCTTGGCCTCTTGCCACAGTGAGTGAAGGCTCAGGCACGTTTGTCCCCATTTGGTGTCTTTTTGGCCCTGTCTTTATCATGACTCCGTATAAAAGCCTACTTGTTTTTGCAAACCACTTTTTCAAGCCACTTTTTCAAGGACTTTGATGCACCTCATATTTTCTTTCTAAAGGGGTTTGGTCTTGCTTGAAGCTGAAGTCATTTGTCCTTTCTGCCTTTCCCTGCATATTAAAAGACAGAGGGATGCAGTGACTTCATAACATTCCCAGGACTGTCCAAATCCTGTTTTGGGCAGAAGATTCGGCTGCTTTTGTCCTGACAGTTCTTGGTCTCCTTTAGTTTGTATTTCAGCTCCTAAAGTTCTGTGTCAAGAGAACCCTTCAGATGTGCTCTTGGGGGAATGACACGTGGGGAAAAGGTTGTGGGGTGCCTTCTGTGGCTTTTAAAATGCTTTCCTTTCCTTAGAAAAACTCAAAAGGAGCTTGCTGCACTGTATCTCGTTACTCAGCAAGACAGGAAAGGTCAGTAACTATTATTTAACTTTTTTTTTTTTTTAAGTATTCATTTAGGGATGCCACTTCTGGGCAAAAATATCATTAATCTCAGTATCTCAGTTTGAGAACTGGAGAAGTGGTGGCCAGTTTTGTATTGCTGTCTCCTGAACAGAATTGACACTATTTGCTGTTATGTGTCTGAACAGCTGGCCCATGCAAAGAGCACAACTTCTCTAATGTAAGTGGTGGCTGAGGAACACCATCCTCATCATCATGGCCCTGGATCAGGCTCATTTTGTCCACTTCACCAACACTACACTGAGGCCAGAACACTGGCCATATATATATATATATATATGACTAGAACATAAATGAATAGAAACAGCTAAAGGGGGAACCTTCCCCTTTTGCCACTGGGGGGTGGAAGAAGGCAGGTGAGTTTAGGTCGGTTTTATCCTGCATTTTCACTGATGATCCAAAGTCCTTTGCATGCTTTGGCTTTTTTACAGAACAAGGAGTTTTCTTTAGAGAACACTGGTGTAAAATGGGAGTAGATATTGTTAGTGAGCTGTGATAGCAACTGGCTGGCTGGTTTGGATTAAGGTATTGGTCTGCCTAGGCAGATGTCTACAGCCCTAACTGATCCTTTTTTTAGCATTTTGCTGAGATTTGCTCTAAGCTAGGAGCTTGATCTGGGGCTTTCTCAGTAATCAGTGAAGAAAGACACACTTCCATAGTGAATTTGATCTTAGGCTGGCTCAAACGCTTTCTGGAGGTGTCTGCCTCTCTCCCTTAGCTGGTTAGGTTGCTTAGGGTGACTTAACTCCTAAATAAGGTGCATCAATTCAGTTACAAAGGACTGTGACCTCCTTAACCTAACCCAGGGATAGCAGATCTAAAGCAGTGTAAAAGAGAGGGTGCCAGCTTTTCTTCCCTGGCAAGGAACCCTGATTTTGGGAAGTGCTTCTGAAGTAGTCTGGATTTGTTTTTCCCCTCTGAGATGTGTGCTCTAAGGCCATAATGTGTCCCCAGGCTTTCTTAGGAAGAGGGGAATGGCAGGGGTGTTTGAGGAGTGGTCCTTTTTGGGTAAGACTTGATTTCTGACAAGTCTTGTGTTGCTTTATTATTTTAAAAGAAGGCTACTGAAGTGAATAGCACAGAGGCTTCTGTATTGGCTTCCTTTTTGGGAAACAATGATCCCATCAGATTGCCAGTATGACTCATGCTGGGTGTTTGAATCATTTTTATTGCACTGCTGATGATGGCTTGGAAAAGTCAGGTTTTGGTCATCAATTCATTCCACATCTTTTATATTGACTGACTCTTGTATATCAGAAACATGGTCAGTTAGACATTTTTATGAGTCCAAGGAAAGATTTTCTGTGTAAATAACATATAGTCAAGAATAAAAAGCCAAATGTGCACATAGGACCTGATAATGTGAAAGTATGAAGGCTTTAAAGCTGTATTTTGTTTGTAGTATACTAAATCAGAGAACTGGGTAAAGAGATTGCTGAGCTGACAGAAATAAACATTATGTTAAAGGATTGAAAAATTTGAATATAGCACAGGTCACCTAGGTTCTGAAACAACCCAGAACAGATCATTTCAGGGGAAAAAATTGTTTAAAAACCCACCAAAAAACCCCAAACCCAAGTAGCAAACCTCCCCCTTCCTTTTCTTTGTTTCTTTTCTGTCCTGGATTGTTTTCCAAATATTTCCATCCTGGTTGTACAGAAGGTTGGGGTGGAGAGGCAGGGAATCAATTACATTATTTTAAAGTGGGTTTTTAATAACTTGGCAATGGTTACACTGCTTAGGCAGTAGCGTAGCTTTGCTATAGTTTTTCCCAGGATTTATTTTTCACTTTATAGCTCTTTCTTTGCCCATATTGCAACTATTTAACACCTCTCTCTACAAGTCTCCCACCTGATTTCTTTTATAAGTCTCAGCTACCCTTTACAACTTACATTTTCTTTACCTTGAAATCTCGACTGAGAAGGTTTGAGAATATCAGGCGAATATGGGTTTGGAAGCTGAGAAAGAACAAAAAGAGTGATTTCCCTCCACAGGTTTTGCAGATGCTGTGTGAGCTGTCAGGGATACATGGCAAAGGGGCCTCAGTGTGGGCTGAGCACCAGAAGAGCTAATGGGGGGGATGGACAAAGTGTCCCTTTCCCCATCATCACTGTGATTTACAACTAATTGTGTTTAGAAGCAGAAAGTAGTTAAATTTGTGGGTTTAGACCTGGAAGATCACATGGCTTCTTTTGCAAAAGGATTCTAAAATATTTTATGTTTAAACACTTCAAATACCTATATAGAAATAGTATATTTGAGGCTGTTTATCTCAACATAAGCCAAATATCAGAATGTTTGCACTTTCCATTGAAGAAGAGGTTTTTTCCACTTTGGCTGTACTTTAACCACTACATTAGACTGTGTTTTAAAATCTCAGTAACAAGCCTCAAGAAATGCTCCAAGAAAACCCTGCAGTAGAGTCTGAGTGTGTTTATCTCATTTCACATTAGTTAAGGGTAAGGCTTGATGTAGTCCCATTATAATCAGTGGGACTACTCCCATTAGTGTGGCAAGCAGGATTTGGCCCTTTGTTTGTGATTACACATTCTCTGCCTGGTCTGTTAGACTGAAGGGTATAATAAAATTAAACTATTGGATTAGAATGGTAATTTCAAAACACAAATCAGCAAGGGAACATGATTACATTTGCTTTCGGAGGATAAATGGAAACATTCCTATTTCTCTCTTGGTGTATCTAGGCTGCCTAATGGAAGTAATTGTGTGTATCCAGAACAAGAATGTGAGAAACTGCAGAAATATGGAGAGAAAAATGTGCTCCTAAAAAGAAGGAAAAAAACCCGCACAAATTCTTCTGATTCTTCTTGATGTTTAGATCAGCAAACATTTCTAAAAGCTAACAAAATCATTAAGGGCTGCTCCTGAACAGATTTTATCTGTATAGTACTAAGAATAGTTTTTTCAGTATAAATAGCCATCTTTACCCAAAAAGAGAAGTGACCTTTTTTTCGTGATGATCTAAGATGGTGACTACAACAGGATATGCTCTGGAAGGGGAAATTACTTCCAGTTTCACTTGGTGTTAGGAACTTAAAAGTTCATCCATCCCTGTTTTCCTCCAGAAGATGATAAGAGCATGGTTTACAAAACAAATGCCCTCACTGAGCAGTTTGCGGTTAAACCTAGTGCTCAGTGCTAAGAGCTGGCTTTCACAGGGCATCTTGGAAATTATTGAAAATTGCCTTATTGAATTATGCACATTTTTGGATCCATCTCCCAGCAATTTGCATTTCAGCTTCTACAAAATTCTTTGAAACATAACAAATTAAGCTTCTGTGTTTTCTGTCAGGATAAATAGCATAAACCTCATATAACAGAGAAGCAGAGCTAAGGCCACAAATGATTTATGCACTTCCATCTGCACTTGGGTATCCACCACCCTTTCAGCCCCAGGAAAACCATTTTCCTGTTGTATTTTTGGGTTCCATTCCTCTCACCACTGGTCCCTGACACTTCAGATTCTTTTGCGCTATAAGAGACTCCAGTATCCTTTCTCTGTAACCCCCTGAAAACATGTCATATTACATTTTTTGCTCAACTTATCTCATTTTATTTTTAAACCTACCATGTAAAGGTGCAATCTGCACATCTTTCAGAGCACATCCACTTTTGCAGAGCAATATAGAAACATCACAAAGGCCCTGCTGAGGCAGGCAGGGGTCTGTCTAACTCGGGGCACTGTTTCCCACAGTGGCAGCAAGAGATGCTCAATAAAGAGGGTGGATCAGGCTGGCCACTGCCTGCACTCCCTTCCCTTCTCAACCTCTCAGCAGCCACCAGCATTGGATTAGAGGTATTAAAAAATACATCCTCACTTATTCACTTTAGGATCTGTTTGTGGACCTGATGTCCCTGGAGTTCTTTTTAAACTTGCCAGAGCTATCTGTCCCCATGGCCTCCTATGGCTACAGATTCCAGAAGTTCAGTGCCTCCTATTTAAACACTATAATTTTGTCTGGTTTAACCCTGTGTTTCACTAGTTTCAGTAAGAATATTGGCACCTGGTTTTACTTGGTAGACTTGGTGAGTAACAACTCTGTTTTCTGATTCCATATTACCCACAATCTCCAGGATTTTGTAAACCTCTATCCCATCTTGCAGACTTCTCTACAAGCTGAAAAAAATCAGCATTTTCAAAATCTCCTCATTAGGCAGCCTCTTCATCATCTTACTCACCTGTAACCCTTCTCTGTACCCTCTTGCCTTCTGCTATGTCATAGATTCATAGAAATACAGAATCACAGAACTATTTGGATTGGAAAGGACCTTTAAAGGCCATCTAGTCCTGCAATGAACAGGGAGATCTTCAACTAGATCAGGCTGTTTAGAGCCCTGTCCAACCTCACCTTGATTGTTTCCAGGGATGGGGCATCCATGACCTCTATGGGCAACTTGTGCCAGTGTTTTACCACCCTCGCTGTAAAAATGTCATCCTTATATCTAGTCTGAATTGATTCTTTTTTACTTACAGTTTATTCCCTTTTTGTTTCCCCCCTTGTCCTACTGTTACAGGCCCTGCCAGCAAGTCTGTCCTCATCTTTCTTACAGGCCCCCAGTAAGTACTGAAAGACTACAACAAGATCTTGGCAGAGCTTTCACTTCTCCAGGCTGACCAACATCAACTCTCTCAGCCTTTCCTCACAGGAGAGGGGATCCATTCCCCTGATCATCTTTGTGTTCTTCTCTGACTGATCCACATCCTCTTTATGTCCCAGAGCTGGATGCAGTACTCCACATGTCCTTCCTAGAGTGCAGGAACCAAACACAGGATTCAAAGCATTCATGTTCACAAGGGTGTGTACAGCAGTAAAATCATTCTGGCTTGTATGCAACAGCTTTCCTGGTGGTTCCCAACATCCTGCTGGGGATTTTTTGGCTGCCATTGTAGCAAATACAAGTGGGCAGTGAATATTTGACATGTTTTTTCTTAACACAGAGGGGGAGGAATGGAAAGAAGTTGTTTACTTAAGCTTTAAATTTTTCAGGATGGAGTCTTTAAATAATCATTTGAACACAAGCTACAAATTGAGCCATTTGACGTTTTTCTAGTTTTTTTACAGGTCAGGGATTTTCTCTGCTCACAGTTTAAGAAAGCGACAGAAATGTAGTTCCAATGGTGATTAGGATGGTTTATGGTTAATGCCAGGGGTTTATGGTTAGGAATGTCCAATACAGTAGGTTATCTTTAGTCTGCCTGAAGCAGCTTCTGTGTGGTTTATTCTTGCTGTTTTTCAAATTAACTGGTACTGAAATGGGACCAAGATTTAAGAAAGTGAACAGAGAACAGGTAGAAAATGTCTACTCCATTAAAATGATACTCAAATATTTTAAACACTCTGTCATTCTAGTGGCCTATGGAAGGCATATCAAACTCCTTGCAGGCCAAATAAAATGATAAATATCTTCCCTTTGCCTGATCTGCTTGCAGCTGTTGCAGCCTTTTGGTGTGATTTATTTACAACACAAGGCATCTCGTTAAGGCTGAGAGACACCGTAAGGACTGCAGGGCTACCCAGAGATGTGGGTGGAGCAGAGGGGACCCTGCACCAGCCCTTCCCCAGACCCAGAGTGTCCCCAGACCCCTGGGCACACGGGCTTGCCTGGAGAGGCAAGCAGAGATCCGAGCTCCTTTGCAGGGAGCTGGCCTTACCACAGCAGCTGGAAGTCATGTTTTGCTTCAGCCTGCTGGGATCCCTGAATGATTTGCTCGTGGTCCTTGCCTGACCTAAGCCAGCAGGATTAGGTGCACAACAAACACAGATCAAAACCACAAAACTTTGTCTCTCATTAGTTTACAGGGCATGGTAAATGGGGTGACCATATTTCTCAGCCTCTCAGATGACTGAAATGAGAATTGCCCAGGGATGTATGTTGTACCCTAATGGAACAGTACGTGTACTAAGGAGGACAGGTAGTTGGGTAGAAAAGAATGTTCCAATCTCTGTTCAGAATTGAGGAAAGTAAATTTTATGACAATTTTTTAATATAAAGAATGCTGTAAGTGCATTTTAATAATCCAATATGTTGCTAAGAAAATAAAGGAGGACTATTCAAAAATATATTTATTCTCATGGGAACCCCTTTGAGATTTTCAAGTGTTCTCAGGTGAAGCTGTGTAACAAAGACATACAGTTGTCTCCCCTACTTGCCAAAGACTCCCAGTGATATTCATCCTTCAATTTCTTTGTCACTAAGAGAAGTAGGTAGTTATTAATTAAACACATTGAAAAAAGAAAATGAACAGAAAATATTAATTAAGGATTAGGTAAAGCTTGCTTAACTGAACACGTGCAAATACAGTAGGAAGGAAACATGGAGCTGCTATACAGAAAAGGAGTTTATACAGAGTTTGCTCTACTAAAGACTCACAAGGAATCATGATGAAGGAAATGAACACAGCCTTTAGAAACTGGTGGGGTTTATTCCCGTCAGGTATCTGGAATTTGTAGTAATATCTTTTTAAACACAGAGTGGTGAAACTTACACTTCCATGCCCTGTGTTAGGTTGAAAAGATATATCCTTATTTTCAGAAAATGGAAGAGAGAGCTTGAAAGTCTTTTAAAACCGTATTGGGACAATATTTTGGTGTTGTATGAAACAGCAATTCAAGCAAAAGCAACTGACTCAAACAAGATATAAACCAATCTTACCTTGCTGTAATCCACAGCATTCCTAAGTCCTTCTGGAAAGAGAGCCAGTAGCAAAGGAAATAGTTTTCCTTTTATGACACCTGACGCAGACAAATTTAGAAATCTTACAGTAAAAGCCCATCTGCAACATTCTCAAATTTCATGAAATTTCAAGGAAGGCAATGCCCTCTGAGCCCCAGTGCCAGGAGTGGGTGGTTAGTGGCAGGATGGAGCACTACCTTATGCTTGTCTACAAAAACCAATAATTGCCCAGCTCTGGCTGACAAACAGACCTGGGTATGAAAACTGCCACGATATTTGAGTCCAGCAAGGCATGAGTGGAGTTAATGCATTTCAGCTGCATAAACTGCAAATATATATAACATGGCATGTATAGAGAGGCCACTGAATCTTTAAAGGGAAACAGGCAGAGCTAATAGATTTCTTTGAATATAAACATCAGTATATATTTTCGTGACTCAACTCAGCATATTCTGTATGGGTTGTAATTTTAAAATTAGTGGTTGAAGGGAGAGATAAGCACCATCAATAAATTAAACTGTAACCCAGCGGTTTAGTCATGAAAGGTTAAAATAAACTTGCTTGATTGATTATGAATTTTAAACAGTTTTTCCTCAATGTAATCAGTGCTCTACCAATGTCATTGCTCATTAAAGAAAAGATTTTCATTCCAACATTTGATTGAGGATGTTTTTTCCCATTTGCATTTTGCTTTCTACCGAGTAAGCATCTTGCCTTCAGAATTATTAGATTTTTTTCCCCCCTTGTCTGTCCATAAAAGCCGTAAAGTGGGATGGAGCAGTGATTTAGAGGGATACTACATAAAGATTGAATGAAGATATTGACTACAGGCCCTAATGCAAACAGGACTGTCTGATGGACTGCCTTTGACAGGATGATGGAAGGGAGCCTTGTGGCCTACTTAGCTGCCCTTCTAATTGGCCTTTATGAATATTTAATGAAATCAAGATGAAATTCAATCAGAGCTTTTACCTGCTGAATCTTAGGGAAAAAAGCAGGGTATTATTAGATTTTCCTAGCCCTTGTACACAATAAAACTGTACTGAAATGTCTGTGTGTTAGTCAGGTGGCTGAGATATGCTTTTTATCCAGGGACTTGGTTTCTTCCAAAGGAATTAACCTTTTTACCACAAAAAGCAGCACGATTTTCCATTTGCATGCATCACTGGTATTTTATTACCGGCATAGTATAATGTTTAAGCCATGAACAAGCAACAGCTATTCCCTTTGAAAACATACCCTTAGCAAATTCTTACTCTATGCCAATGTGAAACCTTTTAGGGAACTTTGAGGTCATATAATAGTTTCAGAACTACATAATGCTGTAGCCTAATATTTTGTGCCACACTGGTTGATTTATGAGAGAGAATTTGCACGATCTCATTTCTCAAACATAATCTAGGTTGCATCAATAACATTAAATTATAGCAATGAGGTATAAAACAGTCTGACAGGCTCCTGCTGTAGTACACTCTTACATTCATTTAAATGTAGATTTTGTTTTTCTGAGTAGAATGCCAGAAAAGCTTTTCATAGAAGCACAATGGACAGATTAATCTATAAATGGTAAATTCAACAGTGAAGGAGGTTTTCCCCATTTTTAGTTTTGTGAATTTTATCTTTCTCCCCCAAGATAAGCTGTTTATTCACAGTATGTTGCTTTTATGCATTTTCAGCATCATTTTTTTGGACAGAAAGGAGTTTGGTACTTAGAGATAAACACAGCATGTTAATACTAAGCAATGCATGAGTAAAACCTTACAGATGCAACTAAATAAGAACATTTCAGTGTCGTTATTTAAAGGCTTGCTTTCTCCAAATAAAACTAGTTTTGTGGGCATCAGGAACGCTCCCTTGGGTCACTAATGCTGATGTCACCATGTATAGAACATATGCTTGAAAAGCAGACAGGTGGAGGTGCATGGATGAAAGGATACCTGGCTTTCCTCAGTTTGTAGGTATTTGTAACTCTCTCTCCCTGCACACGTTAGGATTATTTTTATGGGGCTGTGCATGAGGACAGCGTGGTAAGCTCCCAGTTTCTGTGAGCAGCTTCTGTCATGGTGCTTTTACCTCCATGTGACTGGGCAAGTATCAGGAATAATAGAAAATAATTAAATAACATTCATTCTGGGGGAGACCACAGGCCTGTGCATTCCAGCTTCGTGCTCCAGCAGTGCCCAGTAGCCAATGTTCAGGGGAAAGTTTCCAGAGTGGATCCCTGATCCTACTGAACCTCCACCACTGATCACTGTTCCATGGGGCAGGGCTTCTTGAGGGCCCCCACAGGGACTCTGGGGGTTGCTGCAGGAGCTATAAATAGTCAGAATATTAAAAAACTAGGAAAAAGAGAATGAGAAATGTTACAGGAAAACTGAACAGAGGGGCAGCACTGGTGTTTCAGTTGATATCTCCCTGAGCTGTGCCTGGATGTGCAAGCTCTTGCTTTACCCTGATGACCCGGGCTGAGCTGACACCAAACACGCCTGGCCGTGAGGAAGCAGCTACAAAAGCACGAGGTTAACAGAGATGTGCCAGCACTTTCCTGTTCAGCTCTCACCCTGATACATACTTTATCTTCTAATCGCATTTTTCCTTCTTCCTTTCAGCGTATGAGCTGTGAATCTTGGGAGTTGGGAATTGGTAAGCAGGATCAGAATTCACGGAAAAAAAGCAGTTCTCCCCAAAGTCCCATTCCTTCAGGTAGCTCTTTACCCAGGGGACAGTCATCTAGTGTAAACAGCAGCCTACACCCTGATGACTAAAACCATTTTAGAAGCACACTAAATGAAGTTATATCAGCATATTTTGCTTTTTGAATCTTCTCAGTGTATACAAAGAGTTGAAGGATGGATAAGAGGGTGAGTGCTTGTACATGTATCTGCATGCATGAATGCTGAGCTAAGGAAAATTTGACAGTCTTTCAGAGGCTAAAGGCTTTGTATAAAGGCAAGCATGGAACTGGCAATGAGAGCATAAGGCTCTTCACATCAGCCTTAATTTGGATTTATGTTAACTGTACACATGGATGACATATTTCAGCTCACTGCTAAGAGTAGTGTGTTCTTCGCATCTTATTGTCCAAAGTCTTTTTGTAAATCTCTCCATAGAGAAGCTGTAGGCAGCACAAATCTTTTCAAACGTCTGAGAAAAGAGAATTCACCAGATATGGTACCTTCTGCAGTGTTTCTCAGTAACCACTCAAATTATTTTGTGAAGCTTTGTTCAAATGGACTGTGAATATTCATGTCACAGATTTACTTTCAGTAGACTGAACACATCAGTTTGTCTTCAGATCAAATAGATACACTGTGGATTTCCACACAGAGATTGGATTGCTTATTTAAACACAAGTTTTAGTGGTGATAATTAAAAAGAAAATAGGGTTTTGCCTAAAGATGATCAAAACAAAGAAAATTTTGATGCATACAGAGAGCAGTGCTTAGAAAGAGAAGTCTACTTGCTTTCTCAGAAACAAGATACCAGCAGCCTTTGGACCATGAAAGCCATGACAGTGAATGATAGTTTTTGAATGTTTTAGAATTCCCTCTGTTAAAATCAAAATGTACATCCCTTTTTAACATCTCACTATTCTGCACTTGATGTCTTGGACTTTCATCCAACTTTCACTCTTTCTTGATCCCCTGGTAGTGACCTCAGCAGGACTAAGGCAGGATATAATTTACCAAGTGAATGATATGGTCTGAGGCTGATAATTCAGTTTACGTTCAAGTCAAATTCAGCTGTTCACAGGGGAGGTATTCCTTCCTGATGCTGATCAGAAATGAAACCAGATGCTTTAGATTTGGGGAGGATTGCTGGCCACAGTAGAAGTGATGTGAAGGTGGTAAAGTATATCAGTACATCCCCAAACATCTGAGATGAGTGAAGCATGTCCTGCTTTAGGCTTAATTTAATTCAAATAGAAAATTAATTTGGGACATATCTCTATATATTTCTTTTCTCATGACTTCCTGGCAGAAACTTCTGTTACTGGAGAAACTGCTGGTATCTAGAAATGATGGATTTGATCTGAATTTCTATTCACCCAGGGAAGAAGTTCAAGTTGCTAATTATTTTGTGGCTAGTTACCAGTGTGTGAACAGGCAATAGAAATCAGAAAGGGCTTTAACTTTAGAAAAAATATTATTTGCTAACACTTCCAAAATCCTTCAGATTTAAAAGGAAATTGGTATTACTTGCTTCTTCAGCTATAGGTTTAGAGACTGAGTAGCTTTGGGGAGTTACTTTAGAGGCTTTGGCAAGGCTGGGACTGAATCTGGGGCAAGAAGCACGGGCTTGGAACTACAGCATCGTTGTGGTCCCTTCCAACCCAAACCATCCTATGATTCTGTGATTGTCCTCTTTCTCTGCCCATCATGGACTCGGGGCAAGATGTTTTAGGGGTCAGGCAAGGTGCAGGTGGAGTCAGCAGGCAGCCAAGGGCAGTGCATTTCCCAGGACAGAAAGCAGCTACAGCAGAGCAGAGGTTGCAGAAGGCACATTTCAGGACCCACTGCAGGAACTGGGTGTGCTTTAACACCTTGTTTTACTGAAAGAGCCTAAACCAAATCCAGCACAGCTCCATCTGCAAAATGATTAGAATATTACTTTTTCTCCATGTTTAAAATATGATAAATTTAGATACTATATGTGCATTCAGATAATAAATGCCTCCTCCTTCCAAAGTTAATGTGCCTTTTTTCTCTGTTGAAGAGGTCTTTGTTCCTTATTTACAAAACTGAGAAGTGAGTATTGTCAACTTCTTAGCTATTGGAGCTGAGATACTGCCTCCTGGGATCTGCTCCCAGTTGTGTCACTGATTCTCGCTGTCACCTCAGGTAAATCACTCTTACCTCACTCCAACCATTTGTCAAAGAGTAACCACACCAAATCAGATCAAAGAGCAACTTCATCCCGTAACCAGTAATGAGCTGTAACAAACACATCACTGAGAGTTCCTAAAGTGAGCAGCCATGGAATTACATATTATGGCCTCATTTCTTCTTAAAATACCAGAAAACGGTTAAAGTCTTACTCTAAGCAAAGAGCTAATTCCTTTACTTATTTCTACCCAAAAGTACCCCTGAATATTCTCCTTAGGTGTACAGAAATCAAATAATTCTTAAATCATACTAAATCTTTCTTATTGGTTTGTGCTGGAGTGTTTGAGATTAGCTATGCATATTGTAAGAATCATTCATGTAATATTTCAAATGTTCAGCCGTGCTGTTTCATTGAACTGTTCTTGTCTCCTGCCACTTAATATTGGTAAATGTCAGTCAGATTAATTTTTCACTCCATTTCTTACTGTCTGTGTCCTTTTTTCCCTCTAAATGAGGAGGCCCCAGCCTTTGCTATATGCTCTGAGCTGTATGTCCACAGCACTTGTTCCATCTGTTTCAAAGAGCTAACACCCTTCGAGATACAGTGACCAGAACTTAATGCAGCAGGTAAAGAAATATTTTTCAGGCCTGGAGTACTAATGCTGTCTGATAATCAACTCCCATCTTTCTGCTTTACTGAACTGCTGTGCAGTTCACTCCATGTAATACATTTTCAGATCATTTGAGGATAGATACTACCCAGAAGCAAAGAACTATGAGAGTATTATCTGGTGCTTTGTATGTCCAAGAAGCGAATTCCATTTCCTGGATCAGACAGAAATGAAACCAATATCCGAGCCACTGTATTATCTATACACAAATTCAGAATGCTCTGATCTCTCACCCTCAGAACATGACACAAGATCTTTCCTTAACTGTTGTGGTATTAAGTTGATTAGAGATATTTTATCTAAGACTATCTCTGGACTCCAAAGCTCAGCAGTTACAGCTTTTGCCCAATTTCATTTACTTTAATCCTGCTGTTGCAAAAGAACTTCAGCAGAGGGTCTTCTTTTTCTCACATTTTGTGGAAAATAGAGCTGAGCTGTAAAACAGCATTTTATCCCAGCAATGCAACCCCAGTCCAATTCATTTGATTCCAGTCAGAATTTCATTGAACAGTGATGAGCAAACATTTCTAAAAACTAAGCAGTAAGCAGAAAATACAGCATGAAGCCAATAAAGAGGATGCTTTCCCTGTGCATTGGCTCAGTTTTTTACGGAATTAAACTTTGTGGGTAGTTCTTCACCTACACCTTTCTTCACATGCACCTTCCTTCAGCAAACAAGGAGGAAAAGAAAGAGTATGACAACTGCACAAATGGAGCTGATCAAGTTGAAGAATTATCACAACAGTCTGAGAACTGAAGTGAAACACAGTTTGAAATGAGGAATGAGACCTGCAGCTGGTATAAATCAGCTAATGCTATAACACCTGAAGAGTTGGCCAAACATCCTTGGACTAGGATAGGATAAAAAATTGTTGTGCGGAATTTCCGGCAAACTGGATTTCTTCACAGCAGCTATTATTATGAAAAGGACAATTAACGGGGAGGAGTGGCATGTTAATATTACTAATAAAATATAATACAATAAATATAAATTAATCACAGAATATAGGCTATAAATGTTTCATTGCCATGAATCTAAGAAGTAGGATGCATTTCAAGTAGAATGCATAGGAAAAACAATTACACAGATGCATGTACATTATTGCATTGCAAGGAAGTAAATGAAAACCTTAAATTATTACTAAATAGCTACAATTCTTCCCCCCTTTTTTTTTTGTTTTGTCAGGAATAATGACTATATTTATGTCCCAAAGGAAGGCAAATATGTATTAGTCAGACTGCTGGTTCAGGACTGAAGCCTATGACAGTATTTTTAATAAAATACAGACTATTTAATATCCGCTTTTTTGTGTCTGCACAACTTATAATTATTGCCAGCAGGCAAAAAAAGGAGCAGTAGGAGAAAAGAAAACAGTGAAGAAAATCTTTTCTGATCACTAAAAAATGGTATGAAAAGATAAGCAGGACATATTAGAGACAGTGCTTGGATTCAAGTGACTGGAGTGAATTGCACAAATACTGTGAGACAGTTAAACCTCGAAAAAGTCTTACAGAACCAGCATTACCTCACAAGAGATGCAGCATTTGTAAGATCTAAAACCTGAACCAGAACCAGTTCCAGCCTGCAGGCCCCTTTGGAGCCTGGGCTGTGCAATTACAGGTACTGCAGATGGTGGAAAGCTGAAGGCACTATTTATTTTTTGGTGGCAGACCAAAAGTACTCACACGGATTTAAAAAAAAACCGCGCCTCTTATTTGCTTCGGTCTCTGTGTGCCCTCCACAGCACATTTGTGGTTGCTTGGAAATGGACAGGTTTTCAGAAAACTGACTCCAATTTCAAGGGCCAAAATCTCTGTTGGCACAACTCCACCAACACTAATGGTGTTAAGCCAGAAGAAAATTTGTCTCCAAATGCTGTCTGATCAACTGGGCTGTCCACAGACTCCAAGAAGCCCAGAAATTTTCAGCACAGTTGAAGTCAGGGTAGCTAGAATGGAGTATGGGCTGTGGTTTTGGTCATATAATCAGCATAGAGATGCGGCAGGGTATGGACTAGAAGCACATTTATCTGTGTTACTAACCATTCCCTGTTGGAGGACTTGGCTCAAATTTGTAGGAGCTATGGATTCAAGAGTTTAGTAGCCAAATGCTATTTCTATTCCCCTAAAATAGGCCCCAGAAAATCCCAGTCCCAGGAGCCCCTTATTGCACTGTAGAAGTCTCTTCACATGACATTCCCAGTTAGTCAAAACCAAGGCACACTGACAGTGCTGTGGTAGGGTGGGCAATCTGCAGGATAATCTGCCCTTTCCATTTCAGGTTATATTGCCAGACCAGTTCATTTCAGAAATACTGCTTCACTTCTTTCAGGGTTTTTATGGAAAAAGCTTGTTGGCTCTCAATACTGATAGATGATTCAAAAATTGGTATTTGTCACTTTAGTGTGCATTTTGTTTCCTTTCAGATAGATTTAATGAGATGGGTTAGCTTCTGTTTTAATATGATGATCATAAAATGTACTTCTTGCATAATTAAAAGAAGAATTGACAAATATATTTTAAAAATGGCCATTTACAGATTTGTAGACAGCAACTGGACCTAGTTTAATTGGCTGGCATTGCCTGTTTTAGTTTGCTGGATACAAATGGATGTGAACCTCCTTAATGTAGAGTAAACAAGTCCTCCAGTGTAACTGACATTGGATATTTACTTGGAGAGACATTCCGATTTCAAAATTATTCTCAACAAATATAGTTGTTTCCAGATAATTGAGACTGCAAGTTGCCACCCATACTGTTTATTTTGTTCTGCCTGCAAGTTCCTCATTAAAGAATGTTGCCCATCTAGATTGATACCCTTGTCCCAGACCTTTTAGAGAAATCCTGTTTCCTTTCCTGGTTTCAGTGCTGTCCAGCTTTTCAGTTCGATCTAACACTTCTATGAAATGTCTGAGCTCAGTTTTCACAGAAGCACAATAAAGATTTTTTTGTGGCTTAGGTTTCGTTTTTTAGTTTTTGGGGTTTTTTTACTGCTACAGTCACAGGCTTAGAAGATAATTTATAGAGGCACTGGTAACCCTCTCTCTAGCTAAAAGCAGGCACTGCCTCTCAGTGTTCATGCCGATGTGGGCATACACTCCAAAGGCCTCTTTACTAGAAGGACTGATGTAAGAAAAGAAAACAGTGGTTTTCACAGGCAAGCCAGAGCTGGCATGCTCCCAACAAATGCTTTCACTGGCACTGGTGCCCCATAAACACTGAATTCGTTTTCTCATACCAGGCTATTTATGATTCTCATGTGAGGCATGGCAGTCATTCATCTTTCTCACAGGACAAGCAAACAGGGCAAGACCAGTACTAACACTGAGCATGTTGTTACCATTACTCAGAAGTAGATTTATTGGCATTGTATCTTTCAAAGTAACAGGAGGTAGCTCAAAGCCTTCCTCTCTAGCAGCTGTTTCATAAAACTACTCTGCGCTAGCTGCTTTCATATTTTAATCCCAAATCAACCACAGTGGGGTGAAAGAGGAGAAGCAGCACTACAGGGAATAGAGAGTTGCATGGACAGCAGTGAGATGGAGAGCTGATTTCATACCTTTCAGCCACAGCCAATTTCATTGACGGTCTGCCTAGCGCTATAGGGATCCAATTCTGCATTTCCTCCCTCAGCCAAGGCTGCTCTTTATTGCTGAAACATATCTGTGACTCCAGGAGAACATGCTAATGTGTTGTCTTACTGGGGAGAATTATTCTTGTCTGACCTTATCAATTAGAGTTGGATTTCTTCAGGAATAGATGAAGACAAAAAAACCCCACTTCTACAGGGCACTGTACTCCATCCTGAGCTTGTTTACAATAGTTGAGACTAACAGTCCTTTGGAGGAACTTGTTTCTCTTGTTTTAAGAAAATCCCAGTTGACCAGTTCAGCTTTGATGCACATCCTGTAAAGATAAGTGAGATGGATCCCACATAGTGTGACTTGACAGACTGCCATTTTCAAAACATGTCTACAAAGAGAAAGTTCTTCTGCAGACTCGGTGTTTGACAGAATAGAGATGGCCAAGAAATGCTGAAATCCTACTGACTTTACAAGAGCACAAATCCTCAATTTGTGTGATTTCCCTTCAGGTGTTTATCTACCTTTGCCTCCAGCTACACAAATTACAATTAGTTTTATGCTAGCGTTTGTATTTTACTGATATCTAGTATCTCCTAGCTTATTTTCCTAATGTTTCTTCTTTTTGGTACAATAACCCAGCAGAAGTTAATATCGGTTCCTGCACTAAAAATCCATGGTGGGGATACAGAACTTTTGGGTGAGAATGAGAGAATGCTTTTGCCCAAAATTAGCTGAAACTCCTGTTCAGTACAACAAAATCACTTCATCCCTGGATTTTTTGCAGGGTCATAATCTACAAAGAAGCTTCCCCAACCCAGCCATTATATGGAAAAGAAATAACATTGTGCTTGTCATTGCTCACATGAGCTACTTCCAAGCAGATTGTTTTGTCCCTATACAAGTGCAAGCATAACTAACACCAGGCACACCTAATTCTACTGGTCGAGTCATGGTCTGGTTTTTATCTGTTTCTGGAAGCTGGATATATACCTGTGTGTATGTTTTTGTTTGGTTTATGGTGTACCTCTCTCCTGGGTCAGTCCTGACTGTTCAGGGTGATGGAGCTGTTTTCTTTTACTTTGTACTTGTTCTTGTGAAAGTAGAACAACACGTGAGGCTCACGTTGAGCATGCATGGACCTGATGACTGGAAGGTTATAGCTCATTCTGTCAGAGTTTACTCCTCTCTCTTGTTCTCCACTGTGACTGAAAGTTTTTCCCTCAAAGCTGCAGAAGCATCATGACAGATCCACCTTCATAAGTCTTTGTCAAAAGTTTTGCTAGTTACTGAGCTTGCAATCTCGTGCTGTGTTTGTGGCACACCTTTATTCCAGTACAGTAGCTTGGGTTTTTCCTTTCTTCTGGGGGGAGATTTTTCCTTCTTTTTAAAATCACTAACAAATTGTTTGTGCAAGTTCTGCTCATGCATCTCAACTTTTCTTCTTGCCTGTGCATCCAAGGAGCACAAATGAGCCCCTAACCTCAATGACGAGCAGGTACCACACGACAGAGCCTCAGCAATTGTTAGATGCTGGTGCTAATGAATGCAGGTATCTGGCACAGGCAGCAGTGCTGGATTTCAAGCTGCTGGAGGTGATGACTTTAGAGGCACAGAAGGAAGATCAGAAATTACAAAAATACTTCCGTTCCGGACTGTTGCGAAGGACCTTTGTTTCTTTCATGCCTAATTCAAAGAATTTACCCTGTTGGATGTGTGGCAATGTTTGTATCAAGAGTTCTTCCTGTTCCTTCAGGAGTCTCGATCCCTTGCATTTCTTCAGATGTGTTCTTCAAGCTTTGTCTTCTCAAATACCTGAAGTTAATTGGATTTCAGAGAATAAACAGAACAAAATGTTCAACCCTTAACCTCCTTTTCTTTTGTTATCTGTCATAGAAGTTATGTCCATTAATGCTAACTGGCTTTCTGATTCAGAAAATCAGCCTTCTAGAATGGTATTATTTACAAGGTTATATTTAGTACCATTTGAAATTCATCTGACTTGTTTTGCTTGTTAGTTCTGCTTATGTAATGTGGTTTAAGTATTTCAAAACTCCTTTCCCTATTTTTAGATTTTTCTTATTCTATAGCATCTCTTGCTAAAGGGACTTAAACTAGAAATGGAAGTTTCTGCCTCCTTTCTTTTCTACAGTGTTGAGAATCTTCCTACAAAGATTAAGTTTAAAATACCTAATCTGGAAAGAAGCATCAGCAGCTGGATGGCTCAGGGAAGTGGCTGTCCTCATGTGCCTTCCAGTCTTTACAAAGTTTAGGGTGAAATTAATTTCATCTGATGAAAAACCATACTTAAGACCTTGTTTGACCTGCCAGTTTGGGCTCTTTCTAAATTGATGGTGTGTGCAAGGAAACTCTAAAAGATGATTCACTCTCTCCTAAGACATTTATCTGAGAGAAGCTAAAAGATTCTTCCTATAGAAGGGATTTTATACGTCCATTGATATTAAAAGAGACAAGATAACTAACTTACAGTAGATGATTAGTTTCCAAATATCCAAGGCTGTGAACTTTAGTCAGTCCTATGACACATGGAACATTCACATACAATATTACAAAAGTTGCTCACAATGCAAATGTGTGCACCATTATGCAAATCAGTGCACCAAATTGTTTCTGAGCAAGAAATACAGCTAAGCTTCACTTGGGCTGCCTCAATAACATCAAGTTTTCAGTGGCTCTGGCATGGCAGCAACTTTTGAGGGAGAAGTTCAAGTTTTACCCTTATCCAGAGCTCAGGAGCTTTAGTCTCCAGTGGACATTTATCCCTTGCTGAGCACGCTTTTCCACCCGTGTAGAGTTCACTCTAAAGATGAAGAGAAAAAAAAAAGTGCTGATTCCTGAACAATGCTGAAAAATCTCGGCACTTATGTGCCAAGCCTGGCTGTGCTGAGGCATCTTGAGAGGCTGAGCACCTCGGGGTGGCTGCAAGTGCCGAGGGTGGCCCAGAGCAGGGGCCTCCTGTGGGTTCTGAACTGCTCCCCAAATTGTCTTTGCACTGCTAAAAATGGAGACTGGCCAGCTCAGCGTGAGCCCCTAAAGCCAGATACTGTCAGTGCAGCTGAACTCCAGTTCCAGCAGTGACTGGATTCATCATTTTCTGTTTCTGTTCTGAAACTGCTTGTAATTGGCAATCTAGGGGTACAAACTTTGAGACTTTGTGGGTCTGGCTTCTAGACACTTTGTGAAGATGCAGGTCTAGAACAATTTATGTCAAGTGAGAATTTCTCCTGCAGTCTTTAAAGAAGTATAAGGACAAATTTATAAAATGTTTATTAAAAGTAGGTGCCTTTTTTCCTTTTTATGCCCAAGAAAATTCTTATTGTTCAATCTCTCTGAGTAAGTATTTTAAAAATAGCCTGGTTGTAATATATTCTATGTGTACTTGGGATCAAATGCAATTTCTTCTTGGAGATTTATATGTAATTATTTTATCCAGGCTCCTTCCCCTTTTAGCAATCTTAACGGTGCCCAAGGTTACTTTAGACCAACATTGATAAAATTCATTCTCTGATTAAAAAAGAGTCTGATATCAAAACTCTATGTACACTGTAGACTTCTATTGTTATAGAGTCCTTATTGTCTTGGGTTCATAGGCTGCAGTCTTCGGAATATTGAATTACTCTACAGCTTTCTGTATTCTCTGTCCCTCTCTGCATTTTAAAGAGTGTTCATAAACCATCATCTTATTGATGCCATTTGAATACCAAAAAATTTGCAAATTCTTCTAAAAGCAGTGGATACCAGGAATGCAGCTATTGCTCAAAGACTTCCTTGAAGGTTCCCTGGTTGTTAGCAAAGAAAAAAAAAATTAACCCCTTAGTGTTTTGGGATCGTCTGTCCTTTAAAACACTTAAAAATATCCTACTATCTGTTCTTGCCATTATATTTATTAAGGAAACGATATAATGTCTCAAACATGTAGAGCACAGTGTGAGGTTAATTTGTTTAGATGGTAAACTAGGAACTTGCTGAAGATTACACGAGAAGTTTATGGCAAACCCAATAACAGATAACTGATATTTTAGACATGGTATCATCTGCTGCTGATATAATGAGCCCAAGGCGTCCTGTGAGGGAACAAGGATATTGTTCTACAGTGAGAAGAAAGAAAAAGCAAGGACTGTTTCTGTTATTTTCTGTCACTAAATCAGGATTCTATTCAAGCTGCATTCTTATTAAATTTAAATGAAACTAATTATTAAAAACTGCAAGATATTTTTTTTTCTTGGAATTTAATGAAGGATCACTTAACCAGCCCCACCCACAAAAGAACAACCACTGTTTTAACAACGTTGGGAAGGAAGCAGTCAAATGATATTACAGGTTTAAAGTGCAGGACTGAAATTGCAGGTCTGGAATTTTAGCAGACTTCAGCACCACTGATACATTTACTGGGATTTAATGTGTGAGCACATTAAAGAAAGAATGTGCAAAAGAATAATTCAGTCACAGAGAAAAGGACCAAACAAAAATGATCAAGAAGTTGTTGAATTTCTTAAACGGCCAGTCTGTGCTGAACTCCCTGTTGAATGGATGAAGTAGGTCATTAAAAATTCCCTTCCTACAACAGTGCTCCTACCCAGGGAACTGGAAACTGGCATCAAAGTGTTTTGTTGCCACTGGACAGATCCATGGAGGGGGGATTAAATGTTGAGTGCACTGAGAAAGGGACTGAATGCTCCCCCAGATGTGCAATGCTGCCAGCTGGGCCAGTCACAGCATCTCTGGTTGTGCAGTAGGGCCTTCCCAAGCCCTTGGGACCAAAGCTCTTTCTAGGAAATGAGGAGGATGGCAGGAAGAAGGGGGTGCTGGAAAAACACCGAAAGCAATTTCTAGCAGGCAGAAGGGCTGAGGAAAGCAAGCAGCTATTGTTAGAGAAAGGAGCAGCGACAGCCAGCAGGAGACTGAGAAGCACTAATCACTGCTAAATCACTGGAAGATGTCCCCACTAAGCAGAATTGCCACCCCTGCTAACCAGCAGCCATTGACATTAAATATTGTGGAGCTGAGCTCGGCTCTCTCAGAGGCATGCTGATTAAAAATGCCCTGATGAAATGGTGTGTACAGTAAGAAATGGTACTTAGTATTTTGTCTTCATAATGCTTCAAATTGCTCTGTATCCCCACAAGGTATTTTGCCATTCTCCATTAAAAATGGGCAACTGAGTTTCAGAAGCACAGAGCTACTGCAGGACTCCACTGACTTCATTTTGGATTTGAAGATGCTCAGATAATTTTTAAAAAGGCCTGAGTTTACACAGTTTGATAGGCAATAGTGAATTCTTTTTCTTTATCGTACCTGTTGTCAAACCCTGACAGTGTCTCTAAGTCAGTCTTAATACTTCTTGCTTAACATAGACAAGAAGTTATATAAAAGACCAGAAACTGCTCCTCCCACATCAGTGCGAAATATTATGGTTCATTGTTTTGCCCATGCTGATTTATGATTTCACAGCAGTAGCTCCATTAAGCTCTAGAATGGATTTTCACATCATAAAAGCACACTGGTTTAAAATTCTTTGTATTTTAGGACAATTTAATGAAGTAGTTAAAAATTATTCCAGACTGAATATGTTTTCTGCAATCAAGAAGAAAAATAATCTGGTACAATATAGGAAAGCAATTAAAAAAAAAATATCAAAACAGCTCACTCCTGATCATAGAATGATGCTTCTGAAAAAGAGGAGCTCAGTGGGAGAGTTTTCCTTTTTCTTTCCTACTCTCCCAAATGCTTGTGATGTGCCCTGCAGTAATGCCACATTCTTTGTACATTAGAGAACTTTTAGGGGGAATTGAAAAATAAATAAATAATGGTCTTTTTATGCATTTCGAAGAAGGTCACATTTTGATTTTGCCTGGCAAACATTTTGAAATAGTGTGGGCCAGGGACAGTCCTTTATCCCCGATATTTCAGGGCTTTTATCCAACATTACGAGATCCAAAAATCTTTCATGTGAAGTGAATATCTGCAGCAATAGCCATAATTTATTTGAGAGAAATGGAAATTTTCCCTTTTAAGCAACAAGAAGTCTGCCTGGGCTAGAGATGCTGGGGAATGGTCTTGTTTGTTTGTTCCTTTTATTTTTGTTACTATGTTAGATTTGGAGAAGCTTGTGGAGCCCACATGGTGAAGGGGGCATCCAGATCCTGGTACAGAACTTCTCCTTTGAATGGTCCAAGAAAAACCCCTCAGACCCAAAGCACTATTGACAGTCCTGAGCAGGAGCTGTCTCTCTTCAAAGCCACGTGTTTTGTTTCTCTTGGATCTGTAGAGAACTCCCTGAGGCTTCAAAAGAGAGACAGGGTAGGGGAAAACCTCCCTCATCCTCCCCATCACCTGACTCCCTCACAATGTTATAGAGAGGCTGCCTCGGGAAGAGCAGTGCTGGAAATCAATATTTGATCAGATCTGCTCGTGTTTATTGACATAAAAGAATATTTCATAGAATCATTAAGGTCGGAAGGGACCTTGGGAGATCATCTAATGGATGCTTAATGTCAATAAGTGTTTCCTAATCTGATTGGTCCTTTTCCATATACAGGAGGGGTAACTCTGGCTCTGGGCAATGACAGGGCTGCTGAGGAGCCTGTGACAGCTGCTCCCAGTGGTGCTGGCAGAGGAGCACCGGTTGGCAAGCTCAGCACCCACACTGGCACTGGAATAACTGGGTTTAGAGCTCAGTTTCCTGGATCTTACACAATATTCACATGGGGTGCACAGCGAAATTCTTCTGCCGCAGAACCAGGGTTTGTCCTAGGGGCTGGCAATGCAGAGAACAACTGTCCCTGTAATGAACGAGGTGAAACATGACATTGTAGACATGATGAGTGAAGTCTTGGTAAAATGGGCACTAATCTTCAAGGTGGTTACTATCACATTACTTTAATAAGGCCTCTCTCCAGCTCAGGATTCTTGTGCAGCTGTTGTCAGATTTCACAGTTTGCAAACACCCAGTTCCCTACCTGGATGTTTGAAAAACATATTTTACTCTTGGATAAAACCCTCTTTTCATTATTTATTTATTATTCCTAACTGGAGATCCTGTTCCAAGAAAGAGATGCATATGCACACCCCCCACCATGATTTTGCTATTTTGAGAGCTTGTTGATGTGCAGTTTGCAGGTGGCTCAGAAGGTGACTCATGTAGAGTGTTTCTTCTATCTCTAGAAAAGGCCAGTGGCTTCTAACCAGGTTTTGGCTGCATCCCTCACACAGCTGCTCAACCCCACTCCTGCTGCAGTATGACCTGAATTCCAGAGTAACCATTTTATTGGGCTTTTTTTTTTTTTTGGTCTTGAAAACCTAGTCATTACTACTATGCTTCTACTTGGAGTACTGCTCTGTATTTTGAGACAATACTTGAGACCATTTTTAATCAGTGAAGACACATAATTAGATATTTTTTTTTTCTTTTTAGGGGTTCATAGTGTTTCTTGTGACTGTGTATATATATTTGCTTACAAGTAATAATTATAGTCGATAGTAATAGTGCTCCTGTAGTAGTTAGTCATATTCTAGGTATATTTCTATAAGTACATTACACGTTATTGTCTGAATATATCTTCTCTGCAGTCAAAGCTGCATTGCCAACTTGGGTAGAAATATCCAGTCTGGCTTCAAACTTTCTTGAATACATTTGGGGAGTAGCTGGAGCAGGATGGATCTCAGAATGGGCTGGAAAACTTGCTAATGTCAGGATAGCATTTCCTCCAACAGGTTACAAATTATACTGTTCTGGTGCTGTTGAGAATGGGGAATAATTCATCTCTCAGAGCTATCACTGAATATTCGTTATCAAGTATTGCTATAGATAGGTGATTTCCATAACCCTATTCATACCCCATGGAGTCGAAAACGAGTTTATCAAGGCATCTGTAATGAATATGTGAATGCTGTGGGGAGGGGCGAGACAGGACAGTGGAGAAAACAAAGGAAAAAAAAAAACAAATACTCTAAGGTTTGGATGGTAAAATGCCAAATGATAACAGAATATTACATGTTTTGTTACCAGAGGTTTTCTATGAGTTGCTTAATATTGGGGAAGGGAATAGATAAGCACATGTGAGGGAGCAAGGATGATGAGCAATAAAGCAGAAAATAATAAAAAAAGGGGTTTGAAGGAGCAGAAAGTTGCTTGAAAACTGATTGTATAAAATATGTATAGACACCTTAAGAGATCAAAATGGCTGTTGAAAGTGAAGCTGCAAATAAGAACCTTTCAGGGAGGTTTTTCTGCATGCCCAGATTTCCGTGGCTGATTTCTCATTCCTGTGCCATTGCTGGGGAAGGGGCTGTTGGGTGTCCGGACACTCAGACAGGGCTGCTGTGCCTGCACAGTAAATCCAAAATGTCTGACGTGCACTGCTCTGACTGCAGGGAAATAACTGTACATTACAGGCTGCTTTGGAGGATGGGATTGCTTTTTTTCCAACTCATTGAACAAATGTGTTAAAAGAACTAAAATGTGATGCTTTTGTGTTTTACCAAAACTGCAGGGAAATCACATTTTTTCCCCTTTTCTTGTCATCAACATATTTTCTTTATTCATGTAACAGTAGGTGTCATTTTTCTTTAATTATGCCCAGCTATCATATGTTGCTTTTATTTGTTGAGGATGTTAGTTTCAGGGAAAATAATTTAGACAGTTCCATTTTTCAGGCAACAATACACTAAATCCTGTGCTTACAAATTGCAATTAGATAAGAATTCTTCTTTCCACAATCAAATGTGGCAGTTTCTTACTGGAAAGTAATGATGAATCAAACTTATAGCGTAAAATGGGAAGATCAAAGCATTCAACGAAAATGTAATGAAGAAAATACACTTTTATGGCTTGGCATTTTAAATGTCCTCTGTTATATATCACCGTGGCAGCATGCAATGGTTTAAGTCTTTCTTTAGGAATGAATACAGATTAAGGCAGCCCCATTTTCTCTGCCAGAATTTCCTTCCTGTGATGATGATATTTCTCTTTCCCCCTCCTCCTCCCACACACATACCCCTCTCTTCCCACCCTCAGACCTAAAAGTATTTTAAACATGTTTAGCCTGTCAACAAGCCTTTGCTAAAGGTTTTTGTAGCCTTTGGTAATGACTTCTAATTTATGTGACTAATTATCCCGGGATAAATAGAGATGAGGTGCTTTAGGATAAGGCTGATCTGCATGTCTGCTGGAAGCTTGAATGGTGCATTTTATAAAGATACAAAACTCAGCAACTCAATGAAATTAAGGTTGTGACAAAAGGCAGGCAAATTCGAAATGAAGGCAAACATTTCTCTTCCTGAGCTGCTACAGTTGGGTGCAAGAAAGGCAGTGATGGCATGTAATGAAAAGAAGCATCACTCCAGATTCTGGAGGTTTTTCAGGTCCATACTGAAGCCTGGACAGATTTTGCCTATTCTGTTTGTACAGATATATTTTCATACAGAATTGCATCTTGATTTGCCTGTCTTTACCATCCACCTTTTTGCATTTGTGTTGCCTCTATTCTTTAAATCCTAGTGGTTATCCATCTCTGCCCACCTCACTCTGGTCCATACCACAGGATAAGCAGGCAGTGATGTATGTAATTGTGTATATGCATACAGCAAAGGGCAGGCTGAGCACAAAAACCTATCTAACACCTCAACACTGCATGATGTTATCCCAGATAGGACAAACTTATGCTGGTAAAAGAGGGAAGGAGCAAAGGAAAGGAAATACAGCAGCCTTTTTGCTGAGCTGAGCAGTTCAGTTTTCAGAAGAGCTCTTGAATTTAGAACTTGACCTCCACAACACTATGTACAGTAATGCATAAGTACTTTAGGTAGTTTAGCCTCATTTTCAAAAGTGATTTGAGGTATCAGACTTCTTAGGATGCTTTTCAAAGCCAGTTGCAGGCAGGTCTTGCACTGCTCTAAGGCAGAGGGACTGGGTTCAGCACAGCTCTGGACATTTCAGAGGCCTCAGCAGCTCCTGCCCAGCCTCACAGTTCCAAATACTTTTACAGCCATGGTCAGTTTTCACCTGCCAGGTTAGAGATGGGCAATGCTTGATTGTCTCGGATCATGTGGCCATGCCTTCCATCCTTCCTGGCCACCTTGTTGAGCTCCTTGAACCTTCTTAGTCCAGGGTGTTAGAAAAGGTCACAATTCCAGGATGTGCAAAATGTAAAAAAATAAGACTCGTGCTTAGGAATGTACCCAAAATGCTGCCCTGCTTGCTGAAATTGCTTTTGGATACATGATGCCTGACTCTTTTAGGAGCCTACAATGCAGAGCTTAAGACATCCAGAGCTAAGTTGCCCAGAGCAGGGAGAGTGACAGATTACTCAATTCCCTTTTCAATTACTTAACCACAGGATCATCATTCTACTCCACTCAAATAGTGGTGTATTGATTTCTGTTGTGACTCAAAAGATTTTAATTTTTAATAAAAAGTTAGCATGATATTCTCTTTATGTGTATAAATCCAGAATAATCTGCCTTTTGCAGACAGGATATTTAAATTGAAAGACCCCATAATATCTGTCATGTTTATCAGGAGCTCTCCCTAAGTTCACATAACCAGCACCCCCTTGTTCAATTTCCCCACAGGACAGCAGTAACACAAAAGCCTTTGAGGCCTAGATGAGACAACTATAACACAATGAACTTTAAAATTTCAATAGCCCTTACCAAAAGTTTCTAAAAAGCTCCCATTGTAGAAAACTGGAGTTTCAGAATATCAGGTGACATAAACTACAGAGAAGCAAAAGGAAAAAAGTTATCCAAAGCCTTCCTATCTTTTATTAAATATATATATATATTTATGTGCCTATAAGGCCAAATTAATATGAATGGGTCTGGAGTGTTGGTACAATACTAAAGAACTCCCCTTAAATTGCCTGTAGGTTGTGCACACTGACCCCAAACTCCATTTTACTGAGAAATGTGGTAACAACTCAGGTGAACAGATTTTCCTTCCTTGGACATCCCAGCTCCCAGGTAACTGCAAATTCAGCTGTAGCACCTCGCCAGTGCAGCCCACACTCAGGCCAGGGCCCCTTCCCAAGCCATCAGCAGCTCTTAGAAACCCTGTGCCCAGATAAAAACCTTCTATACCAGCAATCCCAATAGTGATAAAAAATTTCTAGATGTTTTTCCATTTGACACCTTCCATGGAAAAGCTGCACAGTGAAACTTGGCCTGAGGAAATTTCTTGGGGACCTTCTGTACTTTCTGGCACACTTCCCAGGAAGGCACTAATCAGAAAAAGCCATTTTTCACACTTGTTCTTTGGCCTGTCCTCTGTGACCTATTTTCTTGACTAATCCTGTGATTTTTATCCCAGCCAATGCCAAACTGCTTCTGTTTCTGCCTGCTCCTGGCCAGTCCTATAACTCTTAGCTCCCAGCAAGATTTTGCTCCCAGTGAAATGCAGAATTTTCAGTGGTTGTTCTTGCTCCAAGAACTCTTCAGAATCAAGGGATAGTATAAGTAACTCCAAAATTCGAGAGCAGAAGCATTCTCTGTATTGGTAAATACTTTTGGGCAGCTGAGATCTTCCCTAGAAGATAAAATACAATCAGGCCAGGCCGTGTGTGATATGAGGTTTGTACTCCTGAAAGCAAAGAACTTCTTGTGAAAAGCTTTTCATGATGATCTGCGAAGCTTTTATTTTGTTGCCAAAAGAGGGAGCCCTCACAGAATTCTCTCTGCTTTAGCAATAGTTTAGCTTTTGGGATCTGCTCTTTCAAAAAGCTTTGAATTTTGTTTTTCTTACAAAATTTGAGGCCTCTTAGGTTTAGAATAAGTTTATGGCACAGATAATGTGAGCTGTGAGTTTTGCCCCCTTTGATTTCACAATGACCTCAGGGTGTAAAGGGAGAAAATAAGATTTTCATTTTCAGAATTATTCAGCTGGCTATCATTAAGTACACAATGCAGTTTCATTAAATACCGTATTTTAGCATTCCAGTGTTAGAAATAATTATCCTGCCAAACTGGACAGTGCTTGCTAGGCACGGGACTTATTTGAAATGGTTCATGATTTTGTGTGTTGTAATTTGGGTTCCACATTGCCTTCAGTGGAATTCCTTCCCTAGGCAGGCGGGAATTGTCAGAACTGGTACCTGATTCACCTCTTGACAACCCCGGAATGGCATTTTTATTCTGAAATACTGCATTAATTCTGAGATTCTGAATGTTTGAGATGGATGAGTAGGATCTCTCCAGTCTACCTGAAGATATAAAGGGTAAATTAGTGCTGGGTTTATTTGTAATCGCTTGTAGAATGTAATCCAATAAATTTTGGAGGGATTTTAAGAATTATGCAAGTTGCTACTGGTTTTTACCCATGGATTAGGTTCAAAGCACTGAGAAAACACAGGCACTTTTATTAGTGTTTATCTGCAGAGGGAAAGCCTTTGTCTCGAGTTCTGCAAGAGACTGCAACAACAAATAATAAGTTTACCAGAGAGACTCGGTGAGTGTTGATTCATGGTTCACCCTTACCTCTTTCTGAGCTTGAACTGGTTAAAGGAAACGCTGGCATGAGAAATTGCAAGTATTTGAGCTGATCTCTGCCATCTTTTCTGAACCTGGACTGTTCCCTGGACTAGTTCCCAGCTGAAGAATTTATTTTCAGTGTAATGGTTCCTCTGCCTCTGTGGCTCCAATGCCCCGTGCGGTATTTTCTCTGTTTTGCACGGCAGCTCTCGCTTCCTCTGGGATGTAGGCTGAGTGGATATGACAGTCCAGCCTTTCTTATCTCCCCCAAATCAAAGCCAAACTTGCAAAGCAAAGCCAGCAACCGGGCAGCAGGGTTTAAAAAAAGACTTTTATTTGACGATTTGAGATATTTTGCCTTGCTATTTTTTTTTTTGACGCAAAATCGGAGGCTCCAATCTGACCTGTTTTAGTGAGATTTTGATGCTTAGAATCATTCTCAAAAATACATTACTACTTAAAAATTATTTGGTTGCATAATTCACTCTTAGGTCAGTTGGTCTTGAAAAATTATTTTTCCCACCCTTTCTCTTGGCAAGACCTGGTCCGTGATATAGCAGGATTGTTAAATCAGAGCAAAATCCCGTTTTGAATGCATATTTCTGATTTGTTGTTAATCAATATTGTGTTAGGGCTGCTGTGGGATTATTGTACCCTAATAGTGGTGAGATTCAGAATAAGTGCAAGGAATAGATTGACTCAGATAGGAAGGATCACATTTAGATGATCACTTCTTTTTCTCTTTTCCATTATGTTCTTGTGGCTGTTTTGAACACCATTAGCATTCCCAGTGCTGTACAGAAACACAGGGGAGACTTAGGGCAGGAGATAAGTTGATTGCAATCAAATTACATGATAAAACAGAAAAATAAACCCAGAAATAATTTTAGGCATTTTATTTTAAAAAAAGAACATTCAGAGTTAAGATTGAAATGGCCAAAATGGGTGCTTCTGACATTTTATGGATGTTCTGCATAGGTAGTGTGCCTCCAAATATTGGATGCTCTGATATACCATATGTGCTGCAATTCCTAAGCAATACAGCAGATGTTTTAGGTGATCAATTCAGAACTCACTGGCTTTGTTTAGCTCTCCTCATTCCCAATTTTATATGATGTGAATGTGCCTGTCATCATAAGTAGAGGAACAGTTCCATATTTAAAAATCCGTGCATAATTCAAAGTTGACACAGTAGCAATACTAAAACACTCTTCAGCCTAGAAAATCTTGTGTTCCTCAGAGTCCAAAGCACCTAGTTAGGGAAAGCCATGGCCAGCAAAAATTAGCTTTGTGTGGCTTGAATCAAAACTTAACTATTCTTTTGAGTTTAGGTTTATTGTAGGAGGCAGATGAAAGCTGACAGTTCTGATTTCTTTGCTGATCAGAGGACTGGGGGAGCTGGTTTGTTTGCTTATTTGGTTTTAAGAAAAAATTCGTCTTATTTCTATGTAATCTGCTCCAAAGCCATCTTCCTAATGGCACCTTTTTATCTTCAGTTCTCTTAACACTTTCTTCTCTGCTGCCCCTTGCTTTGCCAGCTCCTTGTAAGCAAAGTGCCTTTTCTGCCCTAAGATCAGCTTCTCTTTCTTTTTATTTTTCCTTCTTTTTTTTCCAAGGAGCTTTTTAACAGTAATCCCCAATGATTTTACTTAGTTTTCTGCTCATGTGGGCTGGAAATCTATTCAGTCTTCTTGAAAAAAGCTCATTTGAAAGTACTGATTCTATTGTATTGCCTGAACCGTTTAGTTTATTTATTTGGGGATAAAAAAGACCTGAACTCTCATATTTTTTCCCTGTTGGGAATTAGCACAGATACATTTCTGGTGGCTGACACAGTAGAGAGGCTTTCTTCTGGAGTGATCTGTGGGGAATAAACTTTCCTCTGGGGAGGCTGGGACTGGAGAGGGCAAAGGTGAGCTGGGCTCCTGGGTCTCCATAACCCAAACCTGCAGGACTGTGCCAAGAGGAGCCACATTTCAGAAGGAAAAATGTTCTCAGTCTTCAGTGCCCAAAAGAAAAATTTAAGCTCACTGAAAACAAGAATGAATCTGACACCTAATTTTGCCACTATAAATTGGAACATTTACATTTGTGTTGGTCCTTCAAAGAAAAAAAAATTTTTAAAATCCTGAAATATAGCTGTCTGACACAATGGAGTTCAGGCTAAGAACAAGGATAAATTTTCCTGGCATTTTCACCAGTGGAAACTTTGTTCACCTTTCCTGCAACTGTGAAATTGGTTTGCAATGATGGACTGATGCTTCCTCCTGAGTTATTCCTGCCATACCACAGCTTTTTTGCTAACTGAAAAATAGGTACTCTTTGGGGAAGCAAATTGCTTTTCCTAACACAGTGTGTAAATGTTGTTGTAAACATCTAGATAATTAATTTTTAAGGTTAATGCTCAATGGATGTTTGGAAACCTCTTGGATTTCTTCTAAAAAATGAAGAACGTAAATAAGGGCAATGGTAGCAATTAAAGTACAGAACTATCTATTTCTAAAAAAAATGGAAACTTCTGAGTGACTCACAAATCACAGGTAAACATCCACATTTCAGATTACTCGGAGAAACAGTTTCTGTGCAGCCCAAAGGACAACTGCTTTGCAGTATCTCATGCCAGAGTTACCACGTCCTTGGTTAAATGTTTGTTACACATGAGCAAATCTCAGCTTCTGTCTCGGGGGCATCTGGTTCTGAGGGGCACAATCTGCCTCCAGGGACTGTCTCACCAGGGGGAAGTGGGGAAACTCAGCCTTTGGCTGGGCTGAACCCTGAAGCATCTCCACATTTGTGATGCAAAAAGTGAGCAGTTTCATGTTAAAATGTTACTAGGGCGTTTGGTTCCCTTCTCTCTTCCACTGGGACCTCATGCTCAAAGTAGTCCCCACTTTGCCAGTCACCAGATTTTTCAAAAGTGTGAGCTCTGGGTTTTTTAGCCACCATTAAGGTAGCAGGTGCAGGTGCCCAATGAATTGCTTATAGAACAACTGTAAAAGAGAGATAATTTGAACCAGTTAGCAATGAGGCTAATGAAAAGAGGGTTTCAGACCTCTTATCTCTGTTCAGTGGACAGGACAAATGTTGTCCCCTATTTTATTAGTCAGAATAACCTGACATGGACTGAGGAGAGGAGCAAACTTGTAATATCTGGATGGCCTCATTTTCTTACTCGGATCTCCATTCCAGGCTGCTCTCAGGCAAACTAATTCAGCTCATTGATTTTGATGAACCAAACTTTTATTTTCTCCTTCCATATAACATAACATATTATTTACAACACATATAACTCTCTTCAGCTGCTGTGACTAAAAATTCCCCTGGAATGGTTTTCACAGTTTAAAGCACCTGGGTGAAGGATTTGGGCTAAAATGCCAAATTTAAAAACTAAGATAAAACTGTCCCAATTGAGATGTATAGAGTGAAATGCTGCCTTGAGTCCGGTAGCCTCCATTTGACTTTTTCATTAACAATTCTAGAGACACCTCCCATAGATTAAACATGAATTACACTAGATAGTGTACAGAGGCAGAGTGACCCTGGGAGAGGCTGTAAGGAGTCTCAGAGCTGCCCTGTTAGCCCTAAGGAATTTTGATAGCAGTTGCAGCCTGAATGTACTTTGTTCCACAAGTTCTGTGGCTCAGGATACTCAGCTGCAGGAATTACTAATGATTTTAGCACATATCATAAGAAAGCACAAGGACATTACTTTAGAAACAAATGAGAAAGCGATGGGTCTGTTTGGAAAGTCAGATTGTTCCTTTTACTTTCAGAAGAGCCCACGCTCGTTTGTGCCATTTGACTTCTCCAGACAGTGCTGTCACGGGCTGCAGTTAAATAGGCAGGGTTGAGGAGAATAGAGATTGGGATGCTCTGAATCATTTGTTAAAGTGAATATGACAAGCTGTGGTCTGGTTTAGAAAAAAAAAATAATTTTTGAAAAACAGAAAAACAAACTCAGTGCCATGGATTGTGAAAGGAAACAGACTCAAACTGAAATTAGATGAAAAGCTTGAAATTAGATGAGACCAAAATAGTTGGATGTATAAATTTATATATTTGTCCATACATAATAGATTCTAATTTCACTTTTTGCTGCAATTTTCGTCATGTTGCCTTGACTTATATACAGTAATTAAGAGACATTACACAATATGTGGGGGTTGGGGAGGGATTTTCAATAATCCTCCCAATTTAAATGTGAAAACACAGAGTTATTCCCCCTTCCCTCCTGCCTGTCCCTATTGCAGAAAAGTTTTTGGCTATAGTGGTGCCCTGACAGCCTGAGCAGAGCTTGTGGGGCTGGAGTCAGTTACTCTTCCAGTGAAAAATTCTCAGGTTTCAGAAATTTTCCCAACATCTTCAGAATCCCAGGCAGGTTTTTTTTTCCTTCTTCTCATAGAATTCCCTTTTTTTCCAAACCAGTAATGCCTTTGAACCCAAGTCAGGTTTCTCCCCACCGGTGTCCTGGCTGTTCTGGCCTGATGACTGTTTATTGAACTTAGTATTGGCTGACATGGAGAGAATAGAAAACTGCTACTAAACTGGTACTAGCTGGTAGCTAAACTGCTTAGGTCAGACATGAATGTTGGAACTTAAGTCCCAATTTGAATAAGTATTTACTCAGTTTTAGACAGCAAAAGAAGGTTTGGGAGAAACGATCTGCTGGTTCAGAGCTCAGTCTTAAGGCCCAGATGGGCCAGAGCAGGGACATAAATTCCCAAATTTGTGTCTCCTTTATGATGTAATCACAGGCTCCTACACAGGCATGTTTAGTTTAAAAATTACCTATGTTGGAGGTTGATCTGTCCTGTCTGCTATCTAAACCAGCCCATAAACAATGGCTGATCAGTCAATATCCCATTACTGGTATAGGTAGATATGCCTTGTTTCTAATTAAACATTCATTGAACACTGTTGCTTCTCTCCCCCAGCTCCCCAACAAATGGTGAACTTTGAAAGTTCATAATTGCTTTCACAAATGCTGCTCCTTTCCTTTGTGAGACTTCATGTAAGACAGGAATCACAACTAAAGAATGGCAAGGCCATGCCTAAAGGGATCTCTGTTATGGATAGATTTGGGTTGTTAATGGCACTGTGTGGGGTCTGCACAGATTTTCCTGTCCTTGTTTACTCTATTTTTTCAAAATAAATGAATTTTAAAAAGAAGAGTTTATTAGCTCCCGCTGCTTACTATGTACTTTAAAACATAATCTGTTGTTTGTGGCATTACAACAATCTTTATAGGCATTAAGTAATTGATGTCACAAGCACAGGATTATAACCAGAGCTCTGCAATTTACATAGTAATACAGGAAACTGTGAAAAACCTGCGTGGCAGTGCTTCACCAAAACAAACCCCTTAGAGTGCTGTTAAATTGTGGAATGAGTAGATCCTGAACCCTTGCTGTGTAAGTACATTTAAAACATGCACAAGCCACCTTTTTTATAGTGCAGCTAAAAAAAGGCTTGATCCCAATCTGGGGGTGGCCAGACCATGCAGAAATGGGCCTCTTCTCTTCCTTCCTTTCTTGCAGGCCCAGAGCTTTGGGGAAAGAGCAGAACAAAGGTATTGGCTATATCATCCCTTCTTTTCGGTCAGTCTAGAGGTTTTCTGTTGTCATAACTTTTATTGGCAAAGTTAAGAACCAGTACATTCCAAAGCAGTCCATTCCTCCTCCCTTTCTTCCCTGAGATGAGATAGCCCTAACAACTCCTTGTTGTGATTGTTAATATTCATAGCGAACAGAGAGGTGCCTTTTTTTTGGATTCCTAGGGGTTCACCATGAATCTGGGTTCTACTTTATGAGTGCTGCATATGTAAATAAGGCAACCTATAGATGAAGCACCAGTAGATGTCACTCAAGAATATGACCAAGAATTCGTGGGGCCCATAAAGCTGAGAGTGCCCACTGTCAGTGGCCTCACTGTGCAGCCACTGAAGGACCTCAGCCTCCCCTGGCTTGGGTGATGACCTACAGCTTTTGTTAGGAACCTCCTCACCAAGGAGCTGCAACCTTCTGCCATTGGTACTTCAGAGCGTTTGTACGCGTGCTAAAAAAATGGCTTTTCCACCTTTCCTCAACCTGTGTTGTACTGATGTTCATTCTAAATGGCTTTGGAGCACAACGGGGCTGTAAGAACATTATGTGTGGATCTTCTGTTCCTGAGACAAATAGTTCAAGGGGGAAGAAGGAGAGCTCTCAGCTACTTGTTTGGCAGTGCTTTGGGGAAATAGGAAGGTGCCATGCATCGTTGGTTTTGGGAAAGAAATAGGCAAGTGTCAGATATTAAGTAGGAGAATATGTGCACTGGAAGAATGAGTAAAGTAGCTTAAAAGTTTGGCACTGTCTTTCATTATTCGGACTCGGTTTTGATTCTAAACCAGAATTGAGTTACCACATATTGCAGCCATCAAATATCTGCAGAGGTCACTGTCAAAATGGTTTAAAATGCTCATTATAGTTCTTAGCATGAGCGGTAACATATCCCAAACCACTTTATAAATGTTCTTCCACACCTATATTATCAATAATTGATTCCACAGAGTAGGCTACAGCAGATGCAATTTGCTAAAATCCCAGTCAAGTGTCAACAAGCTGACTGGTTCATTTTATCATGATACCAGGAAACTTTAGCAGCTAATCATAAAGGAAGTACAAAGTGTGAGATCTTGTTTCATTATGTGAACAAAAGCCTGTGATTTCAGGATGGAAAGAAAAGATTATTGCTCAGCATAATGTGGAGAAAAAAAAAAAAGGCAGCTTTAAATCATCAAATTATCCACTTTTACAGGATTTGAATTAGCAGCTTTTTGGGATCATTATTTAAATCAGGAGTTTCTCTTTGGACGTAACTCTTGCTCTCTGAAGGCAGGTAGGTACAAGTAGTGAAACTTGCATTTGAGGAACTAGGCAGATGTGAAATTCTCACTTTTTTTTCCAACACCTTCCTTCATCTAAGCCTTCCTTAGAAAATTTATCCTGATGTTGATCAGCCCTGAATATTTCTTAAACTGTCCAACAGCAGGTGGCAACAAGGAAGGATGGGATACAGCCTTTAACCTCCACCTCCTGCATTTTCTCCCTCCAATGCAGACCCTGGCAGTGCCTGTGGGCAGCCACACTGTGCCACCCAACTGTGCCAAGTTGCACACTTGGGATCTCTTTGATCTTTTTCTGAACCCTGGTTCTTTCATGCCATAATGCGAAAGGACAGATTTCTAAAGCATTGACGTTGCAGAGTTTGGCAATACTAAAGGCCACAGAAATGTGAAATGCACCCTTCAGTACATCCTCAGCTTTATTTTGTGATAAGATACACCAGTTTCTATCACTCTTGTGCCAACACAGTTTACAGAAAAGAAACTCTTGTTTTGAAGTCAAAAAGAAAAGGCACTATTAGTGACAACTTGTGGCAAAGTTTCCAGGAAAAAAAAAATATCACTGTGCACTTTATTTCAATCTTGAGCCCTCTGCACAGTAAATTGAAGGTGGTGAGGGACAGACGTGTTCAAAACACACTCAGATTAGGGAGAAAAATCAGTAGCAGAGACTAGGCTGGGTAAAATACATTTTGGAAGACAAAGTCCTTGTGAGGTCCCAGAGAGTCACTTCCATCTTCCTGTGAGGGGGCAGTGGCAGGAGCTGTGAGTGAGTGGGCAGCCTGGTTTTGGGTTCACAGCTGGAGCAAAAACTGCCCACAGAGCGAAGGCAGTGAAAGGGCAGAAATCCAACAGGAGCTTTCCAAAGCTGATCTCAGCTCTGGGCTTAGGAATTTTATATGGAGACTCAGAGCAAGGCAGGAAGAGATGGCCTTGGTGTTTAGAAAAGCCTCTGCTGGTTCTGGGATGTGGATGGCCGGGAAGCTGACGAAGCTTCCAGCATCATGTGTGGAATAGATCCCTGAGTGGCTGCTGCCGTCTCCGTCCCCACTTACCTGCACTGCTGGGTGTTGGGGGCTTGGAGATGATGTGCTGGGACAGAAGGCAGGGATAAGGATATTTTTTGGATCATGGCTGGAGGAGGAGTAGGAAGATGACTTTATAATTGCTTTTTTATCACTCTTTCTGACTATATTGACTTTATACTTGACACAGCTTTGGCTGGCAAGTAAGGCCCAGATACATTCAGAATTAGATATGACGAGGCTCATTCTTACATGAGCAGAAAATCATCGGTTGCTACAGAAACAGCTCCGTATCAGTCTCGTGGGGCATCTTTGCATCTGGCTTTTTTTCCTTCTCCTTTGCTAATCTGTAGATAAGAGTCTAAGCAAGTGCAGCACATCCCACATCTATATAAAAGGTTGGAGGAACTCTGCAGAGAGCAAAGTGTGAAAGAACATCTCATAGATAAGCTAAACTTAAATGAATGAGTTAATTTACACTCCCCCTGAAAATTTTTCCTAGTTTTGCAACTCTTGCTAAGTTAATTGAGGTGAAAATTAAATGACACCAGTCAGCAAATATTTTAAAGACCTCCAAAACCAAGGAAGAGAAAGGAGTTACTAAGAAACAGGAAAAAATCTGAGGGGTGAGTTACAATCTGTGTCGAGAAAATTGCATCCTGCAATGGAATAATAATCCACATTCCCTTTCAGGCAAGTTGTTTAACTTGATAAATTAAGGAATTAGTTACAAGTAAGTGTATATTATGGGTGAACAGGGACCATTCTGCACACTGCAGACCAGCTCACCAGTGACGTTCTTCAACTGGTTTTCTAAAACGTAATGAATTCTTGATGCTTAGTAGATTAATATTTATTGAGTGAATCAATGCCTAATTTATTAAAAAATTGCCTTCCTTGTATTTTAATATGATTTATTACTCATCAGTGCTTATTGCATTAATTAAGGATTGTGTTAATTTTGTGGAAGTGAACACGGTCTGCTGCAGGTTTGCTCCAAGCCCTGGTGCAGAGAGGGACTGCGCCTCTGGGCAGTGCCAGCGATGGAAACTGCCCCAGGTGGGAAGCAGAATGAATCACCAGTGGCCTCTTCCTGCCCTTGGGATCTCAAACAGCCAAGCAGAGTGGAAAAGAGGATGCTGCCCCTTAAGGGCAGGACACGATTACAGCAACAGCAGTACTGTGATGATGCAGGGAATATTTTCTGTTAGCCTCTTATAAATTATGGCGGATGCTGTGGGAATTGTTTTAGTGTTTCTCATGGCATGCCTTTTTGTCAGCGTAGGTGAAATCCAGCCTTAGAGACATGGGAAGCTGTCACCACTTTCCTGACCAGGGACGACAGTCATTGCATTTCAGTGCTCAGATTGTAAGAAATTCTTGGGACAGTAGGCGGCCTGAAGATTGGGATGGTCCCAAGCATCTCAGCAGGGGCAGGTGTTTGAGAAGAGGAAAATTCCTAAAGGCAGAACAAAAAAAGCCAGACATCTTGTGAGCTGAGTCTTTCAAGTAATCTGTCAAAACAGGGAGAGGGTGATCATGCTGGAGGGGGGCCACAGCTGCAATTTCCATCTTTCAGCACTGAAGAAAGAAGCAAATATATAAAGCCCCACAGCCACGATTCTTCTGATGAAATTATTTTATTAATGGGTGTGACATTTGTAATGTCTCTCTCTTTAAATTCAAATACTGCTGTTTTTATAGCTACTCATAAGTGAGTCTGTCTGGGTTTTTTTTTTTTTTTTAAATCCATCTAGTTACTAGGCTGCTTGCATCCAGCTGAGCCCTGGAAACGGCAGAGAGCTAGCCCTGAGATCTAAAAGCAGGCTGGAATTTCCGGAAAGTGATTGCGTCCATAATTAGGGCATTTTTGCATGTTTAAATGCACAATTCTGGAATGCACTTTGCTGTTTGCTTCTCTCCAGGGCTGGGGCGAGTGTACACAAACTTCCCTTGATGAGCTAAATCCGAGAAACCTCTTCAAGGTCCAGTGAAGGTCAGAGCTGAGAATTTTTTCCTCCCTCTGTCACCAGGCAGGCAGGAACCACCGAGCTCCAGCCTGGAGCACTTGGGTGGAGCCAGTGCCAAGAACCTGGTGGCATTTCAAATCCCTTGCAGCAGCTAGGTGTTAGATGCAAAAGATCAGTGCTGCTCCACTTGAAGTCAGAGAAATAACTTCAGCTTAAAGTTCAACATATACACAAAGATTTCCTGGATCTGGAGTTAATTTGTTTTTTTCAAGGTCAGCTTGAAGGCAGTATTCAAACTGGAAAAAAGTTACAAACTGAACATTTGACTTGTAATAATTTCATTTTATTTCCCATTTGTTTAACCTGTCCTATATGCTTTTGTTTTCCTGACGTATCAAGCTAAGCTATTTTGGTTTTTATTGGATGTTTATTTTTACCTCATTTAATAGACAACTGGGGGCCAGTTGGGCTGCATGCTTTTCTCTCTGTTCCATATCTTTACATTTTCCAACTTTCTTTGATGCAGGATATTTATATTCCACCTTTTTTTCCTAGTAGAGAGGCTTTCACGGAGTATAGGCTTCGGATATATATTTTCTGCTCTAGCTGTTCATTAGATACACAGCATTTGGAGTTCCAGTTGTGCTGAGAAATGTAAGCAAAGCTTTTGGCCCAGTGGGGGCTAAGCTCTGGCATTTCACAGCTTTGTACATATGAATCAGGATTAAGGTGCAGGATCTATATAAAAATTTAGCTCATTAGGAGATGTTTCGTCTCACGGCTCCCACTGGGAAGGTGGGTCCTGTGCTCACACACAGGATTTCTTACTCTGCTTTGCTGCTACCTGGGGAAAGAGGGGTTGAGCAGGTGACACAAGGCAGCAGCAGGGTATTCTGCTTCCTTTTTACCCTGGCACACCTGGAAAAGGGTTTGGCACACGCTGGCCCCAGTATTTTAAACTAAAGCAAACGTGCTCAAGCACACTGCTAAGGTCACGCTCGGAATGACTTAGCAGAGCTAAGAGAACAAGGAAAAAGAACTCTGGAAAAAGACAGATAGGAGTTTTCTCTCAAATATATTTTGTGTTGTGCCAGAGGTAAGGAACTGAAGGCCAGGAAGGTTTCAGAAAATGTGTTTTTTCCAGCCTGACCCCCCATGTGGCTTCCCAGCAGGCCAAATTCACTGTTGTGCCCAACACAGCTCAAGTGTATTCGGTGGATGACCAACTGTGTCCATGCACCTCAGCCACTGAAGCTTTACTACAAAGAAATGATGGGCTTGGAAAGGAGGTTCATCAGTCCTGATTTCCGAGGAAGAGCGCTCAGGGTAGGGAATACCAAGTCAATGTTTCCTCCTCAAGGACTTTTAGCTGTCACAGAGGGAATACAGTGAGTGCAGTGATGAGCATTAGATTAGAAGAAGATCAATAGGGCTGACAATAAATGAAAGTAACACAGACATTATTGAGCAAATTAGGAGAGAGAAATTAAACTGGACAGTATAATCTTCAATACCTGCTAGACACACTGATGTTGGGCAAAGTTAGGGAGAAGACAGTAAGTTAGAAAGTGCCATGATGAAGGGGCAGTAACAGTCTGTCCGTGAGATGGGGAAAGCCCTGCTTGTAATGGAAAGCTCTCAGCCCACAGAAAAGTAGAAAAAGATGATGATGGTCCAGGAGCACATGGATTTAAGTGGCAGGCTATGGAGAGGCAATGGTGGGGAGATCACCTAAGACTGGGAACATGGAGTAGGCAAGAGCGCTGGCTACGTGTTACAGGAAAAGGGAATGTCAGATGCACCCCACCATCACAAAGGCTTTGGTAGGATAGATTCTTTCAGGCCAAAAATTTTCCTAAGTTTCTCATAGTACGTGTTTGTTTGCCCTGTGAAGGTTTGCAGCCTTTCCAGAAACCAGTCCTCCGTGTAAACTTGATTACTTGCCATATTAACTCCCTGTATTTTGCTATCTGTACACACATCCAGTGATGATCAAGTCTGGCAAGCTTTTGGGGTGAGGGATATCCGGTGGCAACGAGATCCATGGGCTGACTGTGCTCAGCATGAAAAGAAGCTTTCCTTTTATCGGTCTTGAGTTTGTCTAGATCCTCTTACATGTCTTTGAAAGGTTCACCCCAAGGCGATATAATTGTGTTTGATCACATACAGGCATTGAGTCAGTGATTGATATGAATAAAGAACTTAGAGTTGCTTGTCCTGGTTCCATGTCTTCTTCCCTGTGGAATCAGAAATCACTTTTATAAATGTATCGGTCCATCTGTGCTTCCAGCTATCCATTTCAAGTATATGTTCCAAAAAAGAAATAGTAACACTTTATAAGCGCAAATAAAAACACATTAAAAGGATTGAGGAAGGGGTTTTTTCTTCCTCATAAAGTACATGTGGATCCCTTCCAAAAGAGTTACTGTGAGCCATGTAACTTGTAATTAATTCTGCTATAAATGTCAGAACACTTACTTTGCAGGTCTAAGCTGACCCACTAAAATTAGTTCCCTTTTAACAATTCCTTTTGTAATTTGTTTTTCAGCAGAAACGGCGGCTTGACCTCCTGACAATAACCAGCCCCGGTAAGTGAGCTCTGCCGCGCCGCTCTCTTCTCCTTCCTTAAAGAGATGGTTGTCTAAATGTGTTCTTCCCCCCGTCTCTGACATGCAAAATGAAAAACACTGTTCCCCAGAAAATCTTTCACCTAATAACAAGTGACAGCTATATTGTGCTTGGCAAAGCCCCGGGCAGTTATCCGTTCACAGAGCTGCCTCTTCAGACCTTTACTCTATGAATTGGAGTGCTGATATTTCTTTAAGCCTCCTGGGGTTACAGTTAGTGGTATATCTGCAGGGCAGATGCCCTCAAATTCACAAAGTGTGTTCAAATGTTACAGAAATGCAAGCTTGGCTTTCCTTGGTGGCAGGCAGAGCAGTTTGGGGAGTCGGGTGATGGTGACACTATGCGTGTGGTGAGAGACACGAGGTCCAGGCTCAGGGCTGAGAACCCCAAAGTGGGTCAGAAAATATTTAGATAAAATTTAAATGACTTAAACTATCTGCTTCATGATGGCTTTTGTCCTTTGCCTGTTGAGGAGATAAACCAAAATTTGTTCTTATTGGGAAAGTGTGGGGCTGTTTGGCAAGAGTGAGTTTGGAAGGTCTCAGCACCATGGCTGAAATGCAGGTTGGTTCAGTTGTGCTCCTCTGTGATCTCAGCCCTTAGGGCTGGCTGGCTTTTAATTTATTTCCTTTTGCCTGGCTCACTTTCTTTCCATGAGCTGCTACAGAAGTTTGCTGCCCACCAGCTTCAGATGAAGCCCTGCTCAAATAGTGCCACGTTTCGGTTAACTTTGTTCATTTTTCAGATGTGTGTATGAATTAAGCTTTCAGGTGGGCTTTAACTGGGACTAATGGATTCTGGCCTTAACTGGTAATAATGTGTTAGCAGAGTGAACAGGTGTTACGGGAAGTGAACAAAATGTGGCACACATTTGCTTGGATAACAATTTTGCATCAATAATTGTTCTGACACTCTAAATGTAGATATAATCTGTGACACGGTTTCTCCTTCACTAACCTTGTTAAAATAATAAGAATTAAAATAAGGAGGAGGAACACTTTGTTGGGACAGATGTTTGAGGCTATTGGCAATTGCATCACATTTTTGCATGTTCACTTTTCATGCAGTTTGCAATTATGTTAATGTATGCTCAGGGCACTTGCTGATAAAAGCAACAATACAGTGCGATACAGCCATTGTCACTATTCTAACTGTAACTTCAAGGACAAACATGGCACATTTTTCATTTTCCGTATCTTCAGCATTCCCTGTTTCTAGAGGAAAAAGAAAAAAGAAGATCTCTGAAGGTCTTAATCATAGCACACACTCAGATCTTGGATAAGGGCACCAAAGTCCACAGACACTTTTTCAATAAGAGGAAAAAGGGGATTGCAGACCAGAATGACTTGAAATGAGACTTTTCTGTAAAACAAACTTAGGATACTTTCCTCACAATTTCAGATTTCACAGTATTCACTGTGAAAGGGCTGATTGGGTTGAGTTTGTGCATAGATGTGATCACAGTAAGTAGCTGTAGCTTCAGATGTCTGTTTAATAAAGCAATCTAGTAAATGAACACAGCAATTAGTTGGAAGCGTCTTCAATAACTGTGTATGCAGGCATACTGCACAAAAAGGGGGAAAAGCTTTCTATAATGTGTATTTTTTCTGAAATGAAAGTTTTACCCTTTGATATTTAACCGGAAATCTACCATAACTGGATGCATAAGAAAATACTTGCTCATGATTACATAATAAAGTGCCTATAGTTTTGCTTTCAGTAGAGGCATTTTCAAAAGAAGCTTGGAGCTGGATCAGGCCAAACTTACCAAAGAGCCTAAAGCTGAGGTTTTTCAAAGGGGTTGAAAAAGTTAGGCACTCAATTCCTAGTAGGATTGGAAAATGTCAGCCTGTGGATTAAAGGGTCTAGTTTCAGCCCTACAAATACAAAAATAAAATAAAATAAATCATAGCCTTGGGGCTTTTATCTGTCTTTGGAGACTGCTACTTTAAAATATTTAATTCTTTGAGTCCTAGCTCTAAGATCTGACATTGACAGTCTGCTTTTACAAAGTCGTGATATTGGTTATGATGGCTGAGATCAGCCGTAATCACTGTCAACCCTTAATTTACTGATTCAAATGAGGGGCTGAGCTGTTTAGTTGCACCTGCCAATCCTCTGGGGCTTGTTTCTGTTCTCCACCTTGCCGCAGGCAGGCAGCCTTTGCTTCTGGCGGAGGTCACACAGCTGTAGTTAGAGTTGTGAAAGTCCTCTGTGTCCCACAAGGGGTGTCGGCCACCAAAACCCTATTGCTTAATTGTAAGAATAGACAAAGGGCTTCAAAAGAAAAGGTGACCTCTGTGATTTGCACCTCTGTCAAGATGAATATCCTCTCTCTTTCTTGTGTGTGTGTGAAGCTCTTGAACCGGTTTTTCTAATTTTAGTCAAGAATTGATGGTGATTCCTTGCAGGCAGTACAACAGCTGTTCTCCATGTACCCCTAAAACAATTTCCAAGAACTGATCAGCCAATTAACGAGATTAATTGCAAGGCAAAATAATGCCATTAATGTAAATTAAGTGTTATTGAGACTCAGGTGCCAAAATATTTAAAAAGAGTTTGTGGGATCACAGAAACCTGGACGTTATCTCACGGCAGTCACACTGCTCCCCATGGCCATGGCTGTTGCATGACTCCCCAGGAATCACCAAAGGGTCGGAATTTGTGCCTGTTTCTTGCTCCTTGAACCTCCCCCCTGCCTGTGCTGTGCTGAGCCCACACCGAGGGTGACCCAGCGCTGCCTCTTGCCCTGCTCCACATAACTTCCAACCCCCAAGCAGTGCGTGCACGGCTCCCTGAAACCTGGCTGAACAGGTTCTGGGCTTAAAAGCACATCTGTGTGCTCAACTGAACAGGTATAGGCCATTAATCTATACCCTGGACTGAGAGAAGTCTGGGCAAGAATGGAAAACATAAAAGGAGCAAGGAAGAAATACAAATGGTTGGAGCTGCAGCTCCAACTACATGGTTTGTATGCAACATGCAGGGCTCACCTCTTCCAGCACCCTAATAAAGCAGCTATGGAAAGCGCCACACTGAGCCCCAAACCGGAGGAAGTCTTTGCTTTGCTCTCCATAAACAGCCAGACACAAATGATGCATAAGCTGGGAGCAAGCCAGACTCCCTCGTGCTCAAATATATTCCTTTGAAGTAACTGACACCCCTGTAAAATGTGGAGGGGAGTTCACTGCTCTGCCTTGCTGCTGAGCAGCTGGAAGAATGTGAAGTTAAATTTATCAATGCTCTCGCCACGCTCCTTTCTTCTTGCCCCTTGACATGTGAGGTACAATTAGAGTGCAGCCGTACAGTTCAGGGTGCCCGAGTCAGAGCTGATGTGCGCAGTGGGGTGGGGGAAGGATGTTAAAAATTCATTAGGAGCTGGCAGGGACATGCTGGCAGGGAGTGGGACATAATGAGATTTAAGTTTTGGTAATTTAAACTTTCTTTAAACCTAGCTCTACGTCTGAATTGGATCCAAAACATTTCCTTAACCCTATTCTAGTTGTCTTTGAGGTTTAGGACCAAAGCTTGAGGTAGCTTAATTTGGCCTTGTTGCACAAAGGAGATGAGGATCTGCCCTTCATTTCTGTGTGATCATGTTCTAGTAGCACTTTGAACATGCACATGCAATCACATCACATTTTGTTGTAACCACTCAATAGCTGCAAATAAGATACCCCTGTTTCCATAGCTTTTCCATGGAGACACAGCTTTTTGCATCTCCTGTGTTTATGATAATAATACAGCTTTCCAATTTCTCTTCTCAGTAAGGTAAGTTCCTCTCCCACTGAAGTATTATTTAATTATTGATACCATAAATGGAAGTGTGTTGGAAACTATTGGCTTTGAAAATAGCTAACATGTGATATTATCCAAGAACCATCAGGAAAATTCTTTTGAAATTCTCTTTGATTCAGCCATCCTCAGGGCTTTATCCTTCTCTAGCAGTCTCCCTACTGCCAATTTAAAATAACATTCTCTTGAAATCAGTGCAATGTCAGGAGAAATTCATCAGCACCGTAGGAGCATGTTTCCCAGATGTATATAAACCTACTACATTTGGCAGCAGTAAATTGATTGCATTTAAAAAACCTGGGGTAGTTGAATATTCCGTAGTGTCCAGCTTGGCTACAGCATGGAATATAAAGTAATTTCTTAAAGTTTTTTCAGTGCTGCTTTAGGTGGAAAAAAGTAAGTGCTGACTCCATAACTCCTGCCTTTTGATTTACTCAGATTTTCCTAATGTGTAAACCACATCAGAGGTTTACATGCAGGGACAGAGTAAGATAATCCTAATCTCCACTGAGATTTGATCAGAAATGTTAATGACTTGTGCGTGCTTCCTCCTAATATTCAAGCTCTTACACTTTCAAACAGGGAAAAAAGCTTGATTTAAAAAGTATTTATCAGTCTGATCTATGTGGTGAAATATTCTCCCCCCTTTAATATCATCAGTGCTGCATGCTCTAAAAATGTCTCCATTTCATTAATTTGTGATATACTGCTACACTGAATTCTTTTAAGGTGGCTTTAGCTTCTGCCATACATATTTTACTGCTTTAAATTATAGATATAGGACTGTTGCCTAGTTAATTTCCTCTGGTTAGGAAAATATATTTCTGCTCTCCTGGCATTGCATAAAGTGATATGTGGGATTTGCTATATTTTTTAGCTGATTAAGTTTTGCATTTCTACATATTACTACTTATGAGACCTCAAGTAAAAGTACGTAAAGGAAGGAGAAGTTTTATAGTATATTTCAAGGTTTCATTTAACTATAAATTCCACCACTAAGCCCTGCTACAAGACTTTTCCATTACCTTCTGGGATAGTCTGACTATCAACTTCTTTCTAATTGAAGCATGAAAATAATATGAACTCAAAGTCATGAAGCTATGAGGCAGGTATTAGTAAAAATGATACCGACTAATAAAATGTGACAGAAAGTTGTTTGCTGCTAAAACTCGGGGACATTTTTTTTGCAAGTCCTTCTTAATTAATAGTACATTGATTTTGGTCTAAGTATGTATCAAAGGATGGCACTGAAGATTTTAAACAGCCTAACATAAGCACTGCTCCTGTTTGTTAGTGAGGCTTCTCATGCTGTTTTACTTGCAAAGGTGGTGGAGAAAAGAAATTACTTAGAATTCCAGTAAAAATTGAGTCTTTTAATGCTCAGTGAATTATTTCCCATATCACTGAGACACTGGGTATTAATCCACCCATTTGCCCACAATAATATGAGATAACTGGGGGAAGTCAGAACCTCATTGCTCAGCAAGGCAGTAGACCCCAAATGGTTTGTATGAACACACAGTACAAGAATTTCCCTACCATAAAAATAAGATATAAATACTAAAATCTCAGCTCAAAGTGAAATCCCCATGCTGTCTGTCTTAGCTGGACCATAAAGCTACAGGAAGAAGGTTGTTCCAGACTTGAGGAAACTTTATCACGATGATTGTACTAACAGAGAGCAGAGAGAAGACCTGGACTCTTTCTCCTTTTTTTTTGTGCCATTAGGTTGGCTTCAGCTGCCCTGAGGCTAATTAGGAAATTTTACTGTATCCAATTTCTCATCTTTACAGTATCTGAAGAGCTGTAAGAATTTCCATTTGCTGTGATAAGGAGAAATAATATTGTTGCTTGTAATTACTCATTCATGCGGATCAGTACCTTCCTAATTCTCAGTTATATCTCTCCATTTGCCAGAATATTAATTGCAGAGATGCCTCCTACTCACTGAACAGTGCTGCTGTTCCCACTGTCTTTTCCCTCCCCTCGCACCATGTCCCAAGAGAATAAATCCTCCCTGATCTTTCTGCCTGTCCCCTGACCTATCCCCACCTGTGTCCCCAAACATCACCCACATCCATCTCAAATATTCCAGTTTTGAGTTCTACTGAAATGACACTTTTTGGATTCAATAGTGAAACCAGAACTTTATCCCCATTTGGTTGTAGAATGTTTACTTTTAGCAAGGCTGTTTCATCCCCACCTTTGCATTTAAAAAAGTGACCTTTTTTTGGATACATGTAGAAGAAGTGATATTTGCGAAGTCAAAATAAGACTGCAGAGAAGATATTCTAAAGGCTAATCCATTACTTTTGAAGAAAAATATCAAGCTTTTCCACAATCCCTTATTATTATTCTGGGTCACCATGGTGTTTCCATGCACCTTGGCATGTCCCTTTAATTGGATCCTTACATGGGAAGGTCCGGCACAGCTGCATTGAAAGCTGACATTTCTAACTAACTGACCTTTTCAGGCCCAGTGACACTCCTATAATGATTATCCTCTAGCATTGTTTGGACACAATACCACATACTTCACAGCACATAAAGAATATGTTCTTTGAGAACTATTCAAAATGCCCAATCTCAAGTTAGCAAAATGAGAAAATTGGGTGCAAACATTCATCAGAGTGTTATTGTGCAGGTATCGATTTGAATGCCCTTTCATTTCTCTGGGAAAAAGTGTTGTATTATAGAGCTCTAAATTAACTTCTGTTCTGTTTTTTTCCCCCAGTAAGTATAAAAAGGTCAAATTCATTCATAAGGCTGAATAGATTTGCAGGATATAAGCAATAAGATAGCAATCAACCTTCAAATAACCTTTAAAGAGACAGTATCTTTTCCTATGAACAGTAATTGATCTGCTCATTAAGTCACGGGGTACTCTTTAGGGCTCACCTGGGCAGAAATGTGTAAGACCTGTGACGAAAGGAAGTCACCTACAGCAAAACAGGAACAAATCCTGGTGTGGAAGTCTAAATATTTTACAGGTTTTGAGGGGTGTAAAGCTGATGAGAGGATTGATATTGCAACATGAATTCCTTGGCTTTAATCTTTTAAGGGTGAGTGGAAAAGACATAGAAAAGACCTCAAACTGTGATTTTGGTATTTGCGAGGATGACAATCACAGCATGTTCATCCCTGCCTGAAACCTGGATACATCTTCAGCTTCCCTTTCGGATTTAGTGGCTAATGTGGGAGGGTGAGCACTGCCTCTGGTCAGGCCATGTAAAGGGGGTGCACACATAGGGGACCCTGTGCTACACATTGGGATAGGGCTGGGCATTGTTCTGGTAAATTCAGATTGTCAAATGATGGCTTTCTGTGCACCATGAGGGCTTTGGGGACGTGTGTGCGGGTTAATCATCTCTGCCTAGTGAAACCGGTGTCCAGGTTGTTGCAGCACTGGGTGCTGCCTCCTGTCACCTCCAGTCCTGGCCTGTGGCTCTGCAGCTCCTCCTGTGTGAGCAGGAACTGCTGAAGGGCTGCTGGAAATTCTTTCAAGGCAACAGTATTTAGCCAGAGACTTGCTCAGAGTGCCAGGATTGCCAGTTTAAGATAGCTATCAGAAGATTAGTGTTCTGGCCATGTCCATATTTCATTTCTGCATGTAAATCCACGTTATGTTTTTAGTATTATTTTTATGAATTGCACAGAGGCTGAGGACTATCTGTGCATAATTGATTTCAGTGAGTTGTCTTGGTTCTTATCTTTGATCAGAATTTTCAGAAGCAGCGAGTATCCCAGGTGATGAGGCTTTTTATGCTGTAAATGTTTGCACATAATGCTTTCTGTTTTACTTCACAATGTGCAGAATGAGCATCTCGCTCATTTAGAGGGACTGAAAACAAGCAAGTCTGTGCACAGGTGTATTGTGCTCCTCTTTTTGTGTATGCTCAGGGAAAACTTAAAATAGTAACTTTTTTTTTCTCATAAACCTCTTATTTCTTCAGTATCGGATGTTTTTAGAAAGGATGGAAAGCGTTCTTCCTTTTTAATGAAATTTTAATTTTCAAGGTCACCTGTCACTCTTCACTTAGGCACATTTCTTCTTGCTGAGTGACCTGAACGAGACTAAGTGGAAATCAGTGTATTAAATATCTGGAAGGCAGCAGAGGATTATATTGACACTACAAAGTAGAACACAGTGCAGAAATGCACAAACCAGCAGGGCCCTGAACAGCAGAGCTGTGCTGCGGGCTCACCAGTGTGGGGACAGATGGCTCCAAGCCCCGTTATTTGGGTGCTGTGCCAGAGACAGACAAGCCCCAAGTCCTTTTTTTTCATGGCTTTAGGGTGCTGTCATTCCAGTGCAGCTGAATTGCACCTGGGCCTGAACCTTAGCTTGTGACTTCTTTTTAACCTAGCCAGGCACATGCAGCAACTGTGCTTCATTTCTATTTTGGCAGCATCCATGTACCCCAGTCCACAGGGGTACCATCCTTCTGGATGCAGTAACACCAAGCTGCTCCTGAGTAGTTGGTAACCCAAGTAGACCAAGCTCAGGGCAGTGGATGGGAAACATGGAAAGAGAATATCAAAAATCAAATATTATTTTCATAGAACCGTGTCTCTTTGCTCCCCCTTTCCTCCAATCTCTGAAGTAACAGAAAATGGCAAAACCAGTGGTGATTATACAGCAACAATGAGTGGGACTGAGGAAGAGGGGAGCTGGAACAGCACAAAGGACTTTTCCTAAGCTCATTTGTTTCTAAGGATTGCCAGTGGGCTCATTTCTTTTGTTTGCAGAACATTTCTGTTAAAGCAGTCAGCCAAGGTCGCAGGGAAACCCACAAGAAAGGATAACCGAGAGCCCTTATTATTATTTTGAGCTTGTAACAAAAGAATTTTTAGTAGAGATTTGAATGGGAAAGGTGTGCTGGTTCTGTGAATTCAGACTGTAAGTGCAGCATAAGCCATGATGGAAAAGTGACTTTTTCATCACACAGCTCAGTGCAGTATTGGAGGGAGTCATTTGAGCTGCTGCTAAATGAGATAACGTGAGGACTGTTAGGCAGTGGCATCACTGCAGTGTCCTTAAGGAGCGGGTTAAAGGAAGGTGAAATACTGTTTTAACACCACGGTCTGCTCCTGACATTGCAGGAGGTGTGGTGTCTGCACAGGACCCTGCACTGGACTGCAAAGATGCTGTGAGTGCCAGGACAGTGAGTGCTGCCAGAGGAGCCATGCAGAGGAGGGGAAGGGGCACGAGGCTGAGAGGATAAGGGGGGAGGCAACATAAACCAGAGATTTGCATTTCTGGGCCATAGGAATCAAAATGAAAATAAGTGTTTTCAAAATACCTAGGAGCTAGCAGGAGATTGTGTTATTCTTGATGCTTTATTACATTACCTGCCCTGTTGCACAGCTGCATCCCTTGTCCTTATCCTCTGGGGACTACTGGAAGGAAGGATTATCTGTAGAGACCCTGATTTTCCTGCCCGTCCTCCAGGGAGCCTCACAGTGATCAAATGCAAAATTCTGTTGTGCTGCTGCCCATCCCCTGTGCTGAACCCACCTTCCTGCCAGGGACTGTGAGGGTGGAGGGCCTGCAGCTGGATGCAAAGGGAACCTTCACTTAGACCTGCTGCATGTTTGCTTTGGGATCTGATCCAGAGCACTTCAATTGCTGCTGACTTGGACCAAACCCCTAATTCTTGTCAGAGGTTGGACAAACCTGACAGCGAGAGCGACTTCACGCTGATCCTGGACTGAACCCCCTCATTCCAGCAGATGGGCTCGAGTTTTGTTATCCGAGCACTCAAATACCTTTCTATATACTGGAAAACTTTCCTAAATGGTCTCGTTTGGGCTCTGGGCTGGACCACCAGCAGCAGCACAGCCAAGCAAGGCATTCCCACCTCTGGGGGACACCTCTGCCACGGCGCTGGTTTTCACACCGGCTGCGTGGCCGCTTGTGGCACCCCAACAAATGCCTCTGGAAGCAGGAGCCGCGGTGTTTGCACCCAGCAGGAGCACAGCTGCCGTGGGGCAGTGCTGCTGCTGCTGAACACAAACCGCGGAGGTGTCAGGCTGTGCCGGGAGTGAGCTCTGCCCGCAGCCCCGGCGGCTCTGCCGCGGCGCTCAGGAATGAACGGCGGGGGTACGACTCTCTCAAGGCTTTGTGTTATAGTTCTGTTTTCTTCACCTTTAACCCCACAATGGATTATGGCCATACTTTCTGTTATAACTAAATGCTCTTCTGTCCTTTGACAAAACAGATTTGTGTCTTTTCATAGCTTTCTGTAGAGGGCTAATAATACATGGCAAAGCTTTACTGCCCACAGGAGACTTTGGCTGGCCGTAATAATAAGAAATGCTGTTGAAAAGTCATGATCAATGTTAATTCAGTTATTTTTCATTTTCTCTTTTTTTATAATGAAATCTTCTACTTTATGCATTTTATCCAGTGCTACCCTATGAATTGCTTGTTGGAGAGAGGGGTCATTGGTTATAAAAATGAGTTCTTGCTGTTTGTCCTCATACGAAAATAACAGCAATATTTTGAAATGATGAATTTGAGGGAGGAAAAAAAAAAAGTGGAATCTTGGATGTACAAAAGATGTAAATATTGTTTTCCAGGTTTTATGGTTCCCAGATGCCTCCTCTAATTGCATAGCTAACCCTGAGTTTATTAAGTTATTTTCCAGAGTCAAACTCATTTGTAAACATGTCAGAATAAAAACGAAATTTAAAAAACAAAACCTTTGGATTAGAATTCTGGAGTGATAAACAAACTAATTTAGAATGTATTTGCATGTAATTTACATGTGCCAAAATAGGATTGCATGTGGTTTGTAAATACAGGTCTTGAATCTATTTAACATTACAGAATAGCACAGAAGAAATTAATTGTAGCTCACAAAAAAGAGGTTAAAATAATAAAAAGATGGCTTAAAATGTCCCATGTTTGAATGTGATTCAATGTGCAGAAACTGGTGAGGAGAGATAAGCACGCAGGGAAAGCTGTAAATTCTAGCAGCAACATCTGTAGTAGTTAGAATACTATGTTTTATAGCAATTCCTTACCTCCCCCCACGGACATTGCTATGGCACGCAGCATATTTATTATTCACTTTCTGCAAGAGATGTTCGCCTAGCACAGCCTTAAAAATAAAGGCTGTTTCCTTTCTTTTAATGTTCACTTAAAGATGATGTGAGCTTCCATTTGAAGCCTCTTGGCTGGTTTGACCTGTAGGTTTTGGCTCGAGATAACAATTTATAATTATATGGGTTATTACAGTGGATCCATCAGCAGGTAAATCCTATGCTGGGTGCAGTCTCCATCTGGAACCTGAATCCTTTATGGTTTTTCCCACTGAAATACATGATAGAATCATAGAATCGCTTGCACTGGGAGGGACAGTAAAAATCATCATGTGCAGGGAGGCCACCCCTTCCCTAGATCAGGTTCCTCAGGGCCCCATATATGTCAAAAGTCAGGGTGGAGCACATGGTACCATCCCATCTCTGCCTGCTGTTCCCAAAATATGCAGGCTAGAGGGAAATATTATCTGTGGAGACCTGAGGCAGAGGGAGAGACAGCAGCCATGGGACTTAACAGGTCTTGCTTTGGCTCCTTGGCCTCTGCTCCTGCTGTCAGTGCCGAAATGTATTTGTATTCTGGCCCTTGGGATTAAAGCAGCTGTGTTTGGAGGGAAGAGGAAATGTTCTCTGGACAGAAAGGGATTGAGTACATGCAAATGTAAGCACTGAGTTTAATAGTACTGAATTGCATTGCTGGAGTTATGGGGGGAAGAATGCTTTATTTACTATAAAAAAAAATATGTAATGCATGTTTTCAGGCTTGCCTTCAAATGCCGTGGAATATCCCTTTTTATATTTATTATACAGCAGAGGAGCCTGGAGCTTAAAAGTGGCAGCAAAGTGGCCCTGCAATCTTCACTGTGAGAGGGTCTGTAAAGCTGGTCAGTGTTCAAGCTCACTTTTCTCAAGACTTTGCTGAGAATAAGTACAAGTGTAAGGATTTCTCCTCTGAATTCTGGGATATCTTTTTTCTCCACTGGCTTAATTTCATATATTTTATTTAATTTTTAGACAAAGAGGAGGAAAAAAAAGCGTAAGGAGAAGCAGGCTTTATGGGATAGGAGGCAGAGCTTTGTGGGGTATCTGTTATTCAGCATTTTGTTTGAGCACCATGGAAGAATATTATCAAGGAGGACCAGATGTCAGGAACCTTTCCATGCATTTTTCAGGTCATAATACCTCTCTTTCAATGTGCAGATAAATGTTTCTAAATATTTTCTTGTACTTCTTATCATTTCATCTCTGGAAGAAATTAATTGTAGCTTGAAGAAAAGGGGCTTATTTCCCACTTGGCTATGAGCCATTTTGTATCTCTGCTTTAAATGTTAATTATTAATTAGGATATAATCTATTTAAATCTATTTAGCTGTCCATTTCTTCCAAAGAAGGCAGCTGGATGAAACAAGAAACATGCATCATTATAGAGATGATAAATTAGCCTCTTATCTCAGGAGAAGACAGTTCCTCAACACCAAGGCTGAGATATACCAGGGAGTGGAGGAGCCTCCCAGCCTTGTCCACTTGGTGCTGGATACAGGGAGTGAGGATACCAAGATGGCTTTATAATTAAATTATTGGGAGCAAATGAACATCCTTCCTGTAACGTTCATTCTAACGGAGTTACTGTTGCTGGGGAATGGACTTAGAGGGAGGTTGAGTGTTTTTAAGTTGCATTGGAAAGTGAGAAGCTGGAAAAAATAGCAAGTGATAAAAAAAAAAAAATTCCAACAACTAATAAAAAGCTTTTGCACGTATCCCAGGTGAGGCAGATCCCTTACATAAGCATCAGTGAAGCTGCAGCACCTGTGTGTCTTGCAAAACCTGAATGAGTTTGCTATTTTGGGAGAGTGAATTTGGGATATGTATCTTTATAGAAATGAATGGCTTCTTGACAGAGAATACGTCATGGCTGCCTTTATCAACTGAGTCCTGAAGACGAAACGTGAGGCTGACAAATAGCACCAATAACCAGCTGTGAAAACAGGAGTTTCTCTCATTTCTTTTAATTATATTTTTGTTCAAATATTTACATATTTTATCTCTTATTTATTGCAAACTTTATATCAACAGCAAAGGAGACACTTTGGATTAAATTTTGTATATTTGTGTATTTAGGTCTTTCTTTATTTGCCAAGTTAAATGCAAAACAGAGCCCTTGTTTATATGAACAGTATCTATATGGACTTATCTATATGAACAGTTGAAAAGCTGGGCACTAGACTGCAGAGCTCATCAGTGTAGTTTCAAACCTCGCCCAGCAAACAGCTGAATGACTTTGGAAATCTGCAGTGTGTTCCTGAAACTTTAAACGATACCATTGTGCCACCTGAGGCAGCTCCGTGGGTCACAGATCAGTGGCTGGGAAAGCCAGAACATTTTCTCCTGTGTTTTATCTGTACCCATTGTTCACAGATGATCAGTTCCAGAAAGAAACACCCTGTCCGTGCTGGTGTTACCTACAAATAATTGCCCCACGGGAGCACAGATGCACAGCCCAGCTCAGATGCACGTGCAGATGCTGTGGAGTTCCAAATATGTTTGTGGGGCAGACAATAATACGGCTTGCTTTTTTTTTTTTTTTTTTTTTT